>OU015495.1:20863296-21283296 GCA_907164885.2 Dolomedes plantarius | reverse complement strand
TGTTTGCCCGGATTCAAGTCTGCCTATAATACACCATGCCATAGATTCCGGTAAATCACGTTGTTGAGACATTTTCAAGTCACCTTTTCGCAAAAAGAATAACTGAGCAATCGAATTTCAAAGTTGAGGCAGTGAAACAGACGTTTCTGCAGCATCCCGATTTCTGTTCTTATGTTCTTTTTCTGGTTTTTGACGTCATGAACTTTGAATTGCATATGAAATTTTCTTCTTCTGTTTCCTTCTAGGCTTTAAATTATGGATGATTTATTTTATGTTACTTATAGGTGTAAGTATTTGCGTAATTTCATTAAAACCATGTGCTCCCCTAATTGTTTTGAGCAGTATATATATATATATATATATATATATATATATATATATATATATATATATATATATATATATATATATATATATACATACATACACAAACGTACACATGATTAACAGTCAGGATGCTTCCAATATTGGTTTGACTTCAAAATAGTCAGAATGAATCCGCAATATTTTTTACCAATAAATATTCGTTCCGTAAAAATATATTCCCAGGTAATTTTTGGTCAAGCAAATATTTGGGAAGGGCCGCATGAAATACTGCTTGGGGCTTATTTCTACATTCACTATAAGATGGCAAATGAATGTTTGGCTTAAAATGCGAGCCAATAAGACTTATTTTGGACCGAAATAAGAAATATTTTCCACCGTCAATGCTAGGAAAATGTACCCCATGAAGTATTTTCTCAACAACAATTTATGCCTGAAATGTCCGTTTATTTGACATGAACCCAAATAATCCTTCTGACGTAGTAAACGTGGATATTTTGTGTGTGTGTGAGGATTCTTTTACCCATATTAATAGTCTAGATCACACGTGCGCAAACATTTTCCGACTTCGAACTACTTTCTTTAAATAAAAGAAAAAAAATCACTCGACCCACAATGAAAATTTTTTTGGTCATAGCAAATTTGTTTTAAATAATTAGGAAATTGTTATAAAAAAAATAGAAGAAAGGAATTAAAATTTTTTTGACACAATTTTAAAAATCAATTAACTGTAGACTTTTATTTTGAATAATAACAATAAAAAATTACTAGGTGGCTCAAGCGAAAATGTCGCATGCGAATAAAATACGTTTCATTTTGTAGTGAGGTTGGTGGCTTATAGTAGGACTAGCTGAAAACCCGTACTTCGCTACGGAGTATATTCAAATTACATACAACGGTCAATGTATGCAGTTAATGCCAAAAAATATGTATAGATATATTTATAATAAATACAACGATCAATGTATGCCACTGATGCAAAAAAAAAACGAAAAAATATTTATAAAAAAAATCTTAACGGATATTTTTTGTAGACAAAATAATGTAGAAGAAAATATTCAAATTAAATGTAATAGGACATACTAACACAGTTAATATAGTGCAGTTTGAGGAACATTTCTTTTACTGTATGTTAATATTTTTTTGGATAATATCCAATCGTCTGCCGCAGTAGCAAGAAAAAAAATATTTTTGACACATTGTTTAACACATTTAAAAATATTTAGTTTTTAAATGTGTTAAACAAAAATCATGTTATCTAGTGCTCTAGAAGTAGAGTGCCGTAAAAAGGGTTTCGCAATTTATTTATCGAGTTAGAGCGAAACCGTGTTACAGGTTGCAGTGTTATACGAGGGTTCCCGCAATTTATCCTATCGTGTTAGAGCGAAACCGTGTTGTAAGATGCCGTGTTGTAGGAGGGCTACCTGTACCTATTTTAAGAAGCGTGTGATCGCTGAGTTTGCGGTAGGCGCGCCCGAAATCCTCTCTGGTGAAAACAACTTTTTCATCCCCAAAAATATTGAGACACCGGAGGAAATTCATCCGTCAATCTTCGTCAACCACCGCCGCCACCCGGGAAAATCTCTGGTTTGGGAACCGATGTCATTTCGTGACGCGAGGAGGAAAAGTTTCCGTAACGAATACGGAACGACTCTGACGAGAAAAAGGGAGTCAGGGAACAAAGGTCGTAGCTAAGGCTACATAATCTTTTTCAAGCGATATAAATAAAAATAAATAACAGAGCTAGATAATTATAAGAAGACTAGTAGGTAACCCGCCATTTTGACGTTATAATGGAAAAAGTATATGAAAGTTAAAAAATATCCTGAATTATAAAATATTGAATTTAATCCACACCTTGTAAAAGCAATCCCTTTCATTATTTTTTTATTTATTTAGTTTTTCAGTAGTAGACTGTCATCCAACCCGTCATTTGGACGTCATAATGAAAACTTTATATGAAAGTTAAAATTTTTTACAGTTCACTACGCGATTCATTCACATTCAAGTTTGCTGTTTACTTTCAGAATTCATCGCAAAAGTAAACAGATTTTTAAAAACTGTTAAATATACAGCTAAAAACATCCAATTTTTTTTAGTTCTGAATGTTTTATAGAAAAATAGGCTGAACAAACGTGATTTGATGGAGAAGATATTTGTTTTTAGGTAAGAAAAAATTCTGATCCAAATCTGAAATTGAAATTAAGCCTATCCGGCGGTTTGTTTACTGAGGGCTTCAATTGAAAGATGAGTACAGCCCGGAAGTGTCATACAGAGACAACGGCTATTATATATAGGATTGTAGACAAAAAACAAACAGAAATCAAGCACTCAGGGCTCCACGCACCAGAGGCAAGATTCTGTAGTAGTGCCGGAACTAAACCAGAAATCGAGGAAACCGACTGGTCTCGTCATCAGGGAGCCTAACCAAATCAGTTACCTCAAGGGGAATTTTCTTAATAGGATGCAGGTAGAACCAAAAGATACCCCAAGGCCCCGAGAAACAGATAGCCAAGAGAAATGAAAAGACACGGACAACTTGCAGTAAGGGCTCAACGCACCATATATGCAAGTATCCTAATGAATAGACAAAGATGCATACATACCCGAATTCAGTGAGTGACGGTTATGGCGAAACAGCAACCGATTTTTACCCTACACAATACACCCGAATCTCTTTTTGCACGGGAGATACGTTCCAGGGACTACCATGAAGAAGGGGAAAAAATACAGTGAACATATAAAAATGGGAGATGGGTTCCATCCAAAAGTGCAGCAGTCACAGGTGGTTAAAAATAAATTGGATTTATTCTTTTATTTATACATACATACATATGATATTCTGTGTCACTACTCGACAATAAACGTGTCCGTTTTTCGGTGGCCCAAAATCCCTCTCGTCAATGGAAATACTGAAATGTGCATCTTGAATAAAAAGGAACATCTCGTGTTTCTTTTGTTTCACTGGTTTTGAATACGAATTCGGTCATCGGACGCCGCGATTTTGTTTATGTTAGTTCTTTGTAGGATTCTTCATGACCTACCATAATAATTTTTTTCAATCACGTCGGAATGGCACAGCTCGTTCGACATTGTCGTCATGTGTCAGAAAATGATTTCCAAGTTTATTGGCTCGTTGGCGGCCTTCTAGAATTTTACTTGCAGATAGTGGGACCACTATCATCACTACTATAAACTAACATCATCATATATAAACTTCATCATCACTACTATAAACTAACGTGGAATCATCTCCGTTCTTTGAAACAGGGTGGGTGTCCCAAATATCGCCCCTGTGCCTAATATCGCCTACTCGTGTTTCTAAAGTATGATTCGCGCTATGTATGAGAACATGCAGTCACTTCTTAGTTCTGGGTTTGCACTAACAACGGCGATTGCGACGGCGCTCTTATCACTGACAACAGAAACTATATGGCGTCTGAAGTAGTTTTGGCTGTTGTCTTAATAAACTTTGGCTCCAAAGAATCAGAATCCAGTGAATGACCAGGTAGGTGCATCCAAATTCTAATTTTGCTTATACCATTTGAAAGTGCATTAAACAGAGACTTCGCTAGCAACGCCTTTTAACAGGTGCTCCTCATTTCGCCTGGTAGGCGGTAAGATGAACAGAAGTAGGCGATATTAGGAACCGCTCTAGGGTTCACTGGAAATTTCAATTTTTCCAATTCAGCTACATAACTTTAAATGGCACTGGTTTTGGAGCTTATTTATCTCAGGATACCAAAGGAAATAGTTCTTAGGGATGTTCTTTGAGTTTTCAGCCTAATCAGAAACTAAAAGGTGGATGAAATGTCGAAAAAAAGTTAGAGTAGGCGATATTTAGGACACCTACCCTACTCTCTAGAATTTGTTCCTCGTTAAGAGTTTCGTCCATTGTTAATCCTGCACAATCTTCAATTGTTAATTCTTCAAAGCCCTCTCTGACGATCTTATCTGACAAAGTGATGATATCGGAATGTAATTCGTTCCTATCTATATTTGATACAAGATTGTTAGACATTACACGTTCTGGCCAAAGTGATCTCCAGCATTCAGGGTGGATGGGTTTTTATATAAGACTCGTTGTGTGCTCATCCACCGGTCACCACACAATGATTCCCGAACGGAAACATTCCAGGAGTCAATAGCACGGGGTGGTAGAAGGACTGCAAAGGCATTTTCAAAAAAGAAAAGTATAAAACAGTGTTAAAGTAAAATAAAACGGTGCAAAGAAAAAAAATCTGTTCTTTTTCTTGGACCGTGTCATTTCAAAACCATGCAAAAAAAAGTGTAAAAAGAGAATCGTGTATGTTATATATATTCATTATATATATATTTTTTATATAGATTATTATATATAATTTTTATATTTATTAAATAATAAATTGAAAATATTTTTATATAGCTAACAAAATACAAAATTTTCTTTTCTAGAATTTGAAGTGCGCCTCATGTTCCGAAAAATTCTTTTAGTCTAATTTGGTGTTGAAATTTAAAGATCTCAATATAATGAACACATGCAGTTCGATAAGAGCAGGATTTGAAATACCGTTAAAGACATCAATATTTTCATATCCGAACATTATTCGTTCTCGAAACGATAACAGAAGGCATCTCTCTCTCTCCTACACACATTTAGAGTATTGAGAAAATGGATAACAATCTAAACACGGAGAGAGTTCTTTCTTCGAAAATTAGGGGGGGCAAACATTTTCCTCGTTGAAAGACAGCTAACGAAGATTTCTTCGCCGGTTTTTTCCTGCATCGGCAATAACGCACCCTCTATTTTTAGCCGCCTCAAAATCGCCAAAATGGCTGACTTTGCTATCACTCAGTCAACGCGCTCTCCAAACAAACGCCAAGAGCAAATGAAGTGCGTTTCAAAATTTAATTTCCCTGCCGATGCTTTTCGCAAACTCTCGGGAGCTTTTTCGCGAATTAAACATGTTATTCATCTCGCAAAACGGATCGCATTAAGATAGATTCCTATTAAAGGATTAGAGCTCAGAAGAAGAAAAATGAGTTTGCCATCCCTTTTTTTCCCTCCAAAGCTTTTTTTCCATTCCACGTTTAATTTTGTAAATGTCACCTTAAATAATTTTCATCTCGGTTTTTTTTTTCTAATGAGAAGGGACTATTCATAATTTGAATGTCATTTTCCGCTTTTGAAAATACACCTTTGAATGCAATTCCTTATTTCTTACCCCTGCCCCCCCCTCCCCCCCAAAAAAAAAGAAAAAAAACTTAATCTGCCCTCAGGTGCTATTGCCATGACAGTATTTCTTCTTTAAGTTCGCCAAAATATTCAATAACACGCGTTATAAACAAAGCAATGTCTTAGCGACGTTTAATAGAGCAAGAGAATACAAGGAATTTAATCAATAACGCCTTGTGCCTCATTAAAATCCGTTTGTTTTTAACTATTTCTATTTTTCCTTAACCTTTAGCTTACAGGTCCCATCTTTCCGATTACCTCTTTAGAAAGGAAAATTTCATAACCCCTTTGTCAGAACGGCCATTAAGGGGGTTATATATATATGAGTGTGTGTGTCTGTATATATGTGTATATATATATATATATATATACTGGACTCTTGATCATCGTTTTACAAGGGGCCGACTGAACTGAATGATAAATGCGGGAAAACGATAGATGCGGGAGCATAACAAGGCAATAGGATCGTCGGGACTGGGTGAAATGAACGACACATACGGGAAAACGATGATTTTGAGAACGATCGATCGATATTCCACTATAAATATATATATATATATATATATATATATATATATATATATATATATATATATATATATATATATATATACACAGTGCCTAACTAGCCATTCCTGTACCCTATGGCACAGGAAATTAATTGGGCCTAATTAATGAAGGGGCCCAAATGCAAATTCTTGCCTATGGGAAAGAATTTGCATTTGGGAATTCTTTCCATGTGCAAGAATTTGCATTTGGGCCCCTTAATTAATTAGGCTTGGGAAAATAAAACAAATACAGCATTTTGCCCCCCCCCCTTCCAAATGGACGGGTTCCCCTGTTGCCCCTGCCTAGTTACGGCACCGTGTGTGTATATATATATATATATATACATATTTTTTATACATATTATATATATATATATATTCATTCTTGGGCCAGTATTCTTGGGATACATGCTATCCCACCCCGTAAGGAAAAGGCTAATTTCATTTTAAGAAATAACAGTTTGAATTTTAAAGTGAAAGAGATTTATAATTTAATCCCTATCAAGTGGAAAATTTAAAATTTTAAACACTGCGAGCTTTTTATTTAAAAGTCGTCTTTCATATGCCACCCCCCCCCCCCCAAAAAAAAAAAACCCACAAAAAGTGAATATATACTTTTTCTAACGTGTGATTAGAAAGATGCTGAAAGGGAAATTTCTCAAAAGGCTTGACATAGGGTTGGGAAACCTGCGACGCTAATGGAGGACCTTAATTTACATACTACGCGAAAAAATTTTATTTATGGCGCGCTGAATAATGCGCATAAAATTTATATATTCTTATGGATAGATTTTTTTTCTTGCATACATGTATCACCATTGGAAAATGTAATGTTTTTGAAACATCACGAAAAAAAAGTTTTTCGACGAACATTTTGTGTACTTGAACAGGAGGATACGCCATGCATAGAAAGTGGCATTTCAAGAAGTTGCGAAGTCCTTTGTTTTTGTTTCGGATAAAGAGAATTAATTGTTCGACTATTTTTATACCTCCCAGACAATAAATCAGCGAGCAAGAGATGCTTCAACCGTCGGATATCTAAATTGCTTTTTAATACGGTGTCGGGGAAATATATCTGTTCCAAGAACTGCATCCATATATCAAACAGCATTTGTCCACAGACGGAGGTCTAAGTACATTAAATCCTCTGTTTCTGGAAATGTCATTCATTTATTCCGTGTACAAATTTATTCCCGGCGCTCGAGAAATTTTTTCTCCGTATCTTTGGATCTTACAGTTTCATCTCGTCAGGGTAACTACTCGAAAAGAATTTTAATTTTTTTTTCTTTTTTATTGCTTGCATTTAAAATAGATTCGATATCCTATAATCGCCGTCCACCTAACTTCGCTTAGCCGAAAGAACGTTTGTGTTTGACATTTCAGCTTATTTATACTCCCGTACTGGCTCTTTTGATACACAAATACCTAGTGATACGTGTCTAAATTTCAGAAGATATCCGACCTGCGTTGGGGGGGGGGGGGGGGGGGACTGGCAAAATGACAATAGAATCAATATCTCAGGGAGGGGGGAACTTGTTTTCCTTCCTTACATGAAAATTTGTCCATCGGTTGTTTTTCTGAGTACTTTAAGTCGATCTCATTTGTTCAGGACTAAGCCCATCTGCACACGGAGCAACTCAAAATAAACTGATAACTGACTCAAATCACAAACCAGTCCGTGATGAGTCGCAACCTATGTAATTGAATGGAGCCACGCACACGGCGCAACTGGTTACAAACCCGTCGGACGGGTTTTGTTTTTTAATTCTGTACGTGAAAGGAGGAGTTTTTAACCCTTTTTTTCTTACAAACCAGTTACAAACCAGTGGTTACAAACCAGTTGCGCCGTGTGCGTGGCTCCATTCAATTACATAGGTTGCGACTCATCACGGACTGGTTTGTGATTTGAGTCAGTTATCAGTTTCTTTTGAGTTGCTCCGTGTGCAGACGGCCTAAAGCTCTAATTAATATTTTATACATAGCTATCAAATACAGTCGAACCCCGTTATAGCGAACCTGGTATATAAAGAAATCACTGATATAACGAACGAAAATTTTGGTCCCGTCATTTTCCTATTGTACGTAATTTAATTAGTACTGTGTCAGTTTATTGAAATCGATTTTAATCGATTTAAAAATGACGTTATTTATTCATTAATGATCATTTTTAATAGATTATCATTTTTCAATACATCATTATTGATTACACATTGCAACTAATGAGTTATACATTTTGTGAATTCTAGCAATTTTCTTAACGGTTCGGATATAGCGAACCACCGGATAGAGCGAACAAAACCTTTGGTCCCTTGAAGTTCGTTGTAGCGGGGTTCGACTGTAAAGCAAATAGATGGGTGTGTAGTTTCTCCCAAGTAAAAAAGCTGACTAGAGAGCATACACTGGGTCATTTTCTTTTACCAAGGCGATAATGTATTATATTTTTAAAAATTTTGCCACATTTCAGATTTTTATTACAGGTATGATTCTCAGCGATGCATTTAAAAACTTCCACTATAATTTATTCACAAAATCTTTTTCAATCCTGTTATTTGGAACAATTTTACCATGAGGCTACATTAATCATAACTCTATGGGGTAAAAACAAAAAAAAAATTCGAGAAACTGTTTTGCTATATTACGCTCGATGAAGAATTTATACAGTGACTAACAAACGCTTCTTAAAATTCTTTTTCGAAACACCTTTAAATAATCCATATTTTCCAATTGTACAACAACCAATCAGTTATAAGTAACAAAATATACTTTACTTTTTTGCCTAAAATTTACAACACAAAATTAACAGTTCCGTACAGGTGAAAAATGTAAATACCTTATCATCTAAAAGGTCTGAAAAATATTTGTACGTACCACATAATAATTTGGGGCACTTACGCCGTTATTTTCTGAATAATATTTTTATTCGATACTGTTATCGGTGAATAATAGCATAGTCTGTTGTTCAGAGGGTACTCCATACTTTAGAAAGCTCTTTTTCTACGGCCACCTCTCAAAACGGCCACTTATATTTGGAACCATTACTGGCAGCCATACAGAAGTTTCACTGTATACAGTGTAAAGCCATTTCCGAACAACTACAAACACCCGTGCAAACTGCGTAATCACAGACAGCCTTTGATGAATAAATTCTCTGTCTCTTCATCTAACATTATATACATATATATATATATAACCGATCATCTCTTTCATGGGCACATTCTGGCGAAGGATATTTTCTGCGAACTTAATTTCGTATTATGAACTTCCCGCAAATGCTAAAGAGGATAGGCATTTTACATAGACGACATTGAGAATGAACTTGCATTGCATATTTATTAATCCAGATTTTAAAATTTTAATAAACAACTACATATTTAAATACCACTTCAAATAAAAATAATAAAGTAGAAGTATTTTTAAATAATTTTAACATTATAAAGAAATACAATAGAAAAATAATAGTATTAAATTATAAATAACTGACATAGCAACAATTCCTGAAATAATTTTAAAACCCGATGGAAAATTTAAGCTAGTGGGATATAAGCATTTGTTTCTTGCTTGAAAGCAATTGAATATTTGGATCAAGCTTCGTAACGCGAAGCCTGCGTACATACATTCATACCGTTCTATATTGTTGTAATCTATAAAATTAAGTATTAATTAATACAAGTGCTAGCTTTTATGAAGGCTGCACGAGAAGATCACGGGGGCCGCGCGTTCCCCACCTCTGCGTTTGAACTTGTGTGTTGGTTGTGTATCGTGTTAATGATACTGGTTGTATGAACCGTTGAAGTGTGTTTATTGATCAGTATGTGTGCTTGTGGTATTTTCGAAGTTTGCTTGCATAGACACTAGTATGTGTAAGTATTAATTGCCAAATTATTTTAATGAACGTATTTCCCTAGTTAAATACTTTCATCTTTAGTCTGCATAAGAATGCGGTAAGTCTATTGTCTCATCGTGTGATAGGGCGAGTGCGTGTTTCATATGTAAGTGGTTTTTATTTTTTTTTATTTTATTGTGTGTATGTATGCGGGTATAAACATTAACTATTTATTAATCAATGGCTTCCCGACTGGTACTCTACAATGGCAGTCAAACTGAAACGCGTCTTATTTTTTCTAGAAAGAATGGAAAGAAGAAAGGGAGTCAAGATTATTTAACAGGTTTGGGATAAAAACGTTTAACAAACTGTACGAGTTAGATTCAACTTGTCAGTTATAGAAAGAAAAATCAATGCTCATGCACTCGTCTTTTTCTTAGCGAAAGTTATTTAAAATAAAAACAGTTTAATAAGTAAAACACACATACAATAATAGTAATCATCTAATACCAACAAAATTTAGGGCTTTCTAAGCACCAATGCAGCACGTCTGTTAATTTTCTTCATCAATATAAAGGTCGTTATCAAAATAATGGAAACATATCAATATTAGTGGTGTTTATGAAAGTACTTCGTATTCCTTAAAAAACAAGTCTAGGGACCAGTATTTTTTATAGAATATAGTGTATACATTATTCTACTCTAAGGTAGCAGTAATGAAACTATGGGCATCAGGCTCTTTCGGGGATAGCGTAAGATGTCAAACCTTGTAGACCGTACAAAGAGGGCAAATTGTTGAAGCGCGTCTAATTGGAGTATGTGTTACAACATCTCCCATGGTTTTGGGTGTTTACCGAACTATAATATCGAAAGTCATGACGGCATACAGAGTACACGGAAAGACATCTTCTGTGAAACAGAATAGTGGACGAAAGGGAATGCTAAGTGAAAGAGACTGACGAGTGTTGAAGTGGATTGTGATATCAAAATAGAAGACACCTGCAGCCAAAGTGACCGTAGAGCTTCATCTGAATCTGAAGGCTCCAGTATCAGTCATTACAGGTAAGATAAAACTTCACAAACAAAACATTTACGGCAGAATAGTAATTCCCAAGCCACTTGTAACAGATTTTAATACAAAACGCCCTCTACAGTGGTGCCACGAGCACAAATCCGGGTCGAGCGATACGTCGAAATATGACATTTGGTTAGACGAATCATTGTTCACTTTGTTCCCAGCAACAGGACGTGCGTAGGTCTGAAGAACACCTACACAAGTGTATGATCATGTTTGTCTCATTCCAACTGTCAAACACGGAGGGAAATTTCTCAGGGTTTCGGAGGCCATCTCATGGTTTTCAAAAGGGATCTATTGTAACCCTGAAAGGGAGATTGACTGGGAAGGACTATGTCGAACTTTTAGCCTACCAGATCCATTCTATGGCGCAAAAATTGTTTCCTGAAAGAGAAGGCGTTCTCCATGGTGATAATGCTCCGATCCATAGAGCTAGACGTGTCAGGTCGTGGTTTGAGGAACATAAAGACCAAGTCAAACATCTTATCTGGCCCGCACAGTCCCTAAACCTCAATATCACCGAACTGCTGTGGTCTGTTTTAGAGAATAGAGTCAGGAATCGATATCCACCAACAGCATCTCTACAGGAACATTGATAATTTATCCATAAAGAATGGTATAATATCCCCTTAACCACTATTCATGACTTGCATATTTCAATTCCTTAGTGAATTCAGGTGGTATTAAATGCCATCCTATGCCATATTAATAAAGAGTTTCATGTTATTCCTAAATGTTTCCATTATTTTGATAACCACCTGTATAACTTACGGTCCCGCAACGCTATTCACTCACGATTATTCACGATTATTCACTCAATCGCTTGTCAGAGTTGGTATTTCACATAAATTCAAACGTGGGAATTAATTAGCAGAATTATATCTGCTTTACGACTATGTCTAGACAGAAACTGGATGAGAATATATGTAGGTGTAAATTTCATATATTCAAGGAATAATTTAATAGCGTAGTTATACAGCGTGGGTATTGGGCGGCTTTAAAATTGTTGAGCAGTGGTGGAAACTAGAAAAATCCCTTTAGAAGTTTCACTGAAACAGCTCTACTTCTCACCGAACAAATCCATGTACAACCATTTAATCATCCATTAAATTTAACTGATGAGAATTCAACCTTGAATGTCATCGGGATGGACGCCTAATGACCAGGTGCTCAACAATTCGAGACGTTTAATACAAAAATACAAAATTCTGAGTGTATTTGTAACCTGCCATAGGAATAATGGCATGTAATAAAGCCAAAACTGTAAGAACGTGGTATCCGAAAAGCGAGTGAAAGAAGTTTCGTCAAAATTCGGACCACGCATTGCTCGGCTACCGATGGATTTTTTAAAATCGCATTCCACAGAGTTATGTTTATTTAACATTAGGAAGATGGTAAAAATTTGAGTTTGCTAATCTGTGAGCAGAGAAAGATTGAAAAAATCATCAGAGTTAAACACGGGAATGAGATATCTGCGAGGTTTATTGGGACACAACTCTAAAATACGTCATTAAATTAACTCAAAATAAATCTTTGTTGCAATGCATATTGAGAAAAGACTTTAGGGGGGTTTATAATGTATGGATAGCAAGGGTAGCGGAAAACGAATGATCTCGTTATAACCTAGGTAAACAAGTCATGACTCAATATCACAGAAAAAGGGTCAAATAAACCTTACAGCTTTTAAATATTTTATTTTCATAGTTTCTTTTAACATAACAGTTAGAGGTCCTAGACATACTTTAGTGACTCAAACTTCTCTCAAACTCATCGGATACACAAGCTGCGCGGGCTAATTTCAATCCTTTTGTCTCTCAAAAACAAAAAATAGACGAGAAAGATTTTCTCCATCTAAAACACTCCAAATAAATGACAAAATCTTAGAAATATTCCCTTGCGGGAGCCTTTTTAAAATTATTTCGAGACAAAATGTAAACCTCTCCTGTTTTGGGTCCCCGCCAGACGATAAATCAGCAAGCACCCTCCCCTCCAGACATCTTAATTGCCCTTTAAAACAGTGTTCTAAAAGTTAAATGCACCTCCGAGAGTGTCCTTTTATCGTGTAACATTCGTTCTCGGACGGGAGGGGGGAGGATTTTTTGAAAATCCATCTTCTCCTCCCCCCCCCCCCCCAAAAGAAAAAAAAATATTATTACGAGACTGTTTTACATGAGTACCCTTTCCGATGTTTTATTGTTTAGAGAACAGAGTTAGAAATGAGGGAAATTTAATGACTATGAAAATATTGACAGTATTGAGGCATAGGTCACTCTTCTCCCTGACCATTTTTTTTTTTGTTTTAAAAATACACCTAATTCTGTTTTTACACGATAGATACGTTCTTGAAGAATTCGTGTAAAAAAATCCGTGTGAAAAAAAAGACATTGTATCTATGGAAGAAAAAAAAGATTACTTTCACTGATTTTTTAGATCCGGAACCAATGTTAGAAAACCATATGAAAATATTCTTTTTAAACTTATTATTTTATTCTAACAAAATTCACATGTAATGAAAATTAAAAAAATTCTTCATGAACAAAAAAACATTGTTTTACACATAAGTTTTTTATTCATTTTCCCTTTCTGACAATAAACACACGGCTGGAATAACATTTCGCATTTGTGAATATATGTAAATAAGTTATGCGATAGAATATAAAGAAGAAAATATGACCCGGACTGAATTCTTGAATCAAAACAGAACCTGGATACACTATCGTCAAAAATAATACGCCACAAATAAAATTTTATTTTCTTAGAATTTAGACCAAAAAAAAAAAAAACTGAGAAATTGGATTGGGCCGCTCGTGTTAAATCAAAATGACTCGTGTAAAAAGAGAATGAAAATTTATTTTGAATTCGTGTTAAATCAAATCGTGTAAAAAAAGTTCGCGCAAAATCAGAATTAGGTGTACTTTAATCTTCAGATATAAATAAAACCGAGCAACTTGTGACCCGCTAAGTGAAACATAATTCATAGGTATTTAAGCTTCATTTGATTATGCACCAAAATGAAGGTGAAGGGATTCAAAATATTTTTTTATTCAGCCACATTCATTAACGGGTGTTTATTTTTTTTTTGCAAATGTTTCTTTGTATAAATATCGTTATAGTTACGAAAAATATTTGAACAATCCGAAATCTCATTTTTCGAAAATTCAGAATTCAAAACATGCTTAGTTTTTATGACATATTTGCCGAACCAGTATTGAAACTTGCAGAGGTTTTTTTCCTCTTTTGACAGCATAGGAAATGTTTAAAAATAATTTGAAATCAGAATTTATAAAAATTTTATTTAGAATCTTTTTAACCATTTTCCACTTAAGAATGATTTTTTTAACCAGAGTATTACTCTACTGGAAAAATTTTCGGAATTTCTACTCGCCATTGAAAATCGTGAGATCAGTTCAACGAAAACAACGCGATACAAAATTTCATATCTATGTTTTGCAAGAAATTTTTTAACATATATCCTTTTAAATAACCAGATAGGGAAAAAAATTTCATGGCGAGATTGATTAGGTAGATAAGCTCTAACATGCTGTATCTGGCAATGCAGACACAAAAGAAGAGTGCTGTTTACATTAAAATGTACATTTTAAGCTAAGAAAATAAAAACGTGCTTTATGGGAGATTTTTTGTGCCTCATAACGTTAATTTAATATTTTGATCTATTCGCGTTACTAATACACAGGTATGCGACAAAAAAATTGTCTCAAATGTAATCAGTGATTTTTATAGTATTTTTGGTGCTGATTATGGGAAAATTGTTGAAAAAAAAATCCATCACATACAGTTTTGCTACAATTAGCATGTCTAGTTTTGTCGAATTTGTGTACAGTGGAGTCCCGATGATCCGAACTTCGGTAATCCGAAAGTCCGCTTAATCCGACACCAAAAGTCAAAAAAGGCTAAGTTTACAATAAAGCCACAGTGATACTAAGCAATATAAAATATATGTATTTCTGAAAATTACAAGAAAATTCAAAGTGAGACCAATGTACTGAACTTCATTGGTTTGAAAACATCTGTTAAATTTTTTTTGTCGAAGAGAAAAATACCTCAACCTTGAAACCAAATTTCGCCGACACGTCAGAAAAATGGTGTCCGTTGGGGTCACGGTGGAGTGTTGCTTTTAGGGGGAGGGAGCCGAATCTCACCCAGTCTCACGTGGGGGAGAGGGGGGGGTCTCGGCAAATATCACGTAATTTTTTTCCGCAAGAAAGAGTGTAAAATTGCGAGAAAACTGGGTTATATTAAGTAAAACATGTTTCTTCACTAAAATATGGCTAAATCCTTCACAATAGTTCCAGTAGTCACTCTTGAGACCACACATGAGTCCCCGAGGACTGAATTAGAATGAATATTCCTTTACGAATTTTAGTAGTTCCTATTTAAGTATTTTATTGTTCGATTTTTTCACTGTGATTCTAGACTACGTTCTTAGTAGTCTTAAATACTAGTCTTAACTAATCTTAAATAAAAAATAATTAAGCAAATTATGTTTTTTTTAATAAATCCAACGCAATCAAGCACAGATTAACGTATTTACACTAAAAATACGCATTTTGAAAAATCTCACGTAAGATATGGGGGGGGGGGGAGGTGGTCGAGCCAAATCTCACGACATCTCACCAGGGGGGGAGGGGGTCGAAAAATGGCCAAAATCGCCTCACGTAATTAATGGACTCCCTATGGTTTGGAGAGAGCCCAAAAATCATAGTGATACTTATTTTTTGGTTCCTGTAACGTGTAAGGTTTCAATTTCAAAAAATAAGAAAGATATTTCTTATCCAAACATCTCGTCAGCCATTCGCCCTATTCCTCATGGACCCGAAGTACCAATACCTTCTCCTCCAGATTCTCTGGATGATACGAGTATTTTAGATCATCCCGAACCATTGCCTTCACAGCGTGATAGTGATGAAGACAGTGGTTGCTACGACCCTGGTACAAGCGAACCTATTTTGTTCACCCAATCTGAACTGAACGATTTAGTTGGAGACTTAGGATCTCCAAAAGGGTTCAGCAGAAGTTTTAGGATCTAGATTGAAAGAAAAACATTTGTTGGCTCCAGGTACGTGCTTTTCTTGGTATCGAACTAGGGAAGAGGTATCTGTGCCTTTTTTCTCTCAAGAAGGTGACCTTGTTTTTTGCAGTGATGTTCCTGGAGTTATGGCAAGTTTTGGAATAGAATATGTGCCGGAAGAATGGAGACTTTTTATCGATTCGTCCAAAAGAAAGCCAAAAAGCAGTTTTTCTACACAACGACAATAAGTATACTTCGGTGCCTGTTGGAGTTTCGGTCCATCTAAAAGAATGATGTGAAAATCTTGAGCTGGTCTTAAACAAAATTTGTTATTCTGGTCATAAATGGACGATTTGTGGCGATTTAAAAGTGATTTCAATGTTGCTTGATCAACAAAGTGGCTACACAAAGTTCCCTTGCTTTCTCTGCGAATGGGACAGTCGCGACAGGAAGCAACACTATATAAAGAAAGAATGGCCGCTGAGAAAAACCTTGCAGGTTGGAGTTTAAAATGAGGGAGATTCTTGTAGATCCCAAAAAGATATTACTTCCACCACTACACATTAAATTGGGTTTGATGAAACAATTGGTCAAGGCATTGCCAAAAGAAGTAGAATGTTTTATATACCTTTGGAAGCGGTTTCCTGGGTTATCCAAGGCAAAGATAAAAGAAAAAGTGTTTGTCGGACCTGACATCAGAAAACTAATGAGGGATGCCAGCTTTGAGAAAAAAATGGAAACAAAAGAAAAAGCAGCATGGATATCTTTTAAACTAGTTATAACCAGTTTTCTGGGAAACAAAAAGGACCCAAACTACAAGTCAATCGTCGCTGACATGCTAGACAACTTCATGAAGCTGGGTTGTAATATGAGCATAAAAACTCATTTTCTCCACTCACACCTTGACTTCTGCCCTGCACAGTAGTCCTTAAGTGTGAATGCAGGTGACGTCAGTGAAGAGCAGAGCGAAAGGTTCCATCAAGACATCAAGGAAACGGAAAAAAAGGTACCAAGGAAGATGGAAGGTCAACATGATATCGGATTACTGCTGGATATTAAAATGGGGCGATCCTCAAGCTGTCCACAGAAGGAAGAGCACTAAAAGAAGTTCTGATGTGAAGCGAAAGCGCTTCTACAAGGACTTTTGACTCTATAGTTATGCGTTTGTTTTCAATATTCTGTTGTGTAAATGTAAACCATGGCATCTATTACCTGTTTATTAAAATTTAGAACCTTTATAAAAAGGTACAAAATTGCGTTAAATTGAGTTTTTCACCCAAAATACAAACCCTTTTTGTGAGATAACTTGACGTGATGAAAAAAATGGATTTCATTTTTGAAATTAGCACCGAAAAATGCATAGAAATTAGTTATCAAAGTACAAACAACTTTTAAAAATATATTTTTTTGCAGACCTGTGAATCTAAGATCAGAAAATAAGCTGTTACTCATCATTATGAAAAGTAACTTGCTTGAACTGAACAACTAGATGTCTTTCTGTGTTGATCTGTTATACTCTAAAATGACTCGAACATTTATCAATCGCTTTTCCTTAGCCTCGAGCCACGTTACAGAATGAGTGCCATTTTTCTGAAAATGATCGAGTTTTGCCCGATATAAACGATGCCTCTCTCAGGCAGTAGAGGGAGCAATGAAATTTTGAATGCTTCCCTCCCTTTCGTCTTTATGATGAAATATTTAATAACAGCAGTTGTGTTTCCGATTAGCTATTCAAATTTTCAGCATTTTTGAGAGTAATTCCATGTCTTATACGGCAAATTTTATCCATTTTTTTTTTAAGATTATACTTGATACCATCTTCCCTTAGAGCAATCGCTAAAAATCAGTATAAATAGAAAACAGCATCAAGAGGTTACTAACAAACTATACAGAGCTCAAAATTAATTTAATCCGCTATCCCTTGGCTTTACCTTAATGAAACTTTTTCATTTTGTTTATTTTCAGACCAGACACCCCTCCCTTTTCTCCCCCAAATATTAAGGTATTATGTACCTTTTCTTGTGTGTTGAATCATAGATTCAGTTTTTTAGTATAATGCAGATAATTAACTTGGTGGCTAAAATTTATGAAAATGAATAATATAACATAACACATTGTGTAATCAAACATCCCTGCACGGATAAGATAATCAAAACCTCGACGACAATATCCCCTCGATTTTTCGAGTGACCTGCTCATTTAAATTGAATATTTAATCAAAACTAAAGCGAACTGATCTTTAAAGATACTTGAATGCAAAAGTTTCTGGTCTCCTTGAAGAATATCCATTTTACTAAACATCTGACAGCCAGCTGTCAAGAAGACAGATGAGGTCGCGTACCCTGGAGGAAAAAGTATTCAATACCTTCTTTTTCGATCCGGAATGAGTTTCTCCTTCATGTTCAGAGTAGGGAGTTCGGAAAAACTATTAGATGTATATATTGATAAATATTCTAAATATATTCTTTATGGCGTTTTGCTGTATCCCATATTGCTTTCCAAAACTACTTTCAAGGTCAACAAGGCATGGGTTCATATGTGATGGATATTCTAAATGGCATTTAACATTCATACAATGGCAACCTTTCGCTTTATATCATAACAGTGCAATGATGATGCTTACTTTGTGAAAAAAAAAAAAATGACACCCCACCGATAGGAGTGCTAAATAAGCTACATATGGTCGTGTTATGCTCTATGGCCATATCACAAATATCATGAAATGTAATTTATATCTATCTACGCAGGAA
The DNA here is from genome assembly GCA_907164885.2 of Dolomedes plantarius. Taxonomy (NCBI): domain Eukaryota; kingdom Metazoa; phylum Arthropoda; class Arachnida; order Araneae; family Dolomedidae; genus Dolomedes; species Dolomedes plantarius. The sequence goes on along the minus strand of OU015495.1, from coordinate 21,264,532 downwards.
ATTCATCTAGTAACTAAGCAATCGTTTGGATATTTAAGACTCATGCTATATACACTTACTTTAGCCTTTCATTCTTTTTGAGGGAGTCTATGCGACTCCCTAAATCGCAATTATTCTGATTGTATACCCCATTAGAGAAAATGCCAGTCATTGAAAGCATAAATTAAAAAAAAAAACTTAAATTAGCTCAAAATGAATTGAAACTACCGGCTATTTTCATGCGTTTGAAGAAAAACACATGGGAAACAAAATATTGTCATTAATATTATAACTAATTTTTTAAATATTAGAACTAATATTAAATAAATAGAAAATAATAAAATATTATACTGATATTAAATAAATAATAAAATTATTTAAAAGAACAAAATTGTTACTTACACATACGCACGCAACCGTAACTATTTTATAGATAAATTCAAATCAAAATTGCATAATTTATTCAAAAATTATCACCCATTTACCAAATGGAGAAATATTCCACCTTTTTGTTGTAGAGTAGCAAAAAATTGCATCAAAAGGAGCATCCGTATTTGTATCCTTCAACATCAACCGCATTAGATGAGTAACGCGACGATGATACGAAACCTTGCTTTTTAACCCTTAAATGCTCGGATCACTTTGTCTCTTAGTACCATAGCACAACAACTCATTTCGTCCGCAAACTTCTACAAGTGTACCTGCATTACCTGCTGTATGTATCATTTCTTTGTCGTTTCAACCCTGTGTTCGTGTCGTATAGGCATATCGTATTCCGATATGATATTACGCTACACAACCGAAGAAGCCCCCTCAGGGTTGATACTGTAGCGTAATGGAAGTATGGGGTTATTTTTCCCAAGACCTCACAAGGTGCACGACACACAGCTGTGTGTTTATCGGGGTATTTTTGCCAGTTCCCACCGTTTTTGAACACGTGGGGGGTTAAAAAACGATTCAGCAAATGCAGCCAGAGTTTTTGGCCTGAAGGTTAATCCCAGGATAGCGGTTTCTCTAACAAGTTGTGTGGGTAACTGTTTGGAAAAACAGAAAACGTCTTCCATCACCGTCGTAAAGCTGTCTTTCTTAGCGATAGCTCTATGCGATTTTGACTGGAATGTAATAAAGTTTCGGCGTTAAGAAGAGCTGTCAGCCGATAATCTGCCCGCCCGCCCGGTTGTGATATAACGATTTCTAAGAAGACGGACCCCGGAGTTTCAAGCCGAGGGGAGAGACTTGGTATTTTTGAAAGAGATCGGCCTGTAACATCCAGCCGAACAGACGTGTTTTTTTTGGAGCTCCTTTTTTTGGGCCTAGCTGGGTCCCGTAGCCTGTATTGTGAATCTGCACTTAAATTAACTAATTATGTTGTACCTTTTAAAGTTAAATTTTTTTTGTAAATAAATTAAGTCTTTGTTTTTAAAAAATTGGCCTTCAGATTTTAATTAGGACTCTGTCTTTCTTAGTTATGGATCCAATAGTAGTTATTTAAAAAAAAAAGCCTCAGAGAATTGCCTTACCTACCTATCGTTACGCCACAATACATATTTCGACGCTCCTGTGCCCACACTCACAACATATCGCAGCGTCCATATCAAGACGTATCCATTATTCTTGTCTTCACAACATCCACACTAATAAATAACTATCTCTACAGTACCCATTTTTGCACTTTGCTCATTGTGTATCATTAACGAACGAGATACATTATACCGTCATTTGCAAATGATACAAGTGAGGATAGAAGCGTCGTCTCAGGCTCGTGTGAAATACTTTGATAGGGTGCAGGATCTTATGACAGGCCCCAATGCCTAATCCGGGAACCAGAAGGTAACGGGTCTGGGCATTTGACCCCGTTTCATCTGTAGTGTAGGAATTTAAGTTTTTTTTTAAAAATCATCAAGTAGACCAAACACTCATTTCCACCTAAGACGTCCTCATGACGTTTATAACTTATGAACGCATCCTTAAATTCTTTCTCCATTAACCTCCCATATCAATCATCATTCATAAACAAGCATTTAATGGGATATGTGCGACAATTCATTCGTATGAGTGGTTAGATAATCACAATAGAAGCAAAGTCTCGTTTAAATGATGAATAGATTTATTGACCATTCAATATCATTAAACACATTATATACATTGAACACTTTGAATCCCTGCTAATAATACATTTATTCATGTTGCACCAACCTCACCTTAACATTTAATCATTATTGATCTCTTAAGCTGACTGCTCTATTCAATTTAATTCACTTCTCATTACATAAAAATATTTATATTCACAGCAAATAATCGTTAGGCTCGATTGACCGTCCTATCATATTCGCGCTGTTATATATCATTCAATAATTGATCTACCTCAGTTATATTCATTATTTTGTTATTGGGTAATGAAGCAATGACGAACTCTCAGTGAGAAAAAGGGAAGTACAATATATCCTCGTTACTGATGCAGGATTGTAGAGGGCGTTGATTCTTCGTCCCACATTGGCACTGTCTTGAGGCACTGGGATTGTTCATAGACGAAGTCACCTTTTTCGGTGTTGGGCAAATATTTATTGGTCTGCGGGTCATACTGGATCGGGAATCTCTCCTGCGTCTGGCTTCATCATCATCATCGCTTCATGGCGGAAAGCCGTTGCATCAACCGTTTCTTATTGGTATTCGGTCGCTTCATCTGCTCTTTCGAGATGTCATTCTCTTTTATCACGAGCTCTAATCATCAGGGCAAGACGTCTATCTACTCTTTAATGACTGCCTGTTCTTGACTTCAATATCCTTATTATTTATCATTCATCAAATTGCCGCCTTATATTTTCATCAGTATTTATGGGCTTAGCCTCATTTTCAAACCATACTACTGCCTCTCTCATCTCTCAGCTCACTTCTCCTCATATAACTTTACATCTATCGATGCTCGTTGTGTTTGCTAAGGAACCTCTTAGTCTATCAGTCGACAAACTTCTTCCTATGTGTACCAATTCTATTATTTCATCTCCATATCTTTCTCATTCTAACCCTCGGGCACCTCCTCCAATGCTTTCCTATTGGCTATATTGTCTCTTCCCCTTTACCATCTGATTGGCTTGCGGTTTATCCTTAATATTTACTTCGGCCATTGGGCTTCGTTGGCGTATTTCCTTTTATTGTTCTATTTCGCGCTTTCTCACGGTTATTTCCCTTCTTGACCATCATAACGTATATGCTCCCCTTTTATGACTCTCGCAAATTCCTTCCCACTCTATTCTTTCATCCTTCCTTCCTCCTTTCTCGCGTCCTCTAATCAAAGCGCCCTTTTGCATACTTATATCCTGTGCACCTTTCTCTGAGTGCCTTCCCCTTCCTTATCTTCTTTTACCTTTATAGCCCTCTTTTACACCTGGCGCTTCTTACCCTTCCCACATTCTACTCTCGTTTCCTCCAATTAGTTTATTCTTTGCATTTCCTTCTTCCAATTCCGCCGACACAATGTCGTACTCTATGACAATATACTACAGTAAAAGACTGTTTAGGCATAACAGTTAGGCATAATATTTCAAAATTATGCAATATTTAGGCATAATATTTCAAAATCGAGAATTCAGTCGTCAGCCAAAGCAGTGCAGGACTCATGCGGAAAACAAAGTATTTGGTAGTACGGTAAACATCAAGTACAAGAAATATCTATTAAGTTTTCTTTATAACGTGCTTGCAGACATCCGTGAATACAATTCCATGTTATTACTTATTTCGCTTGCCGAAGCTAAAATAATAAAAATCTTGGTGAAACTGAATCGTATGGTTCCAGATTTTCGCCAAGCCATTTTTTTGCACAAAAGTCTTGGCGCATTGCTCAGTTTGCTAGAATGGGAAGTTTAAGCGTTGCTAAATTTCAGTCATGTACTTCTTCGTTTGGTGTGGTGGCAAAGTCAACTGCATCAAGCGATGTAGCCAATGTGTATCAAGTCTCAGGAGCGCGTATCATGTTCAAACATAGGCGCGATTCTACGCAGTAGTAAAACAAACCTACCGCTGGCTGTATAAACTTCGTAGCCTGAGTTAGCCATGTTAAGCTAGCGCTCATATATGGCAGCCTCTGTTACCTCGCGTGAATCCGCTTACCGCCATGAATCTACTGGCGATATAATCAGTGAAGCAAAACGCAGTATACATTGGCTCTAGTTGTATACTTCATCACCATATTTGCCAACACATCATCACGTTGAAGCATGCAATTCAGGGTTAACTAACGAAAGTTTTTAACAATCTGCCAATTCTTATAATATTACATATTACTTCATTTGCAAAATAACTCATTTAATCTACAGAGAATAAATAAAAATACGCAATAAACTTCAATATCTTACGAATGTAAGGTATTCCACTTCAACCACAAGCATTACCGAAGTGAGTTCAATTTCTACAATAACCCCTTACGGCCCGTCAAAAAATTAAGGATATTCCTGCTAAAATACGAAAATTCAACTTCTTTTGAAGTAATTTAGCGTCTTTAGCGAAATCTAAAAACTTTGAAAAAGGGTTGCCATGTTTGGCGATAATCGCCTCCATTCAGTTTGGCCAAAATGAAAATATTGCAAACTTAAGCGCATAAAAGATTCATGAATGTTCAATAGTCCCGATTGGAAACGCTTACGAAATGCTGACACTCTTTCAGAAAAATTAAATTATGATGTCTCCGAATGGCAGCAACGTCCGTGAGATAAAGGAAGAGCATTTTCCCACGAGATATATTTGCAGCTCTTCAAATTTCTGGAGTAAAAGTATTTCGAGCATCCCCCCCCCCCCAATCCTGGAGATGATGATAATATCGACAGCAAGGGAGATTAAGCGAATGACAACCGCTCGGTGGCATGAGTAAGTTATCTCTGGTCGCACCTGTGACAGAATTTATTCCCAGTAATCTCCACCATTCATATCTCGCCTGACTGACAATTTATAAGCCGGAACGAATAAATGAGTGTTGCGGTGGAAAGAAACCGAAACCACTCGTTAAAGTACTTATTTGGCAGAGTTCGTCGACGGAAATTTCTATTAAAAAATTTACTGTGAAATGGTCTTTTAATATCGGCTACGTGTGCTAGACGTAGCCGTTGAAGCCGCGATAAAAAGCAAATATTGAAAAGAAAACTTGATTTATACGTTAAGCAAGTAGCATCCCAAAGAATGGGGAAATATTCGATGGAAAATATCACACAGTGAAGTGAATTCAGCAACAAATTATGAGCTTAATCATATGATACAAAAATCGATAAACATCGATTCGTCGTGTAGTACGAAAGCATGTTTTACTAATAAATATATTAGTATTTTTTTATCTCATGCCAACTTGTAATCCCTAATACGGGGAAGTCATTTGCGGCTAAATTCCGTTCCAGGCTTTTTTTTAAGCATCTTTAAAAAAATGGTTTTTAATTTTAAATTTCCAGACACATCTTTCTATTTCATTACGTACATATTGCCGTACAAATTATTGTAGATTACTGAAACATACGAATAGAACAAATTTTTTTTATAAAAGAAATTTATTTGATGCAAGTTACAGTTTTACACCACCTTCATAAAAAAAGGTTTTGAGAAAACAAATTTTTACTCCTTACTTTGCCCCCCCCCCCTAAAAAAGGGAAATTACATGCAAAAGTTGTCGATCCATTTCATAAATATCTTTGATGTAATTACAGAAAAACTATTCTTTCTCTGATGATAACATTTCTTGAATTTAAAAAAAATGTAAACAGCGTGAAAACAGAGCAAAGTATAATAATTACAAGATAAAAAGAACTTTTTATATACCACATTTTTAAATTTTCTGTTGAATCATATAAACTTGACAATTCTATGTATTAATAAATACTTTAAAAAAAATTTTTTGATGAATTATCCCATCAACTTGAAAGAAAATGATCAAATGCGTAACAAAGAGAGCAATTGTAAGAAATGTTTCAAACAACAAAACTAACTGAAAATGAATTCAATTCTGCATAAAGATGGCTAAAAGTATTAAACTAATGCATTGTCATCGTGTTCTGAGCTATTCTAAAAGTTTCAAATGTCTAGCTATTCGGGAAGTTAGTTAAAAATCGATTGCAAGATTTGTACTGGACAAACACACAAACAAGAAAGCGAGTAAATAAAAACATGGTAAAATGAGGTATACGACATATTATATTGTAGGAGAAACATTTAAGAAGAACCTCTACAGCTGTAAAAATGTACAAAAATGAGCATGCAAAAAAAAGTGTACACTGCAAACTATAAACTTCGCGTTGTCATCCATTCTTGTAAACAAAAATGTTAACATATTAACATTAAAAAAAAAATAGGTCACTCTCTCTGTCATTTGTTCTTAGTCACGTGCTTAGTTTCAAATATTAGTTATTCTTTCATCTCCAGACGTTTACTGAAGGCATATCTTTTAAAAAGAACCGGCATGCTTTCTCTGGGATACTCGTGTCGAAGTGAAAAGATGCCATCCCACGCATTATAATGTTGAGTTTATGCCGCCTTTTCCCGTGTATGGATCATTTTAAGGTCTTCGGTTTTAAAAGGTGTTTGCATATTCCTTTAATATAAGGTACACCCATAAAGAAACCGGACAATTTTTTTTTAAATAAGAAAATTATTACTCACCTTCAAATAAATTTATCTCCTTCAAAATAATCGCCAAAGGAGTCTATACAATTTTTCCAACGTTTCTCCAAGTCATCGAAACACTGTTTATAGGCGTTTGAACTAACCGTTCGCAAAATACGTGTAACATTTCATTTAATATCCGAGACGTTTTCAAATCTCTGTCCTTTCGTGGCCATCTTAAGCTTCGGAAAAAGGAAAAAATCAGCTAGCGATAAGTCGTGGGAATAAGGTGGGTGATTTATCACTGCAATTGAAAACTTAGCAAGATATTGTTGTACAGAAATTGCTGTATGGGGCCTAGCATTATCGTGTGAAAGAAACCATTGCCCAGAATCAAACAGTTCCTTCCTAACTCGCCTTATCCTGTTTCTTAATCGAAAAAGCACCTCCTTGTAAAAATACTGATTAATTGTTAGGTTTTCAGGAACAAATTCGTGGTGAATAAATCCTTTCTAATCAAAAAATGCAAAATCCATGAAAGGACAGCGATTTGAAAACGTCTCGGATATTAAATCAAATGTTACGCGTATTTTGCGAACGGTTAGTTCCAACGCCTATAAACAGCGTTTTGATGACTTGGAGAAACGTTGGAAAAATTGTATAGACTCCTTTGGCGATTATTTTCAAGGAGAAATTTATTTGAAGGTGAGTAATATTTTTCTTATTTATAAAAAAATGTCCGGTTACTTTATGGGCGCACCTTGTACATCCTTAGCATTCTTTATGCTTTTTTTAATAAGTATTTTGTGGTTCTCCGTAAAAATAAAGTCCGTAAGTTATTACAAGTCTGCTTATCTGAAAAACTCGAATTCATTGGAATTGCAAGGGATGGAAATGCTTCCATCGTGCTTGCGTTCACACTCCATCTCCCTTGCAGTTTGAAACTCAACTCCTATGGGCATGGATCCTTTCGACACATTTTCCTCTCCAGGGAGAAATATCCCTTACGATCATCGCCTCGAGAAATAGTGTCTGTTTCGGACGGTAAGAAATGAGGCTTGGGCATTAGGCGGAAGATCTGCTTCGCTTTTCTTGCTGTCGTTTGTCACACTTTTTGTTCTGGAGAGCTCTCACATTTCTTTTAAACACTCTCTCTCTCTCTCTCTCTTCGGATATCTTTTAGGGTTCCGGATCCTATATATACATTCTCCCAAATAATCGAGCGACGGAACCTTATCAGCATCGATCCAGTTTTTTTAACTACAAACATATTTCAATAATATAGCTTACATTAAATCTCAAGCCTTGAAATATATATGTGCCAATGGAATAGAGGGTAATTTTTTTTTGGAAAACCTAAGTTATGAAACTGTTGAATGAACATGGCAATGGAAACCCAAACAATTTATAAGAAACAAGAATTCGAACACTGATCGACATTCTAGGGCGGAGAGATTTTAAATGACCGGATTTTTCGGACCGGTCTTACTTAAAAAAAACTCGACTTAAAATGGGGGTGCATCTTAGGGTCCGAATGTAACATTAAAATAAAATAAATATTTTATTATATGTATTATTTAAATTTATTTTATATATATATATATATATATATATATATATATATATATATATATATATATATATATATATATATATATATATATATATATATATATATATACAGTCGAACCCCGTTATAATGAACTTCCAGGGACAAAAGGTTTTGTTCGCTTTATCCGGTGGTTCGCTATATCCGAACCGTTAAGAAAAATGCTAGAGTTCACAAAATGTATAACTCCTTAGTTGCAATGTGTATTCAATAATTATGTATTAAAAAATGATAAAAAGTTATAAAATCGACTAAAATCGATTACATGAAACTCGCACAATACTAATTAAATTACGTACAATAGAAAAATGGCGGGACCAAAATTTTCGTTCGTTATATCCGTGAGTTCGTTATATACCGGGTTCGCTATAACGGGGTTCGACTGTATATATATATTTATTATATACAATTTTTTATCTTTTTTAAGTAAGAAATTGAAAATATCTTTCTATACCTAACAAAATACAAAATATTTTTTTCTAAAAATCCTCCCATAAATAAAGACGATAAGACATCCAGGTGCGTCTTATGGTCCGAAAAATACGGTATGCCTCTTCAAAGTTGGCAGAAAAAACACTAGATATCAATCCATTCGGTTTCGGAATTCCGTAAGGTTTTTAGATTTCAGTTGCTAAAGTCAATCTTGTAACGGAAGTTTTCTAAAAAAGAAATTGATCGACATTCTAGGATTTTGAGGTTTGAGACTGAAAACAAGCAAAATCATTGAAAGCGTCTCTGATTGAGACTTAAGAATTATTCATGGAGGTCCATTTATTTATGTGTAGGACTGTAGACGGTGTCATAAAAATTCGCATTCATCAGAATCCCCCAAGAAAGAAAGAGTCAATACGGGAAAACTTGACAATCTTTCCAGGAAAGAGAAAAATATCCTGCGCAATTTAAAAATTTTTATGCATAAAAATTGTCCCAAATTTCGAAGATTATTTTAATAACAGAATTCCTGAAAACTGTACGAATTCCTGCCAATATTTGCATATAAGCATCCCCAAACTCTGCATTTTGATACAGATAGGCAGTGGATCTGTTTGAAAATCGTGTTGGTACTTTAAATAGCGTGGCTTCAAAGGGAAGTGATTCGTAGTTTAACTACAGGGCATGGAAATTAAGAAAAATCCCACCTTCCTCAAGATGTTTACGGATGGCATAAAGCTGCATGTTATTATAAACTTGTACGACAGCAACATAAAGCATTTTTATTTTTTGCCGTGACCCTAAGACGAGCGGAAAAAAAAAACATTTCTGAGAGGTAGTCAATCGATCCAAAATGTTGTTGATCCTGACACTTTCGAAAACAACGTCAAGTTATTATTCTAGTCATACAATAATTTTAGTTCTTGAATTATGATTGATCACGGAACGACTAAAAATTTTTATTAAATTATATCAAAATAAACGTTTATTTCAGGGCAGTAGCTTGAATGCTCCAATGAAGGACCCAATCGGTCCCGCGGGGTCCAATATCTTTTTGTCTAAAACGAAGACAAAAAAATTATTTTTTGATTAGTTTTTTATCATAAATTTTCCTTTCAAATGTATTTGTATATAAAGATCAATACTAAATTATGTATGTTCAGTAATTTTATAACTGTTCAGTATATAAAAAATACTGAACAGTTTTAGAAATTTTTCAAACATTTAAAACTTAATTTTTAAAGCACTTTTTTAATATACAGGGTGGTTATAATTAAAAATACGCAATATTGTTAAACGAAATAAGGGTCGGAATCTAACTTAACCTTTGGTTACACGGGTTTAACATTTTGTATACCCTTAAGAAACATTGACCTAAACAAAATTACCATTTAAAGTGTGCGAATTCCGGAAATCGTTTTCTTACAGATCGCTAATTTGTTTCTATTTTGAGATAACCCCTGTGACTTCTGGCTATGGGGTTATCTCAAAAGCACTGTTTATGATGATAATTGAAAGAATTTGGTGGAATTGAAAGATGCGATACACCGACACGTCCGCAACATTCGTCCTGATATGCTAAGAGCTACTGTTGAGAATGCAGTAATGCGATTTAACTTGCTTTCGGAAAATGGTGGACGCCACATTGAACATACTTTGCAACACGTTTCGGGAACGATTAAACACATTTTAAACCGATGTCTTCATGTCTTATTTCGTTTAACAACATTGCATACAGCGCCATTTGGTGGTGAGTTTTTGAACTTTTTTTTTTTTTTTTGGCGGAAAAGAAATTCCCATGATCTCCTTTAAACTATTACCAAGTTTGATAACATTTGGTCCATTAGTTTTCCTTTTATGACCATTTCAAAGTGGAACTTTAATTATAACCAACCTGCATATGCATACCTATCAGATCAATAGCTCTATGTGTATGATCCCCCCCCCCCTTCTTGCATATGGACAAGGTTTCAACAAAGTAATTTTTCTCAATAATTTGAGGCACTACTTAAAAAAAACATGTTTATCAGAGTCATTTTTGTTTCAGGGAATTTTTTTTGGAATGGGACATAAGAATGCTTAAAGAAAATTCAGAGACCCCTTGCACCAAATTTTAGATACATCCTCTGAAAAATGACAATCCACGAAAAGTTCTATTTCGAGGTAAGCAGATATGAAGTTTCGATTTACAGCCGAATGCACATAGGCAGAACAGCGTAGAAATGAAATGATGTATGTGGAAATGTAATTATCGCAGAACTTATTGTCTGAATTGTCTGAATGGTCTTTTCCTGGCAACTGTGTCGTCATTCGGCAAGTTCCCATGCATATAACATATCCATCCATTACTATCCAAAACGACATTATTTCATTTTTCTTAAAGCAGTGGCTCCAAGTCAGTCAGCAGTTACGTCTCGAAAACGGACAACTCGCACTCGCGTCTGAAATTATACTGCAATGTGTTTTAAACAACGAAACTCGCAACTGGCATATAAATGGCGATTCAAAAGAATCTCGCATGACGATCACTCCATGACTCGGCTACATGTAAGTGCTATAGATAGCATTCCGAGGCATTCCAAATCAGTTTTCCACATGCTTCTCCTCTAACTGGCGCAGGAAATTAGTTGAAGCTGGTTTACATCGCTTTGGTGGGAATTGAAAAGGTCGCCACTTCATGTCGTTTCGAAAACCATTCCACCTGCTCATCGACGCGGCTGCTTTGCGAGTTTATTTGCACATTAGCGATAAATTTGAGAATATTTTTTTTTTATATTAATATAATAATATTTATTTATAAATTTCCGAGAGTACATTAGCTTCGGAACAGTCATTCGTAAGAAAGTAGAAATGATGGAATTTGATAAGAGCACTGTTTTGGGTTCACTGCTGATTTGATCATCTATATATATAAAACAGTTCCGTAACTGACTGACTGACTGACATACAACGCACAGACCAAACCGCTGGACCTAAAGGGCTGAAATTTTGCACGGCGATTCTTCTTATAGTGTAGGGGTGCGCTAAGAAAGATTTTTGAAAAATTTCTTAGATTTTTTTAAATTGAATTTTTAAGCTGTTTTGTAACTTTTTTTCAAGTTTGTATTTAAAATAATAATCTGAGAGTAATAAAATGTATATAACGAGAAAGATCATAAAAATTTCTTTGAAATGAATTCTTTTTCGAATCTTTACCTTCATTTTCTGATTTTTGGTGAATTTTTAAAGATTCATTTTTAGAATTTAATTTATTAAATGCTGATCACTTGATTTCTTTTTCTGGTACTTTAAATAAATTTATCGTCACGTGCTTAACAACTAAATAGACAAAAAAAATTTCTTGCTAATGCGGCAGACGATTGGACATTATCCAAAAAAATATTAACATACAGTAAAAGAAATGTTCCTCAAACTGTACTATATTAACTGCACTATATTCTTTCGTATGTTCTATTAGATTTAATTTGAATATTTTCTTCTACATTGTGTCTATAAAAATATCCGTTACGATTTTTTTATAAAAATATTTTTTCGTTTTTTTTAACATCAATTGCACACATTGATCGTTGTATTTATTATAAATATAAAATATACATATTTTTGGCATTAATTGCATACATTGACCGTTATATTTAATTTGAATGTACCCCGTAGCGAAGTACGTGTTTTCAGCTAGTCTTCAATAAACCATTTAATAATGTATTTAGAAGAATACAAGCTAGATGGAGGTCTAAATTTATACACTATCAATTATATTTAAATAAAAAAGTCTAACAAAGTAAAAAAATTCCCCTTTTCTCCGTAAATTATTTTTAAAGAAATTCAAGTTTTTTTATAGTAATTTTTTACGCCTGGTCATAGGGATATCTCTATTTTACAAAGAAATGTAAACAATAAAGAAAAGGGCAAGAAATATCCTGACATCTCAAAGACCTTCATTTTTCGTCAGAAAAAACTATTGAATTAAGAAAAAAGAGTGGCTTTATCAGGTGGGGTGTTTCTTCGCATGTAACTGAAATTTTCCCTTCTCCCTGTACAGTTCTAAATCCTTTTATCCTGTTTCTTTTTAGGGCCCAATGGAAAATATGGGAATATGCGGGCATTTTCTTAACATTACTATGGGACTGCATATCCCGCCGTGTGTCGAAAGATGGTAGATGTAGATGTAGATTGCTTGTGTTCAGAGTGGGTACGGATAAACAAAAAAATCATCCATTTACTGCCAAAGCGAAAGAGATCAAAAACAGATCGTCTGTAATCTAATTATGCATTTCACACCTGAATTAAAGGATTCCCCAAATGCATTAGCTCATAAGGCATATCTATAAATTCATTTGGATGAGTTATTGATAGATTTTCACATTTCCCGGGCAAAGCCAAGCAGTTGAGGTATAAATCAAAGACCCTTTCAGGTGAATGAAAAAATATTTCCATTATTGATACTGGAAAATGTTTCTCGGGGATCTTGTTATAGACATGTTCTGTGTATAGAATGCTTTCCCACTCCCTTCCTTCAAGGCGAAATATACATCAAGTGAAATAGAGATGTATTTTCTTGCTAAACAAACTTCTATATTGTTCAAAATTATCAACAACACTAACATTCTAATTGGATTATACACAAAGTGTGTCTGATACAAAAAAAAGTTTGGGGAACAATTTTAGGACAACTTTATTTTCAAAACAATATAAAACCCTAATTTTAATAGATAACGAAAAGAATAACCTATTTCCTGTTAAACATTTAAAATAAGGCCTCTATACCCTTTTAATCTAATATCAAATACATTAAACTGTTCTTTTTCGAGCTAAGGGTATATTTTAAAGTCTTGCAAAATAAATTACATTTTCTAGTGTTTTGAGAGCTCGACCATGGATTTTTTTCTGCGTCCTTTATTTTGTCTAAACATGCAAAAATCTTACCAGCCAATCCGATTTGTTGAGGCGAAAGTTCAAATTAAGTTTTAAACGATTGAACTTTGAAAATGTTGAAGAATTAACTTTGAAGACAATTCTCTAAGGGTTGAGTTCAGAATTTTATTTTGAGGGGAAAATAATTATGAGGGGGAACAAATTGCCCATTTCGAATAGTTAATTTAAATTGCGTTATAATATTTTTTTAAAAAAATGAAAGATTCGGTGAACTATTTTACAACCCGTTTCTCGGTAAACCATGTTCAGCTCAATCCCAATTCGGTCGTAGATTTTTTTTTCACGTGGTTCTACATTGCAACGCGTCAATTCCCGTAGGTAACATTTGATAGGTCAAAACTGAAGCGTTGATATTCTATCTTTTAACCCTTCAGTGGGCGCGCCCGAGTACAAAGTGCTAAATTTTAGTAATTTTGAATGGTTTGTTTTTACATCTAAGGCCGTCTGCATACGGTTACAAACCCGTCCGACGGGTTTGTAACCAGTTGCTCCGTGTGCGTGGCTCCATTCAATTACGTAGGTTGCGACTCATCACGGACTGGTTTGTGATTTGAGTCAGTTATCAGTTTCTTTTGAGTTGCTCCGTGTGCAGACGGGCTAAGGTTTGGATGTTCTAAACCGTTTCTATTTATAGCTACACCCTTTCTAATGCAGGTCTGATTTTCTGACCTTTTTATTCCTTTCCATTCATTGTTACTCGTGATTTAACCAGTGATTATACTGTATTTCAATACGACAAAAGTAGGAGTTTATGTTGTCGATCCAATGTGCAGCTATTTGTGCTACACGGTATCCCCGCCTATCACGAAGATAGACAATCTCATTGATTTTTAGGTTTTTGGACATAACAGGAATCCATTCGCAAGTTGTCCTTAGTTCCAACAAACCGGACAGTTTTGAAATAAGGCGATTGTAACTGCATTCTTTGGAATTTAATTATAAATATATCTCAATATTATCAACATTTTATATCTTATCATAAAACGCAGAAATGTTATTTTCAATTTGAAAAAAAAAGTTTATTACAAAAGGAATAATCAAGGTTGAAAGGGACGTTGCACTTTGTGCCACGGGCGCCTGCTGATGTTCCAAATATTGACGCGCTCGCTGAAGGGTTAAGCCGCTTTGTGTCTATCAGTCGGAAGGTCGCGAACTTTAAAAAACATAGTTACCCACGAACCCCTCGCTCTCTGTGTTCTAATTGGGTTTCCTACTCGGCATGTTATAGAGGCCTTCAAGTTATGCCTTTAAGAGGAACGCGGACCTGGTTTTTTTCGTAATCCAACGTACTCTAAGCTCAGTCTTGTTACTTATCACATCCTGCTGGTTAGCACATATGGCTGATTAATGCGTCGACGTGTTTTGAGATCGATATGCTTGCAGACGGAAACGAAAAAATTAATAAAAAGCTGTTTCTCCGAAAAAAAAGACAAATACTTTTTTTTTTTTTGGGGGGGGGGGAAGCAAAGGATTGTTAGAAGGATGCAAGTCTTATCTTTAAATTTGTTCTTGAAATCTTTTATTTCATCAATAAAAATGTCTTCTCTGCGAGATTTTACGGATCTGTAAGTGTGAACTCAGCAACCAGTAACAAATGCTAGAGGTAGTGTACGTGCTTTTGTAGTGTACCAGTTGTCAATCACCTTTAAATTTAACAGAAAGTAAATTTGTTTCAATATTTTGCCACTTTTTAGGTGCCATTGAGACATGTTTCATTTCGTAAACGAAATAAGAGAATACATCTAAGGAACTGCCAAAACAGTGAAAGAAATTTCTGAATTATACGTGCAATAAATAATACGTTGATGTTAATACTGCATTAATTCACAATACCAATTTTGTTGAATGTCATGATTAATAAGATTAAAATTTAAGTATTAAATAATTTGAAATTGAAAACAATCCAATACTTCATGCTAAAACTCTTAGTCTACGTTTCTGTAATTCAATGCAGCCAAAACGGCGCACAATGGCGAAATTTGTGGCAGCACAGTTCTCCTCGTGTCAATAGGGACAGTATAAAGTTTTGTTAAAAGCAGGCAATATATTATTAGTCATTTTATCGCATTTAACAGCTCATTCATCATTAAGGCATAACGAGGTTCAGTTCAAAATTTTATTGTTGCCGTCAGTTGACTTAAACTGGCACATCTGATATCGCAAATCTTCAATTACATTGTTGAGCTGGAGGGAATAGGTAATTGTTTAATCCTAAATTAGCAAATGCAAAATTTTTAATTCAGTTTTCCGCATTTAGAAATAGATTTTATTCACTGCAATGCGCGTTTCAATTTACATTTTTTAAGACCATATTTTTTTTTATTTGTAGGGAATAGGTCCAGTCAAAATTGAACTACCTCAAAAGTCAAAATTCACAAAAAACCGAATCACTTTTTATTTAAATTCTCACCTTTGAAGGCGGAAAACAGAATTCACAGGTATGCATTAGCTAGTCTGCAATTAGAAAAATACTGAAAGAAAAATTTTCCACACATATGCAGAACACTGATTTCAACGGGTGCATAGCCTTGAACTTTGTCTGTGAAAATGTTTTTTCCTAAAAAGTCGGGAATGTGTCCTATAGCCGAGAAAAAAAAAAGCGTTTGAAAATCATTTTTTGAAAGGTAACAAATCAACTAAAACATTGTATGAGCTCAACGCGCACAAGCTAGTAAGGGGTAACTAATGCCGATTCTTAAAATGGAAAAGAAATCCGAATTCATTGCAATATTTAATTAAATTATCTTGAAACGTTCTATTTCAGAGTTGCAGTACTGAAATTAACTTCATTACTTATGAATAAAGTTTATTCAATGGGTGACGATGCCTCGAATTTAATAAAATTAGGTTATCCCGAGGTCTTCCTTACCATGCGCAGGGGTTGAGGGAGTTATCCAGTTAAAAATTTAAAGTTTCTATAAAGATTGTATGCGATTTAAATAAGTTTCCAGTAAGACACGCACATACAGTCTTGTAACTGCTGCATCGTCCTAACACTACTTCAGTTCTAAGATATTTTTAACCATTTGAAACCGGAATCTATCAGAAACATTTTTAAGGAGTCAATTGATTTAGCTTTAACATTCACAGAAAATTGCCAGCATGCTCGGACATAATTTTAAATTTTCCTCTAAGAATCCAAACTTGTTGGCTCTTTTTTGATTGAGCGGAAGTCTCTCTACATAGAGTTGGTTATGCCCACGTGCTGTAGTGGTTAGCGTTCTGATCCCGAATAAGGCTTGGTCGTTTCTGTGTCGTCCCCTCATAAGCCGGCTCACCTATAAGGTGCTCCCATAATAAAGTAGCCAATTAATAGCTGTGAATAACAAAAAGACGAAAGTCTAACGACAAGTGCCTGACTTAATAAAAAACTTTCCCTTTTACTAAGTGATATACGCAAAGAAGTCATTATAAGGATCTAGCTTATTTTAAAGTAGTGAAAGTATCTGTCTTATTGCTCGTCCAAAGTTATTTAATCGGGCGTGATTTAGTTGGGGTAGTACATTAATTATTTTATAAAGGGGTAGTTGGGTGCTTTGTGTTTAAATTATTTGTTAACAACCAAAAGTTCAGGACGTAATTAGCAATAACGAACAAGTAAACTGAAAACTACTGAAAAACAATTAAAACAGAGAACAAATTAAATTTAAATTAAACTTAATTTATTTACAATTTGTACATTTATACATTTTATCTTAATAAAACTTTCGTAAACACACCTAGCCATACACAAAATCAGTTTCTCGTCCTTTAAAATAAAATTCTAAAAGATTACTTTTCAAAGGAGATAAGGGAGCACACAATAACTAACCAAAACGTAGAATACCAATTGCTATTTTAGAGAGCGTTTGATTATCATTGCTATTGTTTGAGCTTGCTATTTTAGAGAGAGGGGGACAGAGAGAGAGATCTTTATTTTTCAAACGCCCCAATTTATATTATTTCAAAACCCATTCTTCTTTCTTGACTCCTCTCCTTATAATTTCTTTTCAACCATTCCTGATACTGCTAAAATTTCATTTGCCTGCAATACCTTAACATTATTTAATTAGCGGCCCCTGCTTCTCCGACGTACGTCCAACACCGAAACCGCAAATGCAAAACCACTCAAGTTGCTTGTGGTTTTCTCACGCCACTGTAGTAAATTCGAAATACAAAGCCCTTTGTCGTATAATGTCACTTTTGGAGACACCCCGCTTATCTGCGTCTAGCGATCTAACTTTCCAAGCTGACCGCTTCTTTCTTCCACATCAAAAAACCGGACCGCTTCGCTCTTTAAATAGCATGCCGCTTCTAGCCATCATTTCCAATTTTAACAGTTTGAATGTAATGATGAAAGCCTTCGAATTAACTTATTCTTTTAATATTTTTATGAAATCTTCACCTATTCGAAGGCGCATCATTACAGTATCCTAAAAAAGAAAAACTGAGACGTAAAAATAAAATTAATTTGTATTATGATGCATCAAAACGGTCCACCGCAGCGCCTTTTTTGTATCATGCAAGTTGGAACAAAATAAAACACGTTTTGTTAAAAACTTAGGCGACGGATCACAGGTTAATGCTCTTTAGAACTGTTGATGGACGACTTTTTAGGTTAGTAGCAAATGTTTGGTGATGTCCCGGAGAAAAGGTACCATCAAACAGATCTCTCGTAAAACAAAATTGAAATTCAAAGGATCCATATTTGGCGATAAATTGCCCTAAAATGGGATGAAAATAGAAAAGGTAGCTAATCGGAACTATAGCCTTTTTTATTATATTTCATAGTGAGTTACTAAGCTTAGACGAAAGATGCGTTCATTTAAGATTTCAATTGCGCCCTCTGTCTGCTGAAAAGGCATTCTTTTTATTTACGACAAAACTGCCTTGTTTGCAGAAATACTACGCAAGCTCGGTAACCTAGTTCTAAGACGAGGAATATATTTTTTAAAATGTTTGAGTATTTTTATACAAGATAGCAAAATGTTATTAAAATACTCTTTTCTTGAGCTAATACAAATTATTACTATAAAAAAATTAGGATAATTAATTCCTATTCTTGAATTATCAATAATACGAATATGTTGAATTTATATAAAGAAATATACATAAATTAGAACCGCTCTGTATAATGTTAATATAGTCAGTACATTATATATTTTAATAAATTTATACTTTTTTCAATTAAAATTGGCGTTTCATCTCAAAGCACTTGAAAATCAACTTTCACTCCAAGGTAATTCAGGTAGCCCTCCTACAGCACGGCATCTTACAACACGGTTTCGCTCTAACACGATAGGATGAATTGCGGGAATCCTCGTATAACACTGCAACCTGTAACACGGTTTCGCTCTAACACGATTAAAAATTTTGGAAAGCCTTTGTACAACACTGTACTTCTATAGCACTAGATAACATGATTTTAGTTTAACACATTTAAAAATTAAATTAGCTTAAAATAATGATGGGAAGAAATGATTTATAGTGGCTTTACATGAAAATGTATAAACAAATTATAATTTATTCATTTATAACTCTATAAAATTACAAGAAGGCCTCAGCTTAGTTGAAAATCTTTAATGCATACCCTTCCGCTGAAAAAGGCAAAAATTCAAAAGGGAGCTGCAAAATTGTCTATCTCCATACCGTGAATCTACAATGACCTTGTAAGAACCAGAAAATAAACCAAAATTACAGATGTTTTAAAGAGGATAGAAGGCGCAATAAATCTAAATGAAGAAAAATGTTCTGAAAGTAAATGTGATACAGTATCATTCAACCAAAAAAACATTCTCGTTTGATTGTACTGAGCAGTGATGAGGAAGAAATTTGTTAAATGAAGGTCGTATTAAATGAAAATAATATTTTTTTTTGTTTCTTTTCGTTTTGTGTTATCCATACATTTATATTTTTAATAAAAATTAAGTTGTTTACATGGAATTTTTAAAAAAATGTTTGTTTTTAACAATTTTTCAGAACGTAACTCCCTGTTTTGAACTGTCTCTGGGTCTCATATAACACGGTTTCACACAACACGGCATTTTCTAGGAACCTATCTACCGTGTTATAGGAGGGTTACCTGTACCTAAATTAGCTCAAATCCTTCATATATTTGCATTAGATGTTGATAGAACTGGTTATGAGCTGTCCTCACCAAAATTTTCGTTCGTTATATCAGTGATTTCTTTATATACCAGGTTCGCTATAACGGGGTTCGACTGTATTTGATAGCTATGTATAAAATATTAATTAGAGCTTTAGGCCGTCTGCACACGGAGCAACTCAAAAGAAACTGATAACTGACTCAAATCACAAACCAGTCCGTGATGAGTCGCAACCTATGTAATTGAATGGAGCCACGCACACGGCGCAACTGGTTACAAACCCGTCCGACGGGTTTGTAACCAGTTGCGCCGTCGTTAAATTGAGTTTTTCACCCAAAATACAATCCCTTTTTGTGTAAAACAAACCATTCAAAATTACTAAAATTCTCTGGGTCTCATATAACACGGTTTCACACAACACGGCATTTTCTAGGAACCTATCTACCGTGTTATAAAAGGGTTACCTGTACCTAAATTAGCTCAAATCCTTCATATATTTGCATTAGACGTTGATAGAACTGGTTATGAGCTGTCCTCACTTTAATTAAAGTCTATTTCACCGTCAAAAATTTACACTTCCCGCATTAGATATTTATGATTTCGCCGTGAATAATTCACGCCATATAACACATATATATCTCTCAGGGGATCTTGTTATCTCAGTTGAATTATACTTCGTTTTCATCAGATATTTTTGTGGTAAATTTAATATAAGTGAGAGATTTTCACTTTTATGTTATGTTAGAACCAACACTGTTCGTCTCAGATACTACCGACTCAACAATCTAATCCAGGGGTTCCCAACCTTTTTCAATTCCTACTATTAGTTCACACTATCTCTCTCTATATATATCTTGTTCAAATTTTCAATCGTTAATAAAAGTACTTTATTCATCCACAAGTTCAAATACATTTTTTTAAACTTGTAGTGGATGACACTTGATGTTAACAGTTTTTTCAAATATTAATTCATTAATTAAATTTAATTAACCAATTTTAGTTTTAGACCTAGAGCGTCTCTTGCTCTTGAATAGTAATTTCCCACTTCTTACTGTGTAAACGGTAGCACTGCGGTATCGCGGACTTCTCCCGTCCTGTAGGTTGCGAGATCGAATCCCCAACCTGACAAACTTTTTCTCTCTCTTTCCCCTCCTCCTAATCTCGCACAGTAGGCAAGGTTCTGGCAGGCAATCTTTTTTTTCAATTCCTACTATTAGTTCACACTCAAATTTTTCTTTGTTGACCTAAGTAGGAATTGACTTTATTTTTTTTTTATATATATTACTTGTTGTACCTAAGAGCACATTCAAGAATAACTGTCGGACGGCGGGCACCATTTATTTTTCCAAGGGGAATTTATAGTTGGACATAGTTAATTATACATACACATAATGTACAAAAAAACATTTAATTCTCAAAATATAATTAAACATATAAAAATTATTGTTAATATTCTTGTGTAAAATAAATGATTACTAAATAATGCATACAAAATCTATTAAAAATGAGAAAACTTTTACATAGCATTTTATTGAAAACTGAAATATTTTTATCGTGGTCGCACCGCGGCAGGCACACGTAAAACGATCGGCGGGCGCCATGGTGCCCGCGGGCATAGGGTTGGAGACCCCTGATCTAATCGATGACGAATTTTCTGGCTGGACTCTTGTAATTTTTTTGCTTAATATTTTCTACAAATTGTTTTTTAGTCTTATAGTCTAACTAGCTGAACACCCGCACTTCGCTACGGAGTACATTCAAATTAAATACAACGGTCAATGTATGCAATTAATGCCAAAAAAATAAATATATATATATATATATTTATAATAAATATGACGATCAATATATACAATTGATGTAGAAAAAAATATGTATATATTTATAAAAAAATCATAAGGGATATTTTCATAGACAAAATAATGTCCAATCGTCTGCCGCATTAGCAAGAAAAAAATTTTTTTTTTTGTCTATTTAGTTGTTATGCACGTGACGATAAATTTATTTAAAGTACCAGAAAAAGAAATCACGTGATCAGCATTTAATAAATTAAATTCTAAAAATTAATCTTTAAAAATTCACCAAAAATCAGGAAATGGAGGTAAAAATTCGAAAAATATTTCATTTTGAAGGAATTTTTATTATCTTTCTTGTGATATAAATTTTATAACCCTCAATGTATTATTTTAAATGCAAACGTAAAAAAAGTTTAAAAACAGCTTAAAAATTTAATTTAAAAAAATCTAAGAATTTTTGAAAAATCTTTCTTAGTGCACCCCTACACTATTAGAAGAATCGCCATGCAAAATTTCAGCCCTTTAGGTCCAGCGGTTTGGTCTGTGCGTTGTATGTCAGTCAGTCAGTAAGTCAGTGAATGAATGAGTCAGTTACGGAACTGTTTTATATATATAGATTACAGTGCATTTGAATGAAGGGGGGATTACAAATGCAAGGAAAACCAAAAATGTGTTTAGTAACAACGGGCTGACAAAATACCACTATAATAATGACAATTGTTTGACGATTTTATTTTCGCCAAACACCGGAGTCATATCTTATTATTATAGTACTTCTCATAAGATATATACACAGTAAAAAGACGCTGAAACCTGCTTTTTATCACGTTTTTATCTCGCTTTCTTGCTTGCGTGTTTGTCCAGTACAAATCTTGCAATAGAGTTTTAACTAACTTCCCGACTAGCTAGACATTTTAAACTTTTAGAATAGCTCAGAACACGATGACAATGCAATATTTTAAAGCTTTTAGCCATCTTTAAGCAGATTTGAATTCATTTTCAGTTAATTTTGTTTTGTATGGAAAGTTAGTTCGGAAAAATCCACAAGGTGGCGCTTCGATCGAATTCAATGCTGATGAAGTAAATACTATAAAGAGGAATTCAATATGCCAGGCCTCACCTCCACGCGGTTGACCTGGCACTCCAAAAAAAATTGGAAACCAAGTAGACTCTGGTATTAATGTTTGTAAAAATCTCATATGTTATTCAATTAATAAATGTTTTAAAATTTCTTTTAAATTGCTCTCTTTATTACGCATTTGATCATTTTCTTTCAAGTTGGTGGGATAATTCCTCAAAAAAATTTTTAAAAAGTATTAATACATTGAATTGTCAAGTTTATATGATTCAACAGAAAATTTAAAATCGTGGTATATAAAAAGTTCTTTTTATCTTGTATTTATTAAAACTGATAACAAACAAGGTACTAAATAGTCATGAAAACATCTGTATGATTAGGAAAGGCAGAGGAATTATGGAGGCATCGTTATTAAAATTAATTTGTGTAGAATGAGGCAGATTTAAGTTATTTCAGTCTTATAAAGACCATTTGGCAAAGCTATTCTGCGGCATCCAATTACAAAACGATTATAATACTCTCGATCTGAATCGATATTCCATTAACACATTCTTGACCACACCAATATCGCGCGAATGCCCGTTCGGGCCGCGTAATTGCATTCATAAAATTGTCATAAGATATGATTTAGAATATTTTAAGGTTACAAGAATGATTGTTTGGAAGACGATGTATAAAATACGTTCCTTCATTTCGACCGAACGACTTTAAACTGATTTTAGGCAACGTGTTTCTTTCGGGAAAATTTATTATCGAAACGGTTGGAAGTCTAACATGGCTCAGTGACGGCCTACGCGGAACACCACATGTTGACCAAAACGAGTTGAATGCACCAATATTTTGCTCGAAAATTTTCGCATGTTTAGAAAAGTTTCAAATTGCCTCAAACACAAGAATGTTAATATTTTCCCATTCAAAACGGGTAGACTCGCAACTCAAGGAATAAACGTTAATGACCAAAATATTCGTTTGAAGAACGAGACGCTTAGTGTAAAATTTGTGTCGGATGAAAGAGGGAATACGCTTATTTATTTCAAATGTAGAACTAATTAGATTCAATACTGATGAAAATACAGATGAATAACTGCAGAGACAATCAACTCAAATTCGTACAGAAAATAATTATTTCCTATGACGGTTTATATGAAGCGGAGCTCTATTCATGGCCTTTTCCCTATCGAGGTCGTTGCTGCATAACTATGCCACAAATACGCATAGACTGCATTAAATATACAGCCATTAACGTATGATTTATGTATATCCTATCATACGAGCTTCCCCAAAGCGCATAGTTCATTCTTTGTAAGCCCGGAGGTCATTTCTTTCAAAAAATTGGAATATTAATGCAAAAATTGGTTGGGTTCTAAAAGCATACATACATTCTTTTACGTACTTGAGGAATTTGTCGAAAATTCCTCCGTTCCCAAACATACATCGAGCAGAAAGTCAAACATTCTAGTCTACTTTCGACCTGGAATGGTTATTTCAGAGACCAAACACACTCCTTCCAACTATTTCGAAGCGGCAGTACTCCTACCTTTTCGTAAAATAAAAAATAAGAAACCTAATTTACCGATAACGAAAGCCTTTCTAGACGTTTACGGTGTTTAAATTCTAATCTGAAGCATAAAATATGCTTTTTTTGTCAGCTTTTATCAAGAATTTTTCCGAGATGCGTCTTTTGTGTCCATTTCAAGCAACAAATAATACTTTATGCCGGCTCTTTTAAACAGTGAATTTATTCCAAGCAACAAAAGAAGATTTTTTCATCTATGCTGTTCTTTTATTGATCTTTCCTTCCCGTTTCAGTGTATACTTTGAATCAGGAAAGATAGTGAGAGAACTGTCGTGTATTATTTTCAACCCGTGTCAATGTTTTCTTTGAATTTAAATCCGTAAATGAATTTATTGCCATTTGTGAGCTTCTAAGATCTAAATCCCAATATTGTGGAGCCGTACGATATAGCCAAATGGATAGGGAGCTGGCACCAGAGTCCGTGGGTTCGAGTCCCACTGTTGGCGTGGACGTTTGTTGCCGTTCGGAATCGGTTTCAAGCAGTGGGTCCCGGTGTAGTGAGCCCTCGAGTAGCAAAAAATGAATGGAGCGCTCGAAATCAAACCACAATACTATGGAAGTTGGTTTGTCTTTTAGAGCACTATGATCCACTTTGAAACTAACAGACTGGAAGCTTCAGTTCAAAAGCAATATCCGTGTGAAACGGGAAATCAGAATCCGCAAACTCTGGAATGGAAGCCCAAGTGTGTTTCAGTCAGTCATCCGTCTGTCGTACAAGAGGCGTTCTTATATAGTATTCTCTACATCAGGGGTGGGCATTAAGTCGATCGCGATCAACCGGTGGACCACCAAGACGTTTTGGGGTGACCGCCTTTACTAAGACCTAAGCCGCGCATACTAAAAGAAACATTTATGGAACAGCGACGCGATTTGCTTTAAATGCGGTTTTAAAAGAGTAAGCTTTTTTTCTTGTAGTTATGTAGGTAAGTACATATTCCGTATTTATTATTAGGTTATAATAAATATTGTAGACCCTTTTTTTAGCTCACCACACCTACGTCACTGGGTGGACCGCAACACCTTGAAAAAATTAGAAGCAGCCAGTAGCCTGGAAAAGTCAGCCCACCCCTGCTCTACATGGATGAAATCGCAGTTGCGTAACATGAAACTAATCGAGTCTATCGCTACCAAATCAGCATTAAAAAAGAAAAACCGTATTTTTCGAACGATAAGGCCGTCTGCACACGGATCAACTCAAAAGAAACTGATAACTGACTCAAATCACAAACCAGTCCGTGATGAGTCGCAACCTATGTAATTGAATGGAGCCACGCACACAACGCAACTGGTTACAAACCCGTCGGACGGGTTTTTCCGACGACTTCGTAATTGGATTAGGCATGAAAAACAACAGCTGAAAGAAAAATTATATTAAGATGATTTCCGAAATTTCAAACAACATAAATCGTAAACAACCTTGTGCTTCATAGTCGATTTACCTTCTTAAAATCCAAAAGAAATCTATAATTTTTCTGTGTCCAAGTTCCTTATAAAAAAAACAATTTATTCCTAAGAATGCGAAAACTTTTATGAAGAGAATTTATTAGTTCTTTCCCTCTCTCAAGCACATAAATAAAACCTCTCAAACTGAAGGCCTGCAAAGGAATTTAAAAGCAGAAAATAATGGTAAATGAAGATCAAAAATATTTTTTTTTATGAATCGAAAATAGTAGTTTTTCCTAATATAGAGATTTTTTTGCATGCCAATGTCGTTTAAACTCGTCTGTAAATTTCGCTGACTGGAAAATTTCATTATAAGGAAGCTTAACTGAATTCAACAATCAAATATTAGCAGTTAAAGTATTACATAACTGGACAAAATATTTCATATCATGTGATGAAAATTGAATGGAAATTTTCAGACAATATTAGAAATAATTTCCGAACTTGATTACCTTTATCAAATACCATCCATTTATTAAAATACTACCCAAGGAGATCAAATCTGTGATGCTATAAAAAAATGCAAAAGGTGATGCGAAATCACGTTCCGTTGAAAAACCGAGTAATCTAAATATAGAGATAATGCTAAGTTCAATGCAGATGTAAAAAGTAGAATATGCTAAGAAAAGTGTTGAAGGGTACAGTTTCTTTCCATTTTCATTCTAAAACGATGTATTTCAATTTTTAGGCAGTGTGGGGGGAGGGTCCAAAAAAAAATTACACTTATTGTACTGGTTTGAATTACTCAAAAAGGAAATTTTTATACTGCGTAAGACACGGGCGTTTTAGGTTTTTTTTTTTTTTTTCAAAATGTGTAAAAGTATTTGATGCCTGAAAATCCAAGAGCGAAAGCAATCTAAAAATTAGGCCGTCTGCACACGGAGCAACTCTAAAGAAACTGATAACCGACTCAAATCACAAACCAGTCCGTGATGAGTCTCAACCTATGTAATTGAATGGAGCCACGCACACGGCGCAACTGGTTACAAACCCGTCCGACGGGTTTGTAACCAGTTTGAATGGAGCCACGCACACGGCGCAACTGGTTACAAACCCGTCGGACGGGTTTGTAACCAGTTGCGCCGTGTGCGTGGCTCCATTCAATTACATAGGTTGCGACTCATCACGGACTGGTTTGTGATTTGAGTCGGTTATCAGTTTCTTTTGAGTTGCTCCGTGTGCAGACGGGCTTAATCTATCCTTCCTCGTCAGTGCCAGCGTTAGAATATGACAAAGATTCTTTTTTTCCTGAATAGTGTAGTCTAAACAAAGTTGTATAATCTTTTCTTCAAGATATATATATATATATATATATATCGTGTGAACACATTGATGAGGCGAGATAGAAGTCTCTTCACTGTACAAGACTCGAATCTAGTCTCCAGTTTTATTTTATGGTGCTTATCTTCTCGACAGCTCCATATCAATGCCCAACATTATTCAATAATCATTTCGCTGTTCATGAATAACAGTGACGCAGGTGAAATGTATCGATAGGTATCTTCCCTCTGCACTTGCGTCATTGCTCTTCCGGAACAGCGATTTGTTGATTTTCACTTTCGAATTCATTTTGCTCTATAGGTACGTAAACATTTCAGAGTTCTTGAACTGCCTCCGAGAAACTCTCTTTACAAAATAAGACCCTATTATTTCGTTTGAGATTTTGGATTCGTTAACCCTAACACCGCATTTACACAGTCGCGATAGCGGGGGGCGAACGTGTAAACGGTGTTCTCGACGTTTCTCCTCGCCAACCGGTTTTCTGGCACGAGTCAAAGGGGCGAATGGCGCCAGATGTCAGACGACTGGCTGACGCAAGCACAAACAACAGCAGTAGGCGCGAATGTGAGAACGGTCATTCGCGTCGATGCAGAAGCGTGACTAATGTCTCGCGAATGTGTAAATGCGGCATACGATTTAGATAAGAGATTGCGTGACAGGTCACAAATTCCTTAATAGAGTGATAAATTAGCTGAACGCATCGCTCATTTCACGTTAGTTCCCATTCAGGCGAGAGTGGGTAAACGATGGTTCCCAGTATTACATTCATTTTATGCCACCAAGACATAATTTTTAGAACTTTAATCATTACAAGATTGACTATTAGGAAGAAAAAGCGGGTAATACACAGAACATATTTCAGTTAAATGTCATTTATACAGGTCGAGGATGCGAAAAATATAAGGTGGTTTATGCACGCATTTTGTAACCCTAAAATGAGTCTCTAGACAGATCATTCTACATACAAAAAATACTGGAATTATTCGAAATTTTGTTTCAAAATTCAAAGCATGTTTAGTATTTTATATATCTGTCGAACCAATTGCTCCGGCTTAGAAAGTTTCTCTTTTGTACGCGGGAAAGGTTTCAAAGAAATTAGGAAAATTTTATTCATGAAATCTTTATTTACATTGAAATAGAAATATTTTAGAGCAATATTTGTTTGAGAGAAAACATTTCAAAAACTTTCACAAAAAATTAAAAATCCTGTGAGCGGGTTCAGCGAAAATAGAACAAAAGACGCTGCATAAAGTTTCACATTGATACTGGGCGGGGAATTTCAGATATATCCTTCTAAAAATGGCAATTTGTGAAATTTTCGAAATTATTCAAGTAAGGATAAAATAGCAAGACAGTACAGCATAGAAGTTTAGCCTCTAGTAATGTAATTATTACGGTGTGTGTTATTTGAATCGAAAAGTTCTATAGAATTTTTAGAGCCCTGAAAATAAAAATAGAATTTAATTGGGAGTTTTGTAGAAAGGGATACTAAGAAACATTTGATGACGTTTCCTCATAATATACAAAACTATCTAACCAGCCTAAACCGGTTACCAATGGCCCACGCAGGATTCAACAAATCACACTATCATTTTCGTTCACTCGATAGCTGACCTCCATTCAAAAAGATACAATGCAATTTGTCCGAGATCTTATTTGACAAAAAGAATTGTGCGAAAAACACCATACGAAGAGGAATCTACACATACTTTTGGAGCCAATACATTCTTCTTACATAACAGGTTCGAGAGGTCGTCATTTGCTCATTCGTTCCAGACGGCCTTAAAGTCGATTCCGATCGCCAACCTACCGACATCTCCAGTCTCCGCTTTTATCAAAACTTCACATAACATTAACCATTAGCTTATGGGACCCATTTTTTAGATTCCCTCTTTACAACGGGAAATTTCATACCCCCATTTTAAGAACGCCATTAAACGGGTTATTTATATATATATATATATATATATATATATATATATATATATATATATATATATATATATATTTATATTAGGGTTTTCGACTTTGAGCAACTTTTTTAAAACCTGGGTTTCGGGTTTGACGGGGTTTTTTTTATTTAGAACCTGGGTTTTCCCGGGTTTACGTGGTTGGTTCCAAGGGGTCAATAGCAAAGAACTAAAATAATAAATAATTTATTAGAAGCATTTAATTTATTTCAGAATTTCAAATATAAAAAAAATAACAGTAAATACCTTTAATGTTAATAAACATATACATATATGTATAACATAAATAAAAGTGGTACAAATATCTCATTTTTTATAAAACTGCCTTACAACCATCATTGCACTCAACGTATCATCATTGAGTCGGCTTCTGAGTTTATTAGCAAAAAGACCCATTACAGAAAATGCTAGTTCTGCTTCCACCGAAGTTGGTCGAATTGTTGCTAAAGACCTGAAAAGTTTATCTAGCATTTCAGATCGGCTGTTTGTTGCCCAAAACAACTCAATTTCTTTTCTTATGATATATGAACCAGATTTTGATTTTTATGATTTTCCTTATTATCATTCTCCTGCAGAAACATACTAAGCTCATCAGATAGGGACATTTGTTTAGTACTAGCACCAATACTCGTACCATCTTCTTAAATTCCATCTTTAACTCCCACTACAACTGCTACTTCTGGTTCAGACTCTGACCCATTATCATTTACGTTGAATAATCGTTTTATTGAGGTTGTTGCCAGATCAAATATTTTGTTTTAAAAATTTTACTACCAAACTCATCATGTGATTGGTCTTGGTTCCAAATTAAGGAATATAATTGGCATTCTACTGCATTAGATAAATAACCAATTCCCCGGATTTTCATTAAAAATTCCCCGGGTTTCGGGTTCGTTTTTACAATGTTTGAAAAACTCCGGGTTTTCGGGTTCGGAGAAACTCGGGTCAAAAACCCTAATATATATATATATATATATATATATGTGTGTGTGTGTGTGTGTGTGTGTGTATTATATATATATATATATATATATATATATATATATATATATATATATATATATATATTCATTCTTGGGCCCGTATTCTTGGGATACATGCTATCCCACCCCGTAAGGAAAAGGTTAAAAACATTTTTAGCGAACCCCTTACAAGTTAATATTTTATTTGAAGCCGTTTGAAGTTATATCTGGAGGATTAATAATCAGCGGGAAGGAAAATATTTTGTTATAATCATAGTCGATAGTTCGCTAATATTGACTTTCACTGAACAAAAGGGCCTTGTTATTTCATCAAGCACGTCTACAAAGTCTCCCACAGGTATGAAAAAAATACCAGAAAATTGGCTTATGCTAACTCCCATCGCCAAGATTTAATCATGCAAATCTATTCATAATGTCAACATAAAAATGCAGGTGTGTTTCTTTTCGCTAAAATCAGTTTTACCGTCTTCAACTAGTGGTGACGACAACGCCTCCGGATAAAGAATTATTGGTATTAGAGGATTTATGCAAGGGTAACTTATAACCTTCCCATTTTTTCTAAAGTGGCAGGGATTTTTTTTTATCTCAACAACTAACGCGAAAAATATTACATTCTATATAGAAAGATTTTAGTAAATCGCATCCTATTTTACTCCGGGCATATGCAACTGATTTGCAAAAATTCCAGTTTATTTCAATTCAATTACGTAGAAGATGATCTGATGGAAAATGTGTTTAATTTCAACTTATTTTATCCATCAAATAAATCCTTTTAACTGAAAAAAAATAACGGATTGAATTTTTTTTCTTTTATATATCCGTAGCAAAACAAAGTATAATTGAGTCTCGAGTGAAATAAAATTATTCCCTTTAAAAATTTCGTCATAAATAAGATTTTTTAAGGTGTAAGTAAATTAAAATAATTGAATTAAATAAAAAAAAGGTGACCAAAGCTGAACTCAATTTCTATTTTTACCACGTTTTTATTAACTCGCTTTCTTGTTTGTGTGTTCCGTAATGGATTAAGTCTTCTAACAGCAACGGCTCTAGATCTGCCTAAGATCTTCCTTTCGAGGCATTTTTACTAGATATTTCCCTGTTTCATCTCTCTTACGGCTTTCCAAAAAGTGCTGCTCACAAATTATAGTTTCTTTATTTTTTAGCCGTTCTGATTCGAAATTCTCAATTTCCGCGAACCCTCTCAATAATTTCTCCAAATCAACGCTGTATTTAATAAGCCCACAATGTCTTATTTAGATTAGAAGTTAGTACATTTCCATTAACAATAATCGTACAGTCAATAAATTCGGGGACTTATTTACTACAACAACAAATACACTTACAAAGTCTTCTGAACACAATCACCTTCAAAATAATGTCCTTCCGCAACTATACACTTCTGCCAGCGTTGATACAGCTTCTGGAAATAGTCCTGGAAACAGTTGCGTGAGAGCTGTCGTAAAGCGGTTGTCGCTTGTTGCCATCACTTCTTCGGCATTTGCAAATCGCTTGCAATTGATGCGATCTTTCAGTTTCGAGAACAGGTAGAAATCGCAAGGAGCGAGGTCTGGGGAATACGGGGGTTGTGGCAGAACTGTGGTGCCGTGTTTAGCAAGGGCTTCTTGCACCCTCAAGGATCGGTGCGCCGGGACATTGTCATGCAACAACATCCACGTGTTGGATTTCCAAACGTGTGGACGTTTACCACGGATTGCCTCCTGGAAACGAAGAACCTGTACATACCATTTGTTGATGTTACCTTGTGTTTGGCGCAGATTGTCCTTTCTGGACCTTGCGCCAATAAACTTCAACCAACCAAAACAACCACTGCTCCTACCCGTTGGATGTTCACCTCCGTTTGTGGAGTCACTGGCCACCTACTTCGCAGATCATCTGCAACAGCGTCTCTCCCATTTTTAAACAAGCTGTACCATTTGAAAACTTTCAATCTGCACATAGCTTCGTCTCGATACGCTTTTTGCAGTAACCGTAACGTTTCTGCAGTGGTTTTTCCTAATTTGTAGCAGAATTTAATGTTGGAACGTTGCTCCAAAAATGACATTTTGCTACATCGACATCATAAGCTGACAGTCTGCAGCCAAATGGTGAGCTGCGCGACTTAGCACTTGTGCAAAGCGTCATGTAACGTCTCACGCGTACGCAGATAACCAGACTTGCAAAGCACATCGTTATTTCGGTTTCCCCACACACCGGGCATGAGGGGGGAAGGGTAGTCTCCGAACTTTTTGACTATACTGGTATATCCAAAGGCCGAATTCTGCAAAATTAACTTCGTGTCTACGAGGGTGTATCGGACCAGAAATCAAACTCTGATAGAATATTTCAGCGCCCAATAATGTATTTATGTTACCTGGTACATCAAAATTCTCTCCCGCTAATTTTTCTTTTCTTAAATTCCTGTTTGTTTACATTCAGGCGTTCCGAAGGTACGAATGAATCCGTTATTCGTGTTACGATCTAGATTTGTTTGGAAACTCATATTCGCATTTGTTAATGTTGCATTAACCTTTGACCTCACACTCATCGAAACATCATGTCCAGTAGAAATTTTGCAATCGATTTTTAACTAACTTCCCGACTGGCTAGGCATTTGAAACTTTTAGAATAGCTCAGAACACGATGACAATGCATTCTTTTAATACTTTTAGCCCTCTTTAAGCAGATTTGAATTCATTTTCAGTCAATTTTGTTTTGTAGACTGGTGCAGCCATCTATCGACCGGGACGGAAACGAAAAGTTAAACGCAAGTTAACTTCCAATGAACTTCATTATCTTTTTGGATGGGATAATTCATCCAAAAAATCTTAAAAGTATTTATTAATCTTAAAAGTATTACAGAGAATTGTCAAGTTTATATGATTCAACAGAAAATTTAAAAACGTGGTATATAAAAAGTTCTTTTTATCATCTTGTATTTATATACTATGATTATTTTTCAGATAAATTCACTTCACATGAAGGAACTGTCGCGATAAAATTAATAAACTAAGGATTATTGTGAATCAAACTTTCTATTATAAAATGCAATCTAAACCTTTCTCTTAACTGCATAAGAAACGAAAATGAATGTTTACAAATAAATGACAAGCTATTAGAATATATGAATAACAAAAGCAATTTCCGAAATTTCAAGCACTATGAATAGTCGAAATTCTCACTCCTATACAGTGAAAAAACGATAATTTCCCCCTGTACTAGGGTGTCTTTAAAAATAGAGTTTCATTCGTAGAGTGTTTTAAATGTTTCTTCCAAGTCTGGAGAAGTGTTTCACTTTTCCAACACCTTGACATCCCCTTGAAAGTAATCCAGTCGAATTATATTGGAAGCGTCTGAATCGAAAAACAAAAATCGATAAACAGAATTTTCCTTTGTAATAGGTACTCGTAAATGTCGTTCAAAATAAAGTATATCGTTCAATAAAAGACTTCGTGAAATAGAATTTTGTCATACGAAGGGGTACTTATCTTTGAATTGAACTTTCAAATAACGTATCCTGTTGCAACCAGGGCCTGATTCAGAAAATTCTTGAGTATAGGCACAACTCGGAATGGGGGGGGGGGGGGGGCTCTAACACTGATGCCGGCGTAAAATTTCCAAAATGGACACACAAAAAAATGTAATCAAGAATCATTGTGAAAGTACCATTTTACCAAGAGTTGGCTATTTGAAGCGCAGAAGCCTAGAACATTATCAAATAACAAAAAAAAAATACAACATATTATCTTCATCTTTAAAACACCAATACAATGCAACCAGAAAAACTTATTAATCCCTTATATACACTATAACATACATATGATGAACTATACATGTAACTATACATATGATGAACCAATCAATCGAACAAATTTGAAAGGATATATTGCTATTAAAAAAAGGTAAAATTAAAAAAGAAATGAATTGGGATTTTTCTTCTTTTTTTCCTTTTAAAATTAAAATTTTTTTGGGGCCCCCAACATTCGGAGGCCCCTAGGCCCGGGCCTACTGGGCCTAATGGAAAATCAGGGCCTGGTTTCAACCGAAATGTGTTGCAGCGTAAACTTGAGGATTTTATTCAGCCAAAATTAGCATAAAGGAATTGTTACGCAATTATAATCACTAGAGTTTTTAAATTTATTTGAAATCATTGATCGGTAAATATATCGTATAACAGTAAACTACACTAGTAAATAACTAATCATTATTTTTCGAAAATAAGAGAGTTGGCGAGTTCTCGAACACTCGTCACTGAAAATGAAAGCGTTTCAGCTGATGCAAGGTCTGAGGTCAGTTTTATAGCTCAAGTCAAAGCAAACAAATGTCCGGAGTATACTGTCAATGATTAAGCGAGAATGGTGTAAAAGAGAAGATAGCTTATCACATTCACTCTCTGTGAAACACTCGTATCTCGGAGTCATAAAAACATACGCGAAGTCATTTGAAATGGAAACAATTCCTTTTGTCCGACTGTTTGATCATCACTTAACAGCTCTTCAATCCCGATGGTGGGGAATTTTATCTCTCGCTATTTTTCTACGAAGGTAAAGGGCGAGCAGTTGAGTTTTCCGTAGTTAATATTTAAAAGGCATTAAGTTATGGATGCGCAACATTTTTTTTTAATTTAAAAAAAAACACGTGCATTGTATTTAAAGATTTGTTCTTCAAAAATCGGAGTTTAAAAACAGGAATTTGCAAATCTGTGATTAGTAAATTACTGGGATGAAAATTTCCCATAGTCTAACAATGCAGCTGAAATTCAGTGATGTCGACTGCATTAAAGAATTGGCTTCATTAAACGCGAGTCATCGCTGCCTCGAAAAAATATCTGCTATGCCCTGAATTTCGGCCTTCGTCTACAGCTTATTATTCGCATCCATTTCTGTTCAATTTTATGATTTTAAAAAAATCCATAAATTTACCGTGCGATAAGAGATAAAATCACTACACAACACCGCTATACAGAAGGTCGTTTGCACTTTATGGAAACGATTTTGTAATTTATTTTTGTCATTTGCATTTTGAGATAAAAATTTGGCAACTTCAGAATAATCGTTTGCTACTGTTTTGTTTTGATTGGAATGTAAAATAAAAGATTTTGAAAATGACTCCTAAAACTGATAGATGGCTCGACGGTTGCGTAACTGCACTTTCCGAGGAGAAATATTCGTATCAACAAATTATAAAGCAGGGCAAAAATCGCGGCTATAGCATTCGAAACAAAGGCATTTATAATATATTAAATTCGAAAGGAAAAAGCGTATAACTGAAAGTAAAAATGAAAACATGACCGTGAATCTCATCTTAAGACTGTTCGAACACAAGCAAATATCAAGAAAGTGAAGTCTCTGATCCTAAAAGAAAATCCACCGACTCAAATATCCGTTGCATCGAAACTAGGAATGTCATCAGGCACTGTTAAGTAAAATCATTCATAAAGATTTGAAGTTAAAAAAGATGTTTAAACCTAATGTTCATCTGCTTTTGCCAAAGCATATTGCTGAAAGAAAAACAAATTGTAGAAAATTGTATGAAAAACACTGTTGAAAAATGGAAATTTGTGGTAACATTCGATGAGGCATGGGTGTATTTAAGTGACTGTAATATAAAAAGATCAATTTTCTACTGCTCAACTGACGGATATGACCGTATGAAATGGCTTCGTCAGTGTACAGAAAAGTTACCAAAGGGATTCATGATAGTAGCTGGATTTTGTTACAACGGCAAATTAAAAATAAAAAAAGTCCCAAGTAAAGCCAAAATAAATTCATTCTACTATCAGTGGAATATTTTAGAACCAATTTCTGAAGATGAAATTCCAGCCATATATCAAAAGGTGATTGATAAAGTTGAGCTTCATATGGACAAACCCTCTAGTCACACGTCTAAATCAACTGCCGCTTATTTAGCAAAGAAAGAATCAAAAACGGAAATAAAGTGTATACCATTTAATGAAATACGTGTAAAATCCCCTGAAACTTCTTCAAAAGACTTTTGCGCTCTCAGTTTACTAAAACGAGCCTTAGGAAAACGGCATCCAAGAACACTGAACGGACTTTGGAAAACAATCCAAGAGGAATGGGGTAAAATTGACATGACAGTACTGTGAAAAAGTTTACTTTCGTGAAAATTCGAGCTAGAGCTATTGTCAAGAACCATGGCTATCAGATAGGAGCAAATAGCCGTAAAAAATACGGCCTTTATACATAAAACTTAACTATCAAAATCGTTTCCATAAGTGCGAACGACCTTCTGTATAGGGCACGTGGCCAGTTTTGAGTTCTAAATAACGGTGTTTAGGTCTCTCATATTCACAGAATGGACAGATATATGAATGTTCGTAAGTCCTATAAAAACAAGTAATATCCCACAAGAAAGATTTGTTGAACGCCGAAATTAAAATAAAACCCTTATGGAAATGCAAAGAAACATTGTCGAAATAGGTCAAGTCCGTTTCGACAGAGAACATGTCAATACTTCCGTAAAATGAATTTTTTTACAATTTTCAGCAAATGATAAGCAAGAAATTTACTATTAAATATAACAATTCTTACACATATAAGTTTGGCAGGAATATCAGTTGGAACTTACATCTGTCTTACAAACAGTTACAGCTGAAAAATACTTTAATGTCGTCACTATATTGCGATCCAATTTATGAGTGGGGTTTACCAACCTGATTTGAACAGTGTCATGCAGCAAGGAACCCGATCGCAAAAGGTTAAAAGTTGAGTTAAATAGATGGTAGAATGCGCCTCAAATAGAGCTATTTGGCAAAAAATTATTATTCTAAGCCAAAAAATATTTTTTTAACTGGAAAACCCAACCATCACCGATGAATTTTCAATTTTAGGCTTTCATAAAATTCCATTTTCTCAGTTTCACCGTCGTGTGGCTTGGTTAAGTATGTCATTACACTGTTAAATTGTACTTAGTTTTATAAATACGAGTATACAACAAATGAAAAACTAAAACTGTGTATAAATAACTAAGTTTAGGGTAAGGAGATATTTTCCCGTTTCTTAAAACACCGAATGGAATACATTCAAGATATTTGTTAAAATCAAGATTTGCTCATACGGGCTCTGTTTTATCTCTGTCGATACAAACTGAAGTGGCACACTGTATTTTTAACTTCACGGAGATTAAATAGAAATGTCATGCAAATAAGGAAAATTATCTTAGATCCAAAAACATGCTGTTGACTATTTTTGGACATAAAAAAAAATCACAAGGGAACGTTTTAAAAAATCCCTCTAAATTGTACAGGATTCATTTTAATAGTCCCCTCCAACAACAGTTTTATTTCAGTCCGAGAGGTAATCAAATTCTTCTCAGCTGTTTCAGAAATAAATTTGATTTGGACTGAACTGATTTCATTTCAGAGCTGGTTTGTGAAATGCAAATTTCACTGTATGTTGTCATTCCGAACAGAACGTCCCTAAAGAAAATTAGATTTTTACTTCTAGCTCTAAAGTATTATGTTAAAAGGTGTGACATGGAATTCGACTTTGTAAATATATTCTAACTTCATTTAATAAAAGGCTTATTGAGCTATTTATCGGGTGTAAGTAAAATGTGTCGTTCAGTGATTAATCTGCCGTGCAACTTATAACTAGAATTTCAAACAATATTTCATGACGACTCCAATGCTGAGGTTTCTTTGGAGATTTCTCCGCACTTTCCTCAATTAGCAGACATACAGTAAGAGACAAGCTTGGAAAAACAAATTTCTTTTAATATCTACACCCAAAAAAAATTTGGTTTATTATTAAAGATTTATTTGGTTATGGGTTAGGCTAAGGTTTTTAGCGGTTTGTTCCAATTTTGTGAATCTGTAACAAAAGCTTGTTCTAGATAACCTAACTAGATTAGACTTAAGAATTAGTTTTGATAAATTACAATATTCTAAAAGGACTATTACAAAAATATTTAGTAACAAGCTAAAGTACCCGGCGTTGCCCGATTTTCAAAAAATAATATGCCTATGTTTTAATCTGAAATATTATCTATATCTATACAAAATTTCAGCTCAATTGAAGCAATACTTTTCACTTATAAAGGAACAAACATAGGCCTATTGAAATAATCAATAAATTTCTCAGTTTCAATGAAACACGCTGATTTTTTAATAAAGTTCAATAATTCAAGTTCGATTAACGCAAATTGTGCATAAAATTGTACATAAATTCAAAAATAACGTTTATAAGTTAAAGTTCTGTCATATTATACCAATAAATTTCCAGTTGATAACCAATAAATTGTAAATCTTTTTTTACCTTAAATGTCCAATAAAAAGCGTAGTTCCAAATGTAATTTTCTTCAATAAAACCTTAAATTTTCAAAAATCGTTTTTGTATTTATCAATACCCCCTCCACTTGGATCTTTAAAATATTAAATGTTTTACTGATAATAAATGAAAATGTAGTTTGATGTGTTGCTATGGTTACTTGACTATGGTTGACAAAGAAATTTTGTAAAAGTGAAGCAAAAGTTCAACATTTAGGCCCCTAACTTTCTTACTACTGATCAGATATACATAATATATAGCCTCTGTCCATCTGGAATAATGTACCTTTCAAATAGTGAAAGAATTTTTCAGATAGGTTCAGTGGTTCCGGAGATTGCCCTCCACATACAAAATCCCCTCTCTCTTTATAAATTAGTATAGATATTCTTAAAATAAAAATTCCGTTTCCCTTTAGAACCGGAGGGTATACAGTATTCTTTTAAATATTCTTCAGTTCACTTCAGCAATGTGCACAATTTTTTAAATGTTTGTTAGCTTCCTATATATAACTGTATTATTACCCTCTGAACAGATCTCCCCCCACCCGGCTATCCGAAAGTAGATTATCCCGGCAAAATGTCCATAAGCCGAAATGTAAAAGCTGTGTAACTATAATCATTTATCTAAATAGGATTTTTTTCCTGAACCTAAAGATATTTAAATGTGGAAACATTGCATAAAACGAACCTAAAATATCGCTTACATTTGATAACAGTATCAATGGCATGATAAATAAACAGCTTATAGTAAGATAATGTGGGCGCAGCGGGGAACGAATGCGGCTTTTGAAGATTCTGTCTCAATAAATGCCGGATCGCGGATGCAAGAGAATTCAATGCAGGAATTCAATGCAGTTCTTTATTTCGTTCACTGCGTTCAAAACAGTCCTTTATGCTAAGCTGCAACATCAACATTCTCTCGCTTAAGCATTTCTAATACCTCAGTATCAATTAAACTCATAAACTATTTAACCAATCTATATTCCACCATAAACGCATTCACACTCACATCTGCCGAGCAAAAATGGCTACAAATATATTTTTTGCAATAACGATATTTCTAAAAGGGGTAGACCCTTACGTCAACCATTTTTAACCCTTCAGCGGACGCGCCAATTTTTGGAACACCAGAAGGAGCGCGTTGAATAAAGTGCGACGTCTTTTTCAACCTTGATTATTCCTTTCGTAATGAACTTTCTTTTTTGAAATTGAAAATAATAATTCTGCGTTTTATGACAAGATATAAAATGTTGATAATATTGAGATATATTTCTAATTAAAGGCCAAAGAATGCAGATACAATCTCCTTATTTCAAAACTGTGTGCTTTAATGCATCTAAGGAACACTTGCGAATCGATTCCTTTTATGCCCAAAAACCTAAAAAACAATGAGATTGTCCATCTGCGTGATATGCGAGATATGCGTGATATGTGAGATACCAATAGCTGCCCTTTTGATCTAAGACATCCACTCATAATTTTGTCGTACTGCAATCCAGTATAATCGCCGGTTTACTACGTTTAAATCACGACTAACAATGAATGGAAAGGAATACAAGGGTCAGAAAATCAGACCTGCATAAGAAAGGGTGTCGCTATAAATAGAAACTGCTTAGAACATTTAAACCTTACTTGTAAAAAAAAACCATTGAAAATTACGAAAATGCTGCACTTTGTACACGGGCGCGCCCGCTGAAGGGTTAATGTACAGTTCAGGATGCCTTGGTACTATATGACTGAATTTTAAATGCGCTGTAAGGCCGTCTGCACACGGAGCAACTCAAAAGAAACTGATAACTGACTCAAATCACAAACCAGTCCGTGATGAGTCGCAACCTATGTAATTGAATGGAGCCACGCACACGGCGCAACTGGTTACAAACCCGTCCGACGGGTTTGTAACCAGTTGCGCCGTTGAGTCAGTTATCAGTTTCTTTTGAGTTGCTCCGTGTTCAGACGGGCTAACTGTTTTAAAACCGAGAAACTTGCAGTGGTGGTCTACGTTAAGTACACAAGCAACGCATATTGAGAGATCAAAGCAGCAAAGGATGTATAGAGAGTGATTCAAGAGATTAGAAAAGGGACCTTTTGGAGTTTGTGCTATGGGCTTTTCTGGAATAATGCGAAGCTTCATTTAAATGAAAACTAGCTGAAAACCCGTATTTCGCTACTGAGTACATTCAAATTAAATACAACGGTCAATGCATGCAATTAATGCCAAAAATATGTATAAATATATTTATAATAAATATACAACGATCAATGTATGCAATTGATGTAACAAAAAAGGAAAAAATATATTTATAAAAAAATCGTAACGGATATTTTTATAGACAAAATAATGTAGAAGAAAATATTCAAATTAAATCTAATAGAACATACTAAAGAATATAGTACAGTTAATATAGTACAGCTTGAGGAACATATCTTTTACTGCATTTTAATATTTTTTTTTTATAATTTCCAATCGTCTGCCGCATTAGCCAGAAAAAAAATATTTTTTTTGTCTATTTCGTTGTTATGCACGTGACGATAAATTAATTTAAAGTACCAGAAAAAGAAACCATGTGATCAGCATTTAATAAATTAAATTCTAAAAATGAATCTTGAAAAATTCCCCCAAAATCAGAAAATGGAGGTAAAGATTCGTAAAAGATTTCATTTTAAAGGAATTTTTATGATCTTTCTCGCGATATAAATTTTATAACCCTCAGATTATTATTTTAAATGCAAACTTGAAAAAAGTTACTAAAACAGCTTAATTTAATTCAAATAAATCTAAGAAGAATTTTTCAAAAATCTTTCTTAGTGCACCCATACTCTATAAGAAGAATCGCCATGAAAGATTACAGACCTTTAGGTCCAGCGGTTTGGTGCGTCGTTTTCATGCCCCTTTGTTTTCATTTTCAAGCCCTCCGAGATGGAATAAATATCAGAAATGGCTGCAGTTTATTTTCGGCTACTGTTTGTTCTTTTCACGACTAAAATGGTTCTTAACTTTAAAATAAGATTGAAACGCTACTTTTTACACTCTATTGAAATGGGTGTGCGTCATCATTTAAAACTTCCAGAACAATTCAATTTCGAGAAGTGAAAGCAGTCAATCGTTTAACCCTTACGTTTGCTCATCGGTTTAGGAGACCACTATTCCGTCCGTTTTGAGGGGGGGGGGGGTAAGGGTGATGAGACTGTTGAGGGTGAGTTCTTCAGTCGGGTCCTGGCCTTCAAGCACAACACATCAGAGATTTTCGCCCGCTCGTATTTTGTCGGTAAATTTAATCTTTGTAAAACATAGTGGTCTTTTGAACCGATGAGCCTTGAACTGATTTAAATTTGTGCCGGTCTGTATGACCGATAAGCCTTGAACCGTACTAAATTATCTGTCAGTCTGCATGCATTCTAATTCTAAGGTCTTTGTTTTATTGTTGTAGCTACCGTGGCTGGAAGAATTCCTCCTGTTTCACGAGAAACCAGACATTTTGTCTCACTCACGCTATCACAGATTGAGGAATCGGATTCTGAAATTTTTGTTGAATAATCTATTTTTTATTTACACTTTCAAGAATGAGAGGTGGCAGTAGTTTTGCACTGATGACTTATAACTGCGAAAAACTTATAAAAATAGTAAAATATCCTAATTTTATAGCGTAGTGGTCTGTGAGACCGATGAGCTGGGGAACAGTATAAAGACAGATCAGCCGACGTAAGGGTTAACTTATCATTCGTCAAAGTTCTGATTTTGATAGCAAGTACCGCTTTTCAAAGATATACGCGATTTTTTTAAATCTTATGCAAAAAAATATAAATACGACTTACTATAGTTTTTCCATGCAACGGGTATACATAAAAAGACTTTTAAGCGTATCTTAAAAGATAAAAAACACTATAAACATAAAAAGTAATGCTACGTAACAATGAAATCTTAATCCTTTCATTTTTAGAGGGTAATATTTTTTAAAAGTTATTA
Organism: Dolomedes plantarius; assembly: GCA_907164885.2. Classification (NCBI taxonomy): domain Eukaryota; kingdom Metazoa; phylum Arthropoda; class Arachnida; order Araneae; family Dolomedidae; genus Dolomedes; species Dolomedes plantarius. The sequence continues at coordinate 21,222,537 of OU015495.1, read as the reverse complement.
CTATAATATTCGATCCCAGCCCCTCACCACGCCGAAATCGTATTCTACTTGTTTTGCCAATTTTGGCGGGCCACGATAGCCTAACGTCACATTGAATGGTTAGTGTATCTGAGAAACGGGATACGTTGCTTCCACGTCGAAGGAATTTTATTATGTATTTAAATAAATGGAAACGTTATTTCACCCAGTAGGCTCCTACGAATAAATGGGTATCATTTTAAATAATACTGCTTCCAGGCAAAGTTTCCTTTTTCAATTGTTCCACAAACCCGCCCCCCCCCCCCCCCAAAAAAAAAAAAAAAAAAAAAAAACGGGTTATTCAAAATCTCTTCCCGCAGTTTGTAAGTTTATATAGAGAAATACCTCCATTTTTTCCACACTTTTATTTGATTTTTTTCTTAGTATTGCATTAAAAGTCTCCTTGATATAAGCCTATACAGGATATAAATTTCGCCCAAAAGTTTGTATGGAGAAAAATATGAATTATCATGTAATGCAGGTGTAAAATCCCATTTCGATGACATAATAAGGCATGTTTACAATTTACTTTCTTCGATTTCCTATGCGCGCTAAAATGAAATGATCTTTAGATTTTCGAAGATGATTAGAATCGATTCTATTTTAAGCATTAAACCATATTTGTCCATGTGATGCTTCTAAAAAAAATCATCCACTGAACATACGGACGTTCATTTGTTTTGTTTTACTCTAAGATGTAAAAATGAAATTTTATTCCTCCCTGTTCAAACCTGTTTAAAAATTCAATAATATTCCTGTAAAGGCTTATTTATACTACTATCATATTTACTCATGCATTACAAGCAGAAAATTAGTTAAACCATACATTGGAGGAATGTAGAATACGTCCTGATAAGCGGAAAAATAAACGTTGATAAAGATTGATAGAATTTAACTATTTACCAACAAAGTGCCAAGGGCGGCTCCAGTCCAGAGATTTGGAGGGGAGGGCAACATCGGCTCTTAGGGTTTTATATATATATATATATATATATATATATATATATATATATATATATATATATATATATATACATATATATATATATATATATATTTATATATATATATATATATATATATATATATAAGAAATAAACTTCCTCTCATTTTAAATTTAAAATCATTCAGTATTAGGTCTATGATTATATATTTTAGGCTAGGGGGGAAAAAACGCTGGGCTTTCTTTTTTTTTGGGGGGGGGCAACTACTCATACTGCCCCTCCCCCCCTGAAGCCGTCATTGCAAAGTGCAACTATAAAATTATATATTTTTCTTTTCATAATGAGTACGTTGTTGACCTTTGCGACTCTGCCAGTGTCATGAATTGAAACTTCTTCGAGGAACACCATTAAAAGGAAAATCTCGAGTTCTGAAATCGTTTGGAGATGCGACGGTGGGTCCTACAAATTAAAGGCGTTTGTTATGATTGATATTCGAACTTTGAATTCGTAAAGTTTAGGAAATATTGGGTACTTTTGTATCTATTTTGAAACTGGAATCAGATTTGTAAAATATATCACGGAATCAAACTGTTTTAGATCTGCCTTTACCTTGTTCCGGCACATTCCCGTATTTCCTTAAGCACTCCTCTTCGCCACTGCCGGGTTCCTCTGGCGATGCGAAACGTTCGACGGTGGCATCCCCCGCCATGCCGTGCACATCGATACCGGCAAATCAAAAACCGAATGTCACGCTGCCACACGCGAAAACTAACCTTCCCGGTCACAAACAAAATTAAGGCGGATTCGGCCAAAAAAATTTCCGCATCCGAACAGCGCGCCTCTTCGGAAAAGAGTAGAAGGATGAGACGGCTTCAACTCGGAAGTTAGCGGAACAGTTGCAGCGCCATCTGGGGATCAGAAAAGACTAAAAATAGTGAGAGTCGAAGAGGACATTGCGGATTCCTTTTCCTGGCCGTTAGAGGCGATTATGCTCATTCTTTTTACTCCTGCTTTGGCGAATAATTATTGGCGTGCGATTATATTTCATAAGAGATATCGGAGACTGGAAGCAATGGAGCTTACAGGAGGGATATAAATGTTTTAAATAAGTTTCAACTCGACACATTAAGGAAAACTAAACTACGATTACGAGTGAAATAAAGTTTATTTCGCTTGTTAACTTAATTTCTGCTTTACATTCAGGATTCGGTTTCAGTTTTCATATTTTCTTTTTTTATTGATAAATCCTGAGTTTTACGCCCTAGTGCTGTACTATTTATTGTAAAAATTCACACTTATCAGTTTTAAATCATTGACATACATATTATATATATACATAAAAACTTCTCTAAAGTCATGGTTCTGAAAAAAGTGGCCGTTTTGAGGGTTGGCCGTCGTATAGGGGTGGACTTCTCATAGCGGCCAGTTGTGGCAGTCAGTCATGGTTCAGGAAAAAGGGGCCCGTTTTGTGGGATGGCTGGCTAATTATTCAGATTTTCAGAACAAAAAGATATATATATATATATATATATATATATATATATATATATATATACATGAATTCCGGTGTCTAGGGTGTAGTCAATTGGTCGAAAAGTTAAACATCACACAGATTGAAAGTAAACTCTGTATATTACACTTGCAACGCCCACACAGGGCAATATCCACACAGGAATAAAGGAATACATCTTTATACTCTTAATTTTTAATTATTTTAAAAACCAAAAACGAGCGTACGGCGCTACTGTAGATTCGAGTTGAGGATGCGAGATCTTCTTCTGGCCACCCGCGAGGTTCTGTGGCAAACCATGGATAAGTAAGACTCCCATCATTGATAAATAAAACTCCCACAGATTCGGCCGTCCTCAGTCGAGCCTACAAAAAGAAGGAAGAAAAGAAAGAGGAGAAAAGGAGAGTCTCTAAAAAGTAATGTTGTTTGTCCATGGCTTCATATGGCCAGCAGACGTGGGTGTTCTAATTGGTCCCTCATGATTTCCGAGCTGCCCGAGATCGTAATGATCCTTAGTCTTAACTGCAGTTATTCGGTAAGGCCCATAAAATCTGTGTCTCAATTTGAGTCCTGCACGGTATTGCGTTTTCTGAATCGCAACCAAGTCGTCAGCTTTATATGGCTTTATTTTTTATTTGACTTTTTACTTTTGCGGTTGAACTGCCGCCTGTTCTCCTCCTTCAATCTGCTAATATTCTTTCGGGCCTCTTCCTGCATCTCATCTCTGTTTTTCATGGCAAATATTTGTCATTTAATATTTCCTTGATCCTCAGATCATCCTTGTCTTTCATCTTCGTCCCGGTCAAGAGCTCTAATGGAGTATATTTTGTGCTCCGCGAAGTAGTACTGCTGATGAAACGTTGAACATCTAGCACAAACTTCAGCCACTTGGAAGGAACATCGCGGGCTAATTTTGACACAACTGGGATCATAATACTGGACCGTCACCTCTGGATATGCCGGTTGTGATTGTCACGTGTTCTATCCCTTCGTTGATGCAATAATCGTCGAAATCTTTAGCAGTAAAAGCCGGACCCCCTGTCCAGGATATTTCTTACCGGATTTCCAGAAACATTCCGTTAGATCTCCAATTTCTCTATAACTTCTTTGGCCGTTGTTGTTTTACAGGCTAAAACCGGCAAAATTTAATAAAGGCATCGACGAACTTGAGTATGTGTTGGTAGTTTTTATTCGTCGGTGGCAAAGGCGCTATAAGATCCAAATGATAGGTGTTCAATGGGACGTTTTCCTTTGGAATAGGGTTTAAAAAGCCCTCACCCTTCCCACATTCCTTATGTAGAGTATGCATTGCACACAATTGGCTACTACTTTTTCAACCGATTTTCTCAGAATTGAGATGTAGAAATCCTGTTTCAGAACTTCCTCAGTCTTAACACTACTGAAATGTCCTTTATTGTATACTCGGCACACTATCTCTGACATCATCTCTTCTGGCACTATAATTAGATCACGCCCATTTTCGATCTTGTACACGACATATTTTCTTATAATGAAATCTTTCCCTGCGCTCTTTTGGTGATCTTTCCGTAAATCCGGTAAGAAATATCCTGGACAGGGGGTCCGGCTTTTACTGCTAAAGATTTCGACGATTATTGCATCAACGAAGGGATCGAACACGTGACAATCACAACCGGCATACCCAGAGGTGACGGTCAGGTGGAACGGATACACAGTATTCTAATTAAGCACGTTATTGCCTGAACATTGTCGTCTTTCTCTTGGGCAGCAGCGATTCTGATGGTTAGTTCATCTGACTGGGAAACTACAAGATCGTTGCTACTCCACACGACGACGTGTCTCATTCCAGTTCCTGATCTCTGTACGATTTTGTACTCAAATTCTTCCATAAATAAGGCCCACCTGACTGTTTTGGGTGTTAGATCTTTCTTCTGAAGGGTTTTCTGAAATGCTTCACAATCGGTCACTATTTTAAATTTTGAGCCTAAGAGGTAATTTCTGAATTGTCTCATAGCGTCCACCACTGCCAATGCCTCCAATTCGTAACTGCAATATTTTTCTTGCTGCGGTGTTGTTTTTTACTGAAATAATGGATCGGATGTTAATGACCATCGTCCGCCTTCATCAAAAGTATCGCACCAAACCCGTGGCTGCTCGCATCCATGTGTAACACGAGTGCCTGTCCTTGTATAAATATATGCAATACTAGCCTTTCAGATAAGATACTCTTCAGTTTTTTTAATGTTTCATTCTGTTTTAGGACCAAATGCAGACTCAGAATTCTATCTTAATAAATCGCTTAATGGCTTGGCTATTAACGCATACTGAGGAATAAACTTCCTAAAGTATCCAGTCAATCCAAGAAAGCTTTGAACTTGCTTCATCGTTTTCGGTTCTGGAAATGTGTCTACAGCGCGAGTTTTACTGCTAGAGGGTTGGACCATGCCGTTCCCAATCTGATTTCCCAAATATTCGATCGCTTTTTTAAGAAACCGGCATTTCTTAAAATTGAACTTCAGCCCGTATTCGGAAGCTATCTTAAAGACGTTTTTCACTTTGTCTAAGCTTCTTTCTCGTAACGTGAAGGTATGACAATATCATCCATATAAATGACCAATGTGTTGCCGTTTAGCATTTCTCTAAAAACTTGATAAAACTATCTCTGGACAACACTCGGATAATTCGACAATCCGAATGCAACTTTGCAAAATTCGTAGAGTCCGTTGTGAACAACAAAGGACGTGTATTTCGTACTTTTCTCATCTATGTCGACACAAAAAAATCCACTCTTTAAATTGAGTATTGTGAAAACTTCTGCGCCACCGAGATGGTCTAAGACATCCTCGGTAAGTGGCAATGGAAAATTATCCTTAATGGTCTTTTTGTTTAACTTTCTGTTATCAACACACAGGCGATGAGATCCATCTGTTTTCTAATGCTGCATTTACACATTCACGATCGCGCCAAACACAAGACATTCGAGAGACATTAGTCACGTTCCTACATCGACGCGAGTGACCGTTCTCACATTCGCGCCTCTTGCTGTGAACGAGACTTCCTATTTATAAATCTGGCTTACACTTCCTACTCTCGATCTAGTCGATTTTTATATACGTTCTTCGCATGTTTCATTTTGGGAATGGCATGATTCACAAAGATGCGTTGATGCAAACACCGTGGACAGGACATTTTTGTACAGTTTTGTATTTTTCAGACACTCATTTGCAAAATGATGTTTCGAGAAAAAACCCTGCCTGATAGTAAGTGCACATTCAAGCTTGGTGGGCCGCAGTTGGATTAAATGGATGATTCATGCCATGGAGGCTTAGGGGCTCTACTAGAAAAGCCTTGGCCTTTTTTATTACCATGTTTTTATTAACTCGCTTTTTTGTTTGTTTGTTTGTGTGTGTGTGTGTTTGTCCAGTACAAATCTTGCAATCGATTTTTAACTAACGTCCCGACGAGCTAGACATTTGAAACTTTTAGAATGGCTCAGAACACGATGACAATGCTTTATTTTAATACTTTTAGCCATCTTTAAGCAGGATTGAATTCATTTTCAGTTAATTTTGTTTTGTAGACTGGTGCAGACATCTATCGGTCGGTACGGGAACGAAAAGTTAAACGCAAGTTAACTTCCAATTAACTTAATTTTCTTTCAAGTTGATTGGATAATTCATCAAAAAAGTTTTAATTCATCAAAAAAAGTATTTATTAATTCATGGAATTGTCAAGTTTATATGATTCAACAGAAATTTTAAAAACGTGGTATATAAAAAGTTCTTTTTATCTTGTAATTATTACCTATTGCATTTTTCGTTAGAACAGTTTAAACATGCCCTGGCATCCTGGGAACTATCCGTAAAATGTGGGAATCATCTCACTTCGAAGCCATTGAAGACCGCATCGGGTAGAGGTACGGGGTGATGTCATGTGCGTCATTTTGTGTTGCATTGGGTTACTGCGAGAAAACTTTCTTCACACCTACCGAATGATCTTAGCTCAAAACCAGAAGTGGCCTCACATAATATGCAGAGGTGGTGGTTTTAGTTCCCAGCACTTTAACAGTTGAGTCGTGAACGCACAACGGAAAAGCCATTTTTCTCTGGTCTGTAAAGATATTAACCGCAACGAGTAGTGCGGCTAACATCTTCGAGGAGTGCTGGAACATTTCTAGGTCATTCTACCTGTGGAAGGCCTGATCCACTCTTTCAAATCAAATCAGCTCGAAACAGCATTTTCCGCCGAGCGGTAATGCCGGTCTTCGCGGAAAGTGGCATTTCAAATGCGGTGACGCCAGCAGCTCCAGTATTTTGCATTTCGGTGGTTAAAATCGGACAGTGAAGGCCTGGGGCGCTCTCCTGGAAAAGCAGCCTGCATTTTTTCCGGTCTGAAATGATCTCAGACCAATACCGGATTGTGAACTCGAAATTTCAAGCTTCAAGTCGTTGAAATGCGATGACATGATGTGAGCCCCGGCATTTTGAGATTGAATCCTTATTTGAAGACGTGTAGCCGTAGGAGGCCAAATCCTTCCAAATTCTTCTATTACATTTTGAGATTGAATTCTTATTTGAAGACGTGTAGGTGTTCCAGACTTGTATATCTATCTTCTATACATTTACAGGGTGTCCCATAAATACCGCCCAAACTCTTCACAGCCAGATTCCTCATTGGGAGTACATAAAAAATGCCCAAAGAACTGGCAGAATATATAAAGGCAGATGTTCAAAGTGTCCGCCGTGCATATCCAGGCAGGCTTGAGCGCGCCGTGGAATGGATGACTGCACACGTCGCAGCAACGCGGTGTCCACCGAAGTACAAGCAGCATGCAGGCGAGCAAGTAAGTCCGTTTTTGTAGTCACTACGTCTCGATACACTTCCTTCAGATGGCCCCATAGGAAAAAAAACCAACATCATCCTACATCTGCCTCTATAAGTATTTGCAAATACTGCTGTAGATCTGTCAAATAAAGTGTTTTTCCTTGCACCGGATGTGACGTCGTACTTTGTTTTTCGTATTTTCCTCGATAACTATAGGTCGTACAGGTACAGTTCTTTCGGCATTTTTTATGTACTCCCAACGAGGAATCTGGCTGTGCAGTTTGGGCGGTATTTATGGGACACCCTGTATAGACATCTATATATGTATATACTTACATACATAATTAAATTAAAAGCTGAGATATAATTATTGGCTATTGGTATACCACATTAAGCCTATTTTTAATATATATATATATATATATATATATACATATATATATATATATATATATATATATATATATATATATATATATATATTGTAGAATATAAGTTACCCATTGCATTCAGATACCCAAATCCTTCTATTAAATGTCTTTATTGGGACGCGGCCAAAGTAAAGCAGGAAAACAGGATAAGTATTGATGAAGGGGAAGGGGATGAGAGTTCTAATTGCACCCATGTGCTCGAGCGGTGGGTTCAATGAGACGGGGCCGGGCAGCCATTGATTACCCACGTTTGCTATTAGCGCACACAAAGAGGAGGTAAAAAGGAATTAATTTTCCGAAGAGTTGGAGAAGAGTTCTCCGGAATATTTTCATTCTGAGTAATAATAATTAAGTGTCGGGTTCAGTTTCGGATAGACTCAGGAGTGAATAAGTGATAACCATGTCGGAGTGGGATGAGTCTTAATATTTAAAGAAGGAATTTTTAATGTGTCATTGAAATACCAGGAGATGGTAAGAAAAGGGAGGGAATACGTGATTTAAAAGTTTTTGGCAGACGAGGTAAGTTAAAAGTTCGGTGAATTTTAAAAGTTTTTTGAACTACACTTTCGATACAAATATTTCCACAAACACCGATCACTGAAGCCTGGCAGACTGATGTGGGAAGTGTGAATTAAGGAGAGAGTCCGTTTTCTGTTCCCATTCGGTTTTAAGATATACCTTTCCCCCGCGATCGATTGGCCGATTTCATGCTTAAGCGGTACCGTATCCCTGTGCCGGAAAACTCCGCCTTAATTTATTGAAGCTCTCAGGAATCAGCAAACATTTCTCTTAGGTATAAACTTATCCCGGTCAATTTTTCCACGCTGGTGGTCATTTGAAATTTTCATTAAGATTGGCTTTGGAATACTTGCATTATTGTTTGATTTTAAACGATTTTTTCAAGTTTTTACACACCAAAGATTTTTTAAATAATCTTGAATTCTAAAATGCTATTGGATTTTATATAAGTTTTTAAGCTTGAAAATACGATTTGCAAATAGTTTCGATACCTTCTGCGATTATTTTAAAAGTTAAACCTTTCATCCTAACCCGTTTGGGGCGTTGCAGCAAAATGGGTACACAATTGAAACGTTAAAATAAAAGTAAGTTGTTTAAGGAGACAATGGACCTTCAGATTGACAAAAATATGTCCCCAAAACGAATTTTTTTTCTTTCAGAAAATGATTCTGCAATTCATCAGCTTTAAATTTTAAAAAAAGTATGTTGATTCGATCATTATTAACCGAGTTATAAGTATTTTTTCAAACGTAAAAAATGAAAATGTTACGTTAAGTGAAAACTTTAAATGCTATTTTCTCAAAACAAGTTTTCATGTCGTTTCGGTAAGTTCAAAATGTTCCACGCACCATAACTTTTCTTGAATTTTCATAAAATTTCATTAAATGATTATTTATATATGTTAGAATAAAACTTACTAATAAATTCATTATACTATTTTAAAACAACTTAAAATTTTTACAGTCAAAAAACTTTTTTGATAAAATTTTGCATAAAATAACCTATTTTTATCGATTTCTTTTCTAGTTTTTATAAATATGACTGTAAATCAAATATTGCTAGTAACTTTTATTATAGCTATATAAAGCTAGCTTAAGAAAGAAAATGAGATATCTGAGACAAAAATGGATGCGCATGGAACATTTTTAAATAGAGTAATTAAGAAACTGATTTTAAATAATATCTTAATTAATTACATTCTGATTTACATTCTGATCCTCGCAAAAAGACCACCTTCGTGAAGCCTTCTACGCACGGTTGATGTTGATACCAACCTTCCAGAGCTTGCAGCGAGGGAGAATCTGCAGACTGGGATTGCAGACGGAGTTGCGGTTCTATTCCTTCGGGCGCATAATGACAAATACCGGTCATCGGCACTCGTCGTAGCGTATGGCCGTCCTTGTCTGAACCTCCTGGATGCCGAGTCCGTGGTTATAAATTGTTGCGAAAGTTTATGAACCACAGACGGACTCACATTTAGCCATTTGGCTACTTCTGTCTGACTTTATCCTGCCTCTAGTCTCCCAATAGCTCGCCATCGCGGTTCTTCGGTCAAATGATGCCTGGAGGTCATTGTTACAATTTGGTTATGCCAGATGTCTATTCTCAGCCTCGCAGATACAATTGCCGCCTTGATTTGAGACATGAATTTTTATGCTCCTCGCAAATGACGTATTCCGACTTCAGCGCCACTATTTTGAATAATGCAGTATTGTTCAGCACCTACTTAACAACATATTCAAATTTTAAACAGATTGGCCTAGTTTTGAACGTGCTATCCCTCATTTTGTGATTTTTCCTTAATTTTTGATAACTAGTATATATATATATATATATATATACACAAATCAAATCCGTTTGTATACACGATTGCACATTATTAAAAGAGACAGACTTTTAAAATAACACGTCTCCCCTCGAAACTTAATTTTCGAGTCTATCGTATTTCTACTAATTTTCGCCTCCACTTCTTTTAGCGTGGGTGTATCTTTGGAAGCGTTTCCCTAACCGATATATACATACATACACATATATATATATATCCACACACACACACACACAGCGAGAACAAAGCACCCTTCTACCTGTGCTGAAAAATTGGTAGCGTAACCTTTCGTCAAAAGAAAATGTTGCCTCGGCTAGCGACTGCCTCCAGTCACTCGGCGCTGGTGCCTGATGGATTGCCGATACACCCTAATTGCAGAAAAGAGAACGAAACGCAGCTTGCTCTCGGCAGACATCGGTTTACCTTCGGAGGAGGTTTTTAACAGGTGGCTTTACATTTCGCCGGATATGTTGCTATTTATACAATATGCTTTTTCATTAAAAACGTAGACAGAATAATTCCATTTAATATCAACACCTGCACGGATCCTCACGTATAGACATTTCATGCGGTTTGTGCAGCAGATGAGACCGGAATAAAGCTACTGGACATTCGAGCAGAAAAGCATTTAGGCCTTGAACTTTGGGTATTGTCAGTCAGTCATTTTGATAGGATGCTCGTTTTATAACTTTTGTCTTTCGACTTTTGCCCATTCTGCACCGCGCAATTGTTGGTTCATTGTAATCGTACAGGTGAAGCAACATCACCCCCTGGTGCCACCTGAGTTTAGAACGAGCACCCCCTGGAGTGCTATGTCGATAGCATGCTCGTAGAAGCGTTCATTTTCTTTTTTCAAAGTTTCCTCAGCTGCATCATTTGTGGACGCTCGTTTATTTCATTGAGTTTTTGAGGTCCCTTTGAGAGGAAAGTTTGAAATTATATGCTTCTCGATTCTCTTTGAATATTTAACGAAAATGCTTACTTCAATTAAATCAATTTCGATTAAAAAATGAGTTTCTAAAATTAGGATAGGTGTCCCAAATATCGCCTACTCAAACTTTTTTTCGACACCTCATCCACTTTTCAGTTTCTGATTAGGCTGGAAACTCAAAGAACATCCCTAAGAACTATTTTCATTGGTATCCTGAGATCAACCAGCTCCAAAACCAGTGCCAGTTTAAGTTATGTAGCTAAATTGGAAAAACTGAAATTTCCAGTGAACTCCAGAGCGGTTCCTAATATCGCCTACCTCTGTTCCTCTTACCGCCTACGAGGTGAAATGAGGAGCACTTGTTAAATGGCATTGCTAGCAAAGTCTCTGTTTAATGAACTTTCAAATGGTATAAGCAAAATTAGAATTTGGATTCACCTACCTGGTCATTCACTGGATTCTGATTCTTTGGAGCCAAAGTTTACGAAGGCAACAGCCAAAACAACTTCAGATGCCATATAGTTTCTGTTGTCAGTAATAAGAGCGTCGTCGCTATCGCCGCTGTTAGTACAATTCCAGAACTAAGAAGTTACTGTATTTTCTCATACATAGCGCGAATCCTACTTTAGAAACACGAGTAGGCGATATTAGACACAGGGGCGATATTTGGGACACCCACCCTATATATTCTCGCATTTGTATTCAGCGTAGCGAAAAATATTTAATCGAATTTGTTAAAGAGGCCGAAAATGAAAGTTTAAAATCGATGCTTTTAAATACTGACGATAAATCAAAGGCAAGATTTTGGGGTAATTGCATTTTGGCGCGAAAGGATCCAGGAAAAGTCATGGACGTTTCTATATAGACTCCTAAAAGGGAACCCCTGTAATGGTGTTCCCCTAATAAAAATGCCAGGGAAACCGTGGTATGGATGGGTCAATGTGCAAAGGACAAAATTACCACGTTCAAAAATTAAAATCTTTGCATTTATTTTTGTTCCTTCAAGAAATTTGGGGCTCCTAAGATCATAGCTCATTTTCTACCAGATTTCATTTCAGATTTTTCAGTCAGTATTATCCGAAAAAGTAACAAGGTTATCATTTGATAGATGTTACCAAAATAGACTGATTTTGTGTCTTGAGAAGTTGTGTGAAACACTGGCTGTTCCTGATTCTAAGGTTAATAAATTAATGAATTAATGAATTTATACACACACACACACACACACACACATATATATATATATATATATATATATATATATATATATAAAGTGAAAGTCTGGTGGCGCTACCCATGAGAATGACTCCGTCTAGCTGACGCTCGCTCTAATTCCGGACCCTGTATACCCCTAAATTGCCTACAACTTTAATCATGTTTTCTTTCTACTATGCTGTATACGTACAAAAAGTAACGTTTTGTTATTTTCTTTCCATACTGGTGTTGCAATTTTAATGGTCAGCAGTGTATACACTACCCTATAAGAATGGACTGTACAGCAAGACGTGATGGTATAAGGCAAAGAATATATGCTTTAATAGGGGAATGGTCCCCCACGTGTCGCAATTACACTAGCAACCCTTCTGTGCATACTTTCAACAAGATTTTGATACACAGCTATGGGTATGTGTGTCCATTCCTGTTGCAAGAATGTCACCAGCTCAGCTGTAGATTTCGGGCGTGGTTCCGTGGCCCGTAAGCGAGTCTCTAACTCGTCCCACAAATGTTCTATGGGGTTTAGGTCGGGACTCTGAGCAGGCCAGGTAAGATGTTTTACATCCATATCTTTATACTACTGCTGGGCAGAGGCTGCAACATGACATGGAGCTTTGACGTCTTGGAAATAACATTCGTCCATTCCATAAAATCGCCGGAGCGTAGGAAGAACCTGATTGTCCTAAAAGACCATGTAGGCGTTGGCGTTCAATTTACTAGGAACAACATGCAAAGGTCCCAGGACATACCACGAAAAATACACCCAAACAAGTACACCACCACCACCACCGAACTTAAAAATTGGAACGATGCAATCGGGTAACAGACGTTCGCCTGCCATTCGCCAAACCCAAGTATGCCCATCCGACTGGAGGAGCATGTACCGTGACATGTTGCTCAAAAAAACAGTTTTCCAGTGGACCACAGCCCAGTTTCGACGTTGCAAACACCAAGCGAGTCTGCCAGTTTTGCTGGATGGGGTAATGTTTGCTTTGTATGCGGCAACCCATCCGTGTATATTGAGGGCGTGCAGTTCTTTCCGCAAAGTATTGGGGCGCAACGTAACCCCTGCTGCCTGTTGAAACTCACTGTTGATGATTTGGAATGGTTTCTTGCGGTTCTTACGAAGCTCACGCTTCAGGACACACCTATCCCGTTCGGTCAGTTTGCGGGGACCACCAACGTGTGCAGTTCGTGTCCTAACTCCCGTAGTCTTCCATTTCTTCAAGACATCACCAACAGTTGACCGTGGCTGTGATAATTCGACCGCAATTACGGAAATAGACTTGCCACTAATGTGACACCAAACTATAACACCTTTTTCAAAGTCACTAAGTTCCTTTCGTTTCGATATAGTGTCATAATTTCACACAGAACTAACGACGTTACCACTTTGCGTATGGTATTTAACCATAGCAGGTCACATGCGAGCTCAGGATTTGCATAAAATCCGACATGCAAATGGATTTTATGTAAATCCGCTGGCGTCCGGTCCACTATTACAGGATAGTGTATATCAGAGCTCCGCAACATTTTATCTTCCACGGCACAACAACGTTTTTTTCGATAATTCCGTCGCACACCACTAGTAAAAGCTTGCAAATACACAAAGTACAATAATACGTATATGTTTTTATTAGATAAAAAACACAATAAAATATCTCTATGTATCTAAATAATTACAATTATTTAAGTTTTATATAAATCATTTTGAATTGTACACCAACACAAGAACAAAAATATAAAATTATAGATTACATGTAAAAAAATTTCTCATTAAATTTTAATATTAAAATTTATTTTTTGGTCTTTACTTAAGCCTAATTAATCAAAGTTAATTTAAACATAATAACTAATTTATTAATGAGATATTTGATTTTGTTTTGATGAACATATACATTTAATATTTGGCTCTATATTAGAAACTGCTACCCGAAGTTCATGGTCAAGACCCTTTAAACATTATAATTTGTCATTTTAAATTAGAACCAGTGTCGAAAAACTTTGTTCGCATAAGTATGTCGTAGAAAAAGGGAGCAAAATTGTAACTGCCTTGTCAAAAATTTGAAGATATTCTGTCTTAATTGAAATCCAGAAATCAGCCAATGACATTTCACTGAAGTTGAGTTTCAGCGTCCTGTTGTTCCTCAATTCTATAAATTCCTCTCGAATTTGAAGCGAAAGTGCTTCTATTGAATTTTCGGAATCAGCTAATTAAGGATTTCTCCGTATTAATTGTGAAAAAATATTGATTAAATTTCTCTAGCAATACAATAAACTTAAATAATGTTGAGCGAGATCCATAATTAATTGTTTATTTTTAATCAGGGACTTGTAAGTCCTTTGGAATATTCCTAGAGATCCTTTTTGTAACTCTTTCTGCGAAAGTTCGAGCTTATTTTTAAACCCCATTAACTTGTCGGAACAGTTCAGGCAATTTTCGGTTCGACCTTGCATTTTTTTTATTATTCAATTCATTCAGGTGCTCTAAGATATCAGCCATATACGCAAGTTTGGCCATCCAGGGATTATCTGCAAAATTTTGGCGTAGTTCGGTAATATTTTGTTTTAACAAAAACTCACGAACCTCGTTGCGAAGCTCAAACAATCTAGCTAAAACTTTGCCCCGGGATAGCCAACGTACCTCAGTGTATAGCAACAGGGATTCATAATCCGCTTCCATTTCTTCACAGATTAGTTTAAAAGTTCGCGAATTTAGGGCTCTTGATTTAATAATGCTTTTTATAGTAATACATTGATAGTAATACATCGATTGCAATAGCTCCTTAGGCAAGTTTTTGAGGATCAATGCTTCGCGATATCTGCAGTGTGCAATTTCTATATTAGGATTTTGCCGTTTTACGTTCGAAATAAAACATTTTTTACTGCCCATTATTGCCCATTATTGCCGCAGCACCATCCTTACAAATACGGGTACAATTACTCCATGAAATATCATAGGTTTTGAAAAGATTAACGAATACTTGGAAAATTTCCTCGCCGGTAGTTCGCTCTGGAAGCTCGTTGCAAAATTAAATCCAAGCCATGTCGTGTTCCGGCACTTCTGCTTGTTCGTGGGGGCCCTGCACGATATTGGGTAGGTGTACCAGTTTTTTGGGCTCTTCAGTGCATATAGATTAGTACTGTTTGCTTTGTACGCTTATAACATAATTTCATATGGGAATGGTTATCAGCATGAATTATTATTTGCAGCTAATGTACTTTATAATTCATGTAATTAATATTTACTTTTAAACGTTTAATGAACAAATAATAATTGTGCGGTCGGGGGACCCCCGTCAGGAACGAAGTTCCTTACGTTATTTTTTCAACTCTAAACGTGATTTAATATGTAGATTTCTATTGATTATATTAGTGTATTTTTGTCATGCCAAAAAGCGCAGCCATCTTTTATTCAACCAACCAACTCTCTCCATCTCTCTATTTTATTAAAATTAAAAAATTTAATATATAAATTAATTAATTTCATTAAAATTAAAAATTTATATATTAAAATATAAATTAATTCTTTTTATTAAAATTAAAAAATTTAATATATAAATTAATTATTTTGATTTAGATGTTACCTAGCATAATTTTTAATCGGATTAATTTTATTATTTAATCACCAACAAAAATAAATTAATGACACAATATAAATCCCGCGGGAATTAAAACAATAACAAACAAAAAATAAGTTTAAACAGAAAGACGCTATTCCATAGGGACGGTATGAAATCTTTCAAGCAAAGCATTTACAACTGGTCGAAGTTTATATAAACGATCATGCTGAGGGTCATCATGTGGTGGTTCTTTACTGTTGTCATTAAAATGTAGAAATTCTCTTATCTTTTCAAAGCGTTTTAATGACATGCATTCTTTTAGTACATCATTGCCTATGGCAGGTGACCAATATGCCCTAGTGTTTGGTACACGTACAATAGACATCATTATACAAATACCAATATATTGTTTAATTTCTAAATTCGTTACATTGACACACTTTTCTGGGTTTTTTTCTTGCACACTGAATAAATTTTTTCTTGAACTATATGCTCAATCAAATCTTCTGTAAAAATATAACTAAAAAAATTTAGAGGTGTTTTTAAATTCATAATTTCAGGAGCGAGATTCTCGTCACCTCGGAATAAAATTTGATCATCATTTAGAAGTAAATTAGTTTTCTTCCAGTTGATTGCAGTCTTTGTTCTCCCTGTATTACTTCTATTAGTTTTTGGCATGTTCCGACCATTAGGCAGATCAAGAACATCGCTATTATCAAGTAATGATACCTCATCTTCCGAATCACTACTACCATCAAAAATTTCCTCACAAACTTTGTTTGGTTTATAATTAGGATTACCTGTGCTGCCATCGCTTTCTGAATCAGATCCATCTGCACTATGATCACTCCACGATCTGTTCATAAGTTCCTCAATTTCTTTCTGTGTTAAAAACTTCCCGCCATTTCCTTAAAAAAATGGCGTAAGCACACCATGTATAATTTTTTATACATAAAATTGAAATCATACTTGAATTTTTTATAAAAGATTACAGAAGTATTTTATTAATAATTATAAAATCTACGTACCTCTAAAATATATTTATAAAACTTTCAAAGATGTAAACTGACTTTAAAATACTGAAAATATAGCAAATACTAAGGCAGGTCTGGTATGAATTGAACGGCTATCTTTTACTGAGATCGCAGTTGTATTCCTGCTGCCATCTATCCTACGAAAATGTAACTAACAGTGATTAAAAGCTTTGCTATGATGTTTCAAAATTAATACAAGGTGCACAAGTGGATAAAAAATATTACTTTTGAATATAAAGGGGGAAAATAACTTATGCAACAATTTTGATACAGTGAAGGGTTTTAAAATTGCCCGTAGCGCTTGTGCGGGGATTTGAACCGGTGACCTCACCCTCCGTAGCCCGATGGGATAACCATTCAGCCAGAGAGTCCTTGAGAGAACGCTATTATGAAGCGGCATAACGCTTTTTCATTACGTGACGATTCGTGCCGGTTCACTCTACTCTAAGCCGCGTAAAAGAACTTTGTTCCAATAATAAATCTGTCAGGTGTTTGTCTTAAGTATACAGGATTGTTCATAATCGAGTATTTCAATAATTAGAACTGAAAGGCAAATTAAAAAGTATAAATAAAAATATTTTATAGAAAAACTAAAATTGTTTTCTTGACTTAAAAATATCATTTTAATCTTCGAAGTGTTTCATAAAATAGTTCACGTATGTGCAAGGATGAATGAGTCTTCCAACACAAAATAAAAATCAGTAAAATTTATATAGGAAAGAAAATAATTCACCAAATTAAATATGGCTTTCCTTTGGTTTAAGGAAAAATGTATTGGTGAAACCAAAAATAGAGATGAGTTGCCAGCTTTTGCAAACCTTGTCCACAAGCAAATTGAACGTGAGAAAGTCCGAGTATGCGCAGTCAAGGAATCCGAATTCCTCGTTTCCTAAATCTAGACGCTCCTACATAAAGGTGCCGACGTTCGAGCGTACATATAATACAATGTAAGGGAACTACATGTTTTTGTTTT
Source organism: Dolomedes plantarius (assembly GCA_907164885.2). NCBI lineage: Eukaryota > Metazoa > Arthropoda > Arachnida > Araneae > Dolomedidae > Dolomedes > Dolomedes plantarius. The sequence continues at coordinate 21,204,771 of OU015495.1, read as the reverse complement.
GTGTATAATTTCGACCCAGAGAAATTACATATTGACAAAAAGTGAGAGGAATATTTGACTTAGAGAAATTTCTAATTAATGGGGTGGTTTAATTTTTTTTTTTTATTTTTTTTTTTTTATTATCGATAAAATCGCCGCGGCACAGTCAAGATCACCTCGCGGCACGGCGGTTGCGAAACACGGGTTTAAAACATGTATTTAATCTAAGGTGACCAGATTATAACATTCTTAACCCTTTAATAATTTCATTTTTTTCCAGAATTCGGTCCAAAAAATGTCACATTTTTTTATTGTCACATTTTCAAGTAGGAATATGTTATTAAAGTCCGAATCACAAGAAATTAGCTCCATACGCTCTGAATTATCCATTATTTAAAAGTAAAAATACATTATTCATCTCTTACATCAATAAAATTATCAGGCTATTAGTAAAATATAACCAAAAAGCTATACGCTGAAAGATAAAAATTCGTCTTCTGATACAAAACATGCGAAAAAAAATCCGCGCTTTTCAACCAATCAGAATAGAAAACACAATAGACTGCAAACTATTATTTACTGGACAACTATCGCCATCTATACGAATAATTTGTTACTAAAAATAGAAAAGATACGGGCGAAACAGTGAAAGCGAAATAGAAATCAGATTGCCCGTACGCCGTACGGGCAAATCAGTAAAGGCCCGAAAGCCGTGCCCGTATGGCGTACGGGCAAAACAGGGAAGGGGTTAAGCGGGACACCATTGACCGGGGGGGGGCGGTCTTCATTAAAAATTTGATCTATATGAAGCAACAAAAATTCACAACAAAATAGAACGGAAAAATAGTATTGTAATATATATATTTTTAATTTCAACATAAGTGCAATTTACAAATATAATAAATAAAAAAAATTATGTATAGTATTATTTTATTCTTTGGTATATTTCTCATTTGAGTGAATTATTTTTAGTAGATTGCTGTCGTTGTTTAAAAGGTCATGAAATTTTTCACAAGAATTTGTTAAATTATATTTCATACATAAAATGGCTTGCAAAGTCTCAAGACTTAATTGTGATTTTTCTGATGTCTACACTTTATTTACTGTAGAAAAAACGCGTTCAGTCGCAGCATTAGTTCCTGGTAAGGACAGCGCGTATTCCACAATTTTTAGTGCATTATTGTATAAAACATGGTTTGTTTCAAAATGATGAAATATTTCTAACCATTTGTTCTCAATTGTGATTTTTGCTGATGCCCAAGATTTAACCTTTTCCTTATAAATATATTTTTTAATAATGATACCTCGTTAAAAAGATCATCGGAAATTTGGAGTTTCTATATGGGAAATTTTGAGTAATATGATCGAATGATTTTTTGCACATCATTCCAATTAAGTTCTTGTTTTAATGTAACCCAATGAAAATGTTCAATATCATTGTAATGTACCGTCCACTCTTCTAAATAATCTATGCAGTTAGTATAGAACTTTTTGGCGTGATTCGTGATATCTGCGCGATTTATTGCACCTTGTTCTTCTGGCTGACTTATACTATTACGGATAGTTAACGGAAGAAAATTATTTTCTAACCGCCCTTGACACTGAAATTTTAAATTATTAACTTCATTTGCTACTTCGATTACCGAAATTTTGTCACCTTCAATAAGTTTTATAGTATTTTGAAAAAGAGCTGCTTGATTGTGTACAAACTCTAGCGAAATTTTTAAAGATTCTTTTTCAAAAAACTCTTCTAAAATTCTAGGACATTTATCCTGTAATAGAGAATAGGATTTCAAAGGTTGGTATATTTTCAAAATTCTTTCGACAGCTGGCAAAAGAGCTAACCAGCGCGTTTACTGTATCCAAGTATTTTCTGATATTCGACTTCCGCAGTTTTACAAAATTCTTTAAGCATTTCAACGCACACAGTGTAAATATAGAAATAAGAATATATTTTAATAACAATATTTTCCACATCTACGGGCAACAAGTCAGAAACTGTTTGAATGGCGTTATGTATTATATGTGCGCTGCACAACCAACATCAATAATGCTTTGATTAAGGTTTTTGTTCAATTTATAAAAAATATTATTTGTACCTCTTCTCGCTTTTCCTCCAAAATTTGCGTTCGTGTTGTCTGCACAATATGCAATCATTTTATGTTTTAAATTGTTTTTTTCAAAATATTAATAATGGAACTGGAAATTATTTCAGAAGTTTCACCAGGCAAAAAAAACGAAATCTAAAATTCTAATTTTTATTCCTTTTTCCGAATCAAAAAGTATAATAATGGTTGGAAACAACTTTATATCCTTATAATTAGATGCGTCAGAATATATGTATATAAAATTAATTTTTTCTAGATTTTTGTTTAATTCTGAAAATGCAAATAGGGAAAGCACATTACACACAATTGCCTCGGATTTTGTTCTAGCACAGGCAAATTTTTTGTTAAATAACTTTTTGACAACTTGTGATGTACAGTCCATAGATCTGAAGGAATAATTGTGATTAATAGCATGAAAAGACATAAATCCTTCTGCTAATGCTAATTTCTTTTCTTCGTCTCCATAAGTTGTTTTCCGAAAAAAATCCTGTATTTTGGAGGAAGATGCAGTAGCATTTATATATCTTTTATATTTCTGTGTCTCCAAGTGCTTTGAAATATCATTCTTCCCGCCGTGCGAAATAGAAAATTCACCATTACATTTCTCACGTTTTACCATGTAATCGCTTTTGGTTTTTTTAATAAAAGGAAAATTCACTTCTTAGATCATCGTTGAATTTGCATCCTCTTTTCTTACTCATTATGAAATCTAAAAAAAAATTTTTAATTATACGAAATATTCCTTTAGATGATTAATTAAAATAGTAGTTACATAATTACATGAACATATTTATTGTTAGTTTATAAATTAAATTAATTTGATTGTTACAAAGTAACTATATTTTAAAAATTATTTTAATTTTAATCCTATATTTCTTTCTAAATAATAACAATACTAACTGGTATTAATTTTAATTACTCGTATTATAAATTATTATATACATATTACTTAAAAACAAAGTAAGTAGTTACATAATTACATGAAAATAATTTATTGTTAGTTTATAAATTAAATTAATTTGATTGTTATAAAGTAACTATATTTTAAAAATTATTTTAATTTTAATCCTATATTTCTTTCTAAATAATAACAATACTAACTGGCATTATTTTTCCTCTGAATTTTCCGTAACGTAAGTCGTAAGTGTCACTTTCAAGGCCGGCGCTACACCTTTTTGCCGCCACTATAAAATATAAATAATACTATCTGCTAAATTCAAGAAAATTTATGTATTTATGAAATAAATAAATAAATTACTTACCTAAGTTATCTGAATAGCTGATTTGTAATGACATCACTTGTTTAACTAGCTTACTAGCACGCAGTACGATGTGTATCGTCTGAGAGACAGTTACAAAATGTTTTCGTCGGTGCCAATGACAAAAAATGCCATTGTTCATTAAGTCCAAACAATGGTTGTCGAATTCTAACAACTGCTTAACAATGCGAACTTTGATAAGCAGTTCTTGGTAATCAGTTCTCAACAATTATTTGTTATTAATAAAGTTTAACATTATAAAATTAACAAAAATAATATAAAACTCATATCCTGGCTAAATAGCCACATGGCCGACGAAAACCGTATATTCCCTTCCCGTTCTCAAAAACAAATTCGTTTTTAAGGGAATAATAAATAATGAAGGCAAATGTAAATTATAGAACTCATTTCTAATTAAACAGTGGATCAAACAAATCTAATTAAATCTAATTAAACAGTATCTAACAAATATAATTAAATAGTAAACTTATTCAGTCCAAACGTGCGAATCACACAACACTGTGTTATTAATTCTCAATAAAATCAGACGTATAATCAAACGAAGATCCGCAGGCTCAAAGTTTCTTTCTTTCTTACTGTTTGTATATCATTTCAGTAGAAACGCACTAAGCGCATTCTGTCTGGCCAGATGAACATGAAGAGCTGGGTGTGCAGCCCAGTATTTTTTTGATGGAATGCAGGAAAAATGTTATATCTAAATATCTACCCGGGCAACGCCGGGCAATAATGCTAGTATATATATATATATATATATATATATATATATATATATATATATATATAGCAGAAACGGGAAATTGGGCGTGTTTGTGTGTGTGAGTCACAAAAACTCAAGAATCGCGAGCCCTACCTTGATGAAATTTGCACTGTTTAATGTGCTTGGAAAATCAGGTTGAATGTAACTAGTTTCATCCCCCTGCGAAGTTCCATTCCCGAATTATGTGAGAACAAGTTTGCACGGTATCAACGGATACTTTTGTTCAAAGCCATTGTAACATTTCATTGTTGCCAATTAAATTATAACATTTGAGTAAAAATAAATAGACATGAATTAAAAACGGGATTTATTCATATATTGACGTATGCAAGAATGAATTTGATATATAATTTTCATGTACGTGGTAACGCCGGAATATTTCTTTTTAAAAATGAAAATATAAAGATGAAAAGTCATTCATTTTCAATGAAATGTGTTCTCAATCCATAGCAGAACGATTTAGTTTTGAGAAAAAATTGCAATCGTGAAATAGGTGTATATTCTAATTAAGAAAATCTGAAAGTGGCATTGAAACGTAGAAGACGATTTAGTGTTGAGAAAGAATTCCGAGCATGAAATATGTGTATATACTTTTTCTATAATAATTATCAGATTTGCTGTGTTTCAATATTGAATGTGTTCTCAGTCCATTCAAATTTACTGGACTGGATGTGACAGAAGAATGTTTTTCGCATGGTCAGTTACGTATATATCGGAATGTCTAGAGCAAGAAATGAATCAGAATTATACATTGTCGCAGATCATAAAAAAGAAACAAAAAATGTTGTGTACTGGCAAGTATCAAAATAACAACAAATTAGTTAATAAAGGAATTTTTTACTACTGAAAAAAGGAAATTAATTTATTTAAGATTTGTTATATTTTTAGAACATCATAACATGAGGCTAATCATTTAAAAAAAATAACAGAAACTGAATCGCGAGCGAAGCCGGGTAATAAATCTAGTATATATATATATATATATATATATATATATATATATAGTTATTATTGGAAAAATTCAATCCACTGAACTTTTTCCAGATGCGTTTAATACTGTTAAATATTCATTTTCTTCCTTCATTGAAGGATATTACAGTTGTTATTTATACGTATTTCTGTGACAATTTTGTAACTAGTGATAGTTAACTCTCGTTGTCTTGGACATAAAATAAAAGAATGTGGAGGGGGGGAAGTTATTGCCAGCGTTTCTTGTTTATCACATAATAAGGTTGAGTTTTAGCCAAGCTCTCCAAACCGATAAATCATCGGTCGGATAAAGTCCTTGGATAAGAAGCGTTTAGCTTTATCTCTAGGCCATAAAATTGATTGATTTGTCAGAAGGTGTCCGGGAACTTCTATTTATTCACTATTAAAGATTTATATTTCCAAGCGGTAGATTAATGTCAGGAATATAGACGTTTATAGTGCTCCTTATCGGTACAAACGGATAGTTATGGGGCAAAGTTAAGTCCTAGAAAGAGTATCTAAACATTAGGGATTACAAACCTTTCTTGAAATAAAGAAAATACTTGACATTCCTGAGGTTGAAAATTTTATTTTTCTCCCCCTCCCGTTACGGTTGTGAAATTTATTTATAAAAGTATGAAATGCTATCTTATAAAAACTCTTAGCACAGGTATTTCGTTTACTTAGTGCAACGCATCCGTTGATACAGCAGACCTCTAACAAGCATATTGAAATTTTGGGAATTTCCTTTTTCCCTGATCGAAAAACGTCTGTATCTCTCATCTCAGATGTTGGGAATTTCCGAGTCACGAATACATACTTTAAGATTGCGACTGACGTGTTAAAATAACGGTGTCATGGCGACCATTACAAGTGTATTCATTACATTACAAATATGTCAAGTTACAAATGTACCCCGAAACCTCATTTGGAATACTCGGCTCTAATGGTGCTCCAGTTCAGTGTTCTTGCACTGACTTGTAATGGAACGATCAACAAAGCAGACTGTAATGTCGGCGGACACTCTACTTAACCCCTGGTATTATATGTGAAATATGGTACAGAGGTTAGCTTTTGGAAGGAAGCAGTTTTGTGTGTTGTTTGCCGAAAGACTGTGAATAACGATCTATTTTTCCAGTTTGAGGTTTCCTTACAGCGGTGAATGAGTATTTTGAAGGGAAGGTCCAGTGCTCTCTCCCAACATTTGAAGTCGGCAAAGTTTTGAATACCGGGGACTATTTGAATCGAGTACGATCAAGTCAATCGATCAAGAGGCGCACCGCTGTCTACGAACTGTAATCTCCAGGGTACCAGGATGCTGCCCAGGCAAGAGACGAACAACGGGGAGCCCGGAGGACTAGATTACATGTGTTTTTGGACATAGGGCTTTTGTTCCGAGGTATGCAGTCGAAGAAGAACCAGTTTGGACTGGATTCGGCTGAGCTGGAAAGAGAGAGAGGTCGCCAGAGAGAGAGACGGGGTTCGGGTGGACTGAGGTCGACTTGTCTCGGACCGGCTGGATTTTCGTGGGCAGTAGAGACGCGTGCCAAATGATTTTGATTTTGGCCGGAGTGCCTTACACGTGCGATTGTAGATTTGGTAGGAGGCCAGGAATGCACTGGAGGTGCAAAACTCAACGAGTTTGTGTAAATATTTTGTAAATACGCTATTTGAACAAATATGTTTTTTACTTTCATTAACCCAGGGTATTCTCAGTAATTTCTGGGGGAACCTAACGGCTAGGGCTTAGCCGTAGTTCGGCATGCTATCTCATAGACTGGGCAGGAAAGGTGAGTTGCCCAGTTTATGATAAGACCAACACAACCAACAGCCAAACTCACCCTTCTTTTTTCTTTTTTTTCTCGGGCCACATATACAGTATGCCCTCTAAAGTCCCTTCCCACCCTCCTAACTTCGAAACGGCTGCTGCTATATTCATAAAAGTGGTGTCTAGTTATAGTAAAGTAGCCATGCGCTACCGAATGAAACCCCCTACCGCACCACCTGGTGTAAAGCTGCGTAGTTAGCATTCCTATCTCGAAAACGGAACGAGATAGGGAAAAAAAGTGATTTTCAAAGTTGTAGAAAATCATCGATTTAGTACGAAAAGATACCTTGTGGACATTAATGCAAAGAATAGAGCGGTTTAAACGCGCATTTGTTTTTTCGTGATTTCCTACACTGTGACCTCACGAAATTTGAACGAAATTAGAAATGAATATCTTTCGGGCGAAACACGACACTGCAATGTGCACAGTGGTATATCGCTTTTGATCCCCAATCAAAAGGACCGTGGTTCAAACCTCGAGAGTTTCATCCTCGTACTGTTTGTCTTTATAAACAGAGTAGACAATACGTAGATCGTGTAAAATAGTGTCGCATCAACTCAACGCAACTTGCGCTTGGTGTTCGAAATTTTTGCAGTATGCAAATACGTAAGAAACGTCACGACTGTTTACCTGAGACAACTATAAAAGAGACATCTTCTTTGGGTTGTAGTATGTTGATGCTCGTGGTCATGGCTGAGTATTCCAAAGCTGAGATCTCCAGTGAAGCAGTACCTCGTCAAGGAATTCGGGGACCAAATAATTGGGTATGGTGGTTTCGAAGAGTGGCCTCCACGTTCACCTGATCTGACTCCACTGAACTTTTTCCTGTGGGGATACCTGAAGCAGCAGGTGTATGCGACCCCTCCACAAACATTGCAGGACCTTAAACGACGCATTACGGACGCTTGTGCCAACGTGTCACGCTCTATGCTCCAACGTGTGCAACGTGAGATTCAAACGAGGATCCAAATGTGTATTGCAGCTGACGGTGAGAAGTTTGAACATCTCAAATAAAGGTATATTGTTAAAATTAGTTGTTTTTTTCTTTCTGAAATCCTTTTGTCACGTCACAGTGTAGGAAATCACGAAAAAAACAAATGCGCGCTTTAACCGTTGTGGTCTTCTTATTAATGGCCACAAGGTATATTTTCGTACTAAATCGATGATTTTCTACAACTTTGTTAATCACTTTTTTTCCCTATCTCGTTCCGTTTTTGAGATAGGAATGCTAACTCCGCAATTCTCCACCAGGTGGCACGGTAGGGGTTTCATTCAGTAGCGCATGGCTACTTTACTCTACCTAGACACAACTTTTATGAATATAGCAGCAGCCGTTCCGAAATTAAGAGGGTGGGAAGGAACTTTAGTGGGCATACTGTATATATATATATATATATATATATATATATATAGTATGTTTTCTACGTCACATAGCACACTATACCTCATAATATAATAATGTAAAAAGTAAAACTCAAAACCGAAATGTATCCAAGCATTTACTTAAAAATGAGTGTGATTTCTAATATCAAGACAAAAATTTGGCTGTTTTAAACAAATCAATTTTATATTGCTACATGCAATTATATATTTCAGGCATTCCTTTCCGAAATTCTTTCCCTCTCTCTTCTCTTTAAAAATAACTTCCAGATTCATAAGGTTTCTGAACCTGATAAATTCGTCCAATAGCTTTGTAAAATCGCATCCTACTGCTGCTAGCTGTGCAATAATTGCTGTTTCGTAGTGCCAGGGATTTCCTACAAGCAACAGACAAATCTTAACAGTTCGTAAATCTTGAAATAGGGTCTGAAATTCATCGGATAAGAGAGCTAAACAATTTCAAATGATCGTATAGGTTTCTCTTGTCACTGTTTTTAAAAACTTGGATTGTCAGCTATTTACAAAAGTTTCTACCTGATAATGAGTGCTTCGGGCCGCCCATAAAAGCTTGGCGGTGAATCCTGATCTAGCGGAACACGATGGCTGGGCTCGTCGTTCGCTGGCTACTGAATGTTCGTGTTACATTACAATTCAGCGAACGAAGTTGTCCGCTCATTACACACAAACACCATAGAACGAATAGGTTTTCCTTAATGCTTCTCGAGAGACATTCACCGCCAAGTCTTGCTGGCCACTTGATTGTGGAAGCCAGCATTGCACCCTACGAGGGCACAACGACAAAGCATTATTCGAACCCACGACTACACCAAGCGGGAGCTGAATTCCGTTGTTTACTATCGGAAACTATGGATCAGAGTCGAACTCCTCCAGTTGTAGCAAGAACGGTAGCGTTTCTGTAGCTGTAAAAATGACGCGTGGGATGTCAATGAGGTTGAATAACTCTCCGCAAAAATTCACTACGCGGAAATGAAGGGAGTGCCCTTCTGTGTGCTAATATGGACGGCCAACCGATTTCGGTCCAATTGGTTCGCTGTACGCCTTTAGGATTTACAAAGCTAAAGACATTATTACAGAGTGCCAAGTTTTCAAAACTTTGAATTTTTTTCAAGGGCATGCAATTATGGATATCGATCGGGACAAAATTAAATGAGTTTTTGAAAGAATTTAAATTGAACTAAAAAAAAACACGCGCATCGAATTTGAAGATCTGTTTTGAAAATCGGAGAACAGAATTTAAAAATTGACATTTCCTAAAATATAATTAGAAAAATACATAAAGGAAAATTCCCCTCAGACATGGGTACTAAAGATCTGCCTGCAAGAAATTTAAAAAATGGATTTTTGATTTTTTTTAACATCCCACGACAGAGAATTGGAACATCGTAGAACCAAAGAACACCATTGATGATTGCAAATTATCCAAATGCAAGCCTTCTGGGAGCCACAATTGCAAATACATATAAGCGATGTTTCCTCATTGTTCTCGGAGAGGCATACCGATTGCCTGGGGTTTACAAGCTCAGGAAATCTAGGGCTATGATGGAGATGTATACATTTACAATACTCTTTTATATTCTGAAAATTTTGAGTTAATCGGAACCATGAGTAGCCGCCTCGGAGAAGTTTCGCTGTATTTTTACTTGCTAAACCAACAAACACTCTGATCATGAGTCACTTTTACAAAACATAAAGTGCAGTGATTGCGCCATCTATGGGAAGCTTTTAGAGCTGAAAATTTATCCTTTACATTATTTTCAAGTCATTTTAATTTAGACGCCATAGACTGTTTTGATGCTAATATTAGTTAACTGATAGATAGATAACTTGAAGCTCTATTGTTTTCATGACTAGCATAGGACGATTTACTTACTCTGTACTGCTTTACTTTCTTCAGGCAACTGCACATCAATGATCGAGAAATTTTTTTTTTCTAGATGTACTGAGCTTTGATCAAATAAATGTTCCTTTTCATGAGTGATTCATGATAGATAAGTTAAGGATTTTCCTTTTATGGGGAGAATAACTTGTTTTTAAAAATTTAATATAAATCATTAAAGGGAAGTTCAAAAAATTAGAATTACATTTTTAGGTATGTCTCCATTAATAAAATATTTATCTATTTTAAAAATTTATCCCATTTTACCTCCGCATAAATAAATAAATAACTACGTAAACATTTTACTTAAATAACTACTTTTAGTTACCGTATTGCCTCACAGATGGAGCTACTCCAAAGAACTCCTAAAGTACTGTCCCTTCATCGTATGAATAATCAACATACCGGTCAGCTGTATCAAAATGAAGAGATAAGATGCTCGAGCGACAATCTCAAAAACTAATTTTGTCATTTTTTTCGCTAAATAGTAGCATTGGGGAGAAGGAAAATAAAATCAAGAAATATTGACAACTTTGCGTAACAGCAGTGTTATAGCAGACAAAAAATTACCTTACCTTCTCCAAAAGATTATTATAACAGTTATCATCTATGAAATTCAGTTGCATTATTTAATCATCAGTAATGAAATTCGTATAACATTGGAATAGACAAATCTGTTCGTCAATGCTATTTATCGAATTATTTGAAACTAACTGCCTTTCGCATCTTCTTCTGTGTATATACATATATATATAAACGCTATGGGTTATAAATTTAAGATCGACTTTCAAATGTGTTAACTTGTGAAAGGATGCGAGACACAGTCCAGACCAGTGTTTCCCAACGTGGGGCCCACGCCCCACAGGGGGGCAGTTTGATTGTTAATTTGAACAAAAGGTTCCCCCACAGGGGGGAAATTTGAAATTTGAAATATCACTTCCTATATCTCACAATATTTACGCACGTGAACCAAACATCAAAGTGTGGCATTCACCACATTACTTTTTTTTTATAAAAATAAAATTTTTAGAATTTATTTTTATAAATAAAAATTTTATGAAGAAGGATACCGAAGAAGGAACAGCCATTACAATAATTTCAATATACCCTACTTTAAAAAAATATAATAAATTTAATAATAAACAATATTATCGTTACAACGCTAATAATCTTTGTTCAATACTCGAACATAAATTTAAATACGGTTCTCTCCACAAGGATACTCCACAAAGTTAACATAAACCGACTTAAAATATTTAAATACAAAGAATTTAGCATCAAACATGACATAAACGCAAACTGTGCATTAAGTGGTAAAAACTGTTGTCAAAGTCCCGCTGGGTTTAAAAATATGCTATATTTTGGTTATATAGATGTTCGGTTTCATTACCTCTATTGAGATATATCATAAATATACAGTGATTTCCGCTTATAAGAATCACGTTTGTTATTACTGTTTTTGATTCTTATAAGCGGTTGATTCTTATAGCCGAAATTTAGGTTTTTGGACAGGCACACACACACCTATATATACACTGCTGGCCACACAAATTGCAACACCAAGAAAGACAAGAGATATCACAACAAAATTTATTTTGTAGATAACATGTTGACCAAGTATCAAATGATTAAATTTAAAGACTTCTGTGAAGTGTGGTTCCTGCCAAAATCAGTAGCCAGAGTAGTCGCCATTGTTGGAGATCACCGCTGCCACACACATCGGCATTGATTCAAAGAGACTTTGGATGAGTTCTTGGGGTACAGCAGACCAAGCAGCTTCCACACGTTGCCAAAGTTGATCTGCTGTGGCAGCTGGGGAGGGAATCTGGGTCAATCGTAGAGCAACCATGGACCACATGTTTTCTATCGGCGAAAGATCCGGAGAGCAAGGCGACCAGGGAAGCAATTCAATCTGGCGATTGACGAAGAACCGTTGGACAATGCGTGCCACGTGTGGTCGCGCATTATCCTGTTGAAATATGGCAGTGGGCAAGCCCTGAAGGTAAGGAAGGACAACTGGCTCCAACGCCTCGGAGATGTAGCGCTGGCTGTTTAAAGTACCGGCAATGCTTACTAGAGGTGTGCGAGTGGGTTATCCAATACCGCCCCATACCATAATACCCGGTGCAGGACCAGTGTGGCGGTGCATAACGCAGCTGTTCAGCATCCTCTCTTCACGGTGTCTCCAGACTCGAATGCGACCATCGTGGTGTTGCAGACAGAAGCGTGACTCGTCAGTAAAGACAATTTCATTCCATTCTGCCGTCCACATCCTTCTGTCATCGCACCATTGGCGGCGGAGCCGTCTGTGGTTCTGCGTCAAGGGTAGACAAAGCAATGGACGTCTTGCGGACAGACCACTCTGCTGTAAACGGCGTCGAATGGTACGCGCAGACACTGGATGATGCGTTACAGACTGCATGTGCTGTGCTATGGTTCGTGATTTGACTGAGCGATCCGTCACTGTCATGCGCACAATTTGCCTGTCATCACATGAAGTGGTGCGCTGAGGTGGATGCGATCGAACACGCCGGTCCGTCGTACCCTCCTGCATCCAACGATCACATATCCGCATTACAGTTGTTTGGTTTCGTCCAACACGACTACCGATTTCCCTGAAAGATAATCCACAATCTCGGTAGGCCACTATCCTTCCTCTGTCGAACTCGGATACTTGATCAAAAGATGATCGCTGTTTTCGACGAGGCATAATTGATCTTTTTTTTGAAAAAACCACAAGAAAAACACAATTGCCGAACTTGAAATCGTCGAAATCTCCAAGCCTAGCGGACACTTCGCAAGTGATAGTGGACACTTCGCAAAAGATTTATGTGTTTCAGGGTCCAGGAAGCCGCAACCAGGATGCGGGAGGTGGGAAAAAGAGTCCCTGTCTTTGTTTGTCAGTGGAGAAAAGTAAAATTAGATCCGGACGGGTAGGATGCCCCTGGGTCAAGCTAATGGGATAGTGTTTAGCTAAAGCGTTTAAGGGGAAAAGAAAGGGATGCATTTTAAGACTGCATTCCATCCCACCTTATCACTCTTTCTTATAAAAAATAAAGAAAGAACTTCGTGCCTTTTGAGGGTTTAAGTGGCTTTTTTGAAAAAATGAAAGGAAAGCGAAGCGTGTAAACTGATTCTTAAAACCGGTGAATTGATTCTTTAAACCGAAAATTTTAACATGGAAATAATACATTTTTTTTTGCGATATTGATTCTTATAAACGGCTGATTCCTATAACCACTGATCACTATAAGCGGTGGTTACTGCATTTACAACAAAAATTTTGAAAAGTTGCATCGGCTCCAAATACGTGAAGTGTGCGATGCTTGTTATTGTCGATCATCTGTCAGTTCTATGGCTAATTTAAAAGGGACCTTCAACCTCGTTTTTTAAAATTTTCAATATTTTACTCTACTACAAAATCAGAATAAATATTCTTCTCGAGTACATTGAGAATTCACAAATAAATATTTTGTCAGAACAAAACCCGTGTTTCAAAAAGTTCTTCAAAAAATGCTAGAATTTATTCAAAATGCTCCATGCGAAATTATTTTCTTCCGATTTCTTCCAAATTCCTCAAGGTTATTTATTGAAGTGTTTGCCACAAAATTGTGCATAATTCTTCAAAACCACAAATATTTTTTAAATTTGAAGACCACGAATTAAAGCAAAAACATTAAAAAAATAACAAGCAAATAAAAATTAATTTTTTATAGATTTAGATTCATACAAAATGAAAATCAATACATAATTATGTTAATTCATATACAGTAAACTTGTATTAAAAAATTTGAGTATTTTAAAGGATTTGGAATTTAGCTGGAGTATTTTTTAAAAATGCTGGTATTTTTGAAATTTTTTTGAAAAACAGGCATCTCTAACTCTAAGGGTCTTCAATTGTTCTAAAACAGAACACAAATTATTCTCATTTTGTATACAGATTTAAAAATTAAAAATTTTTAAAAATCGTGGTTCAAGGTCCCTTCTCCCCTTAAAAGAAATGTTTTCTGATTTGAAACAAACTGATTTTCCGACTTGTATGATGCAGCCAATGTTAATGGATATTTCAAAGATGCGATATCAAGAGGAACCCGCGGAAGTCAGTTAAACTTTTATTTAATATTAGCTGAAAACCCGCACTTCGCTACGGAGTACATTCAAATTAAATACAACGGTCAATGTACGCAATTAATGCCAAATATATATATATATATATATATATATATATATATATATATACAGTGGCTTCCCAAAGTGTTCGTACACTTGCGATTTTCAATGAAATAAGGGTCTATCCGTTGATTAAAATGAATATTTCAGAATGGGTATTTAAATAAGATCTATAATCTATTCTTAACAAAACTACATGAAATATTTTGAAAACATAGTAAAACTTTATTTTTAAAAAACCAATAAACCAAAAGTAACAAAAACTTTATCTCACAAAAGTCATCGTACACTTGTGAAAAATCTCTACATATTAGTAAATATTCTAATTTTTCGTTAAATTAATATTTAGTAGGATATCCTTTAGCATCCACAACAGCTTTTAAACGTCTGGGAATAGATTGCTTTAGTTCTTTTGTAATTTTTGCATCAATGTTCATCCATTTTTTCCATCATAATTGTTTTTAGTTCGCTTTTCGTGTGAATTTCGTGTTTTTGTAATCGAACCTCCAGTTCTCTCCAAATATGTTGTATTGGGTTTAAATATGGCAATTGAGGTGGTGTTTTCAAAACTTGTGGACAATTATAGAGACACCAGATGCGAACGTTGAGAGCCGTGTGCTTAGGGTCGTTATCATGATAAAAAACAAAGTTGTTTCCAATACCCAAATTTTGAGCTGATAATTTTAAATTGTCTGTTAAAATATTTATAAAAACAGCATGATTCATTATGCCATCAATAAATACCAAATTACCTAGTCCTGATGCTAACATGCACCCCCACACAAGGATACCTCCACCGGCATGCTCAACTGTTCCTACTAAGTTCTTCGGATTAAGTTCCTCATTTTTTTTCTTCTCCATACAATTATACGCCCATCAGCACCAAAAATGTTCATCGGCAAATAAGACATTATTCCAATAGGTTTGGGGCTTATTTATCATTGATAGTGCGAAGGGAAGCCTAAACTTTCTGTTTTTCTCATTTCAAAAATTTTCTATGGGCAGAACGCCCATGTAATCCAGCTGTTCTGAGAACTCGTCAAAAAATTTCAGGTGAAATTGAAGTAGAAAATGTTTTATTGAATTCTGCTTAAACTTTTACAGCACTCAAATGTGAATTTTTCACAAATTTTCTAATTATAAATCTCTGATCACGTTTTGTTAACTTTGCCGGACGGCCTTTTCTTGCCTTGTTTTCAATCCAATTTTCTTCTTTAAAGCGTTTTTTCACATACTGCACATTAGAATGGGATAAATTAAGTAATTTAGCAATATTCCGAACTGATTTACCACTACTATGATGAAAAATAATCAATTTCCCAATGCTGTTTGTTGTTTCTTTACGACTACGAGCCATTTTTAAATAATAAATAGAATATTGCGGAGTAGGCAAGCAAAAATTAAAGCCAAACGATATTTTAAATGCCTCCACAATTCAAAAATAAAAATAAAGCGCCAGACGATAATTTTAATTATGAATTTATTCGAAAATATTTCAGTGTACGATGACTTTTGTGAGATAAAGATTTTGCTACTTTTGGATTATTGGTTTCTTAAAAATAAAGTTTTACTATGTTTTTAAAATATTTCATGTAGCTTTGTTAAGAATAGATTATAGATCCTATTGTTAAATACCCACTCTGAAATATTCATTTTCATCAATGGATAGACCCCTATTTCATTAAAAATCGTAAGTGTACGAAGAATTTAGGGAGCCACTGTATATATTATATATATATATATATGTATATATGTAACAAAAAAACGCGTCTTCCTAAATTACTTTACTTTAAAGCATATTCTATTGTTAATAAAGTACGACGCCTTTTCCAAAATTGCGACCTAAAAGTAAAATAAGATAATTTATAGTAGCCCTGCAGATCATTAAGCAGGCATGTGAAGTATCGGAACTCAATAACATCCCCAGATATGAGTGTTAGAAGTTTATGAGATTCCAAATGTCAGTATAGTGTCAAAATTCTTGAAGAACCTCAAACCACTCTGAATTTATGTCTTGTATAACGTCAAAAACCACTTTGCAAGAACTTTATGACCACTTATCCTACGCCCAGGAACAGTTCGCGGTTCTAACAAGCGCGGGATCTAGCAGTAAAGTCCCCGATAAACTTAAGTGGATACGTGAACTCCACGAATCTAAAGTCGCCCAATTAAAAATTAAGTAGTTTAGGCCCTCTGGCGTAAATATCGCAAAACACCCATTTAATATTGCATGAACAGAACACTTTTCTCTCTCTTCGTTTCTAACTCTTGTTGCTGTCGGACCTGCTGTCCGCTCCTGTATGTAATCCGCGTCCCGTCCTGGCATGTACGCCGGACAAGTCATGTGGCCACTGCAGCCTTCGCGATGCTTCATAATTGAATAAAAGTGTTTTCCTGGATGAACACTTCGCCCGACTGCATTACTCCTCATAACCTTGTGCTAAATTTTACACTTCGCCCGACTGCATCACTCCTCGTAACCTTGTACTAAATTTTCCAAATGTGATTATTATCACATTTATAAAGCCGATAGGATTTTATTCTTGTCCGGAGTGCCCTACGATTTTCGAATGATAAATTATAATAGTGTTACGATGAAAATTTTACGTATGCAACGTATTCACTTCAGCGGATATCTTCCAGAAAAAGAAAATTTTCAAGTGTTTTTAAGTCATGTGCTCCAATCATATCATTTTGTGAAAAATTTGTGCAGTTTCTTCATGTTGTCATTTGTATTGACTTCGCTGGCTTTTGAGAGCTTTATTCCATACAAGAATTTCGAACGCTTTTTAGAATCTTCAAATGATAATATTACGTACAAGAAAATGTACAAGAAATTTATGCCACGTATTCACCTCAACGGATCATCCTTTTTCAATATGAATGCTCAAGTCACTGTTTACGCGGTGCTCCTTTTTTCTATGTGTCACTTATTACACAATAAATTTGTTCTGCTCCCTTCACCTTCCCACAACGTTTCAATGAGTTTTGAATTCTCCTAATTGTGAAAATTATGCCGCGTTTTTAAAAAATGTGTTCATATGTACGGCTTGTGTTCTACATTGCCCTGTGTTGTGCTGCAATAAGAAGAAATATGCCAGCAACTTCCGCCAGCAACAGTTCATTCCCAAAAACTTTTGCCTTGTTAAAAAATTTGTAATCATCTGTTAAGAGACTAAATTAAAATTAATTTACTCCGACGAGGGAAAAAGAAATAATGATGATAATAAATAAATAAATAAATAAATAAATAACTGAACAGAGATTAAAGGTAAGAGAAATTGTCTAGAAAATTATTTTTTCATATGTGTTTCTCATGATTAAGTGGTGAAACTGAATTTTGTTAAAGTATAAATTAAACTTATTTTGGAAGTGTATAAAATTTTATGTAAAATTGCATTTAGTGTTTAAGTATTGTGTTCTTAAAAATATTGATACTCTAAAGACAATTTGATCTAATTTAATCATATGTTGCTAAATATAAATTCCATATCAGTTTTATCTTTTTACAAATCAGTCAAAAGTATCTACTTCGCGTATAGCTTAAGAACCCTCTATATGGAAGAGAGGAATGGAAAAAGTAGGTCATTCCGAATTTACTGTACCGCGCTGTGCTATCAACATATGGAGGGTCAAAGGTAACTTTTCACCTAGAGGAGAGTAATAAATTTAGTCCTCATCGCTTTGGATGTACTCGAAACGCGTAGAAGTTGAAGCTTTTATTTTGATGTTTTGATCATTAGATATTTTTTCTCTCTCTCCTTTCCCATGATGTAAGAAGATAGGTTCAGGTTTCTAAATTTCGCATTGGATATGGATGAGGATAAAGATGAATAAATATTAATTAAAATAAAGAATAATTAAATTTTAAATTTATCCACAAAAATATTTATCAACTTATGTAAACGGTTTGTAATCTATTTTAAGAAATTATAAGAGTATAAAAAAATTGTTTTATTTTACTGAAGTATGAAAGTACAAACATTGCTAACTTAGTATTCTTCACAAGTTATCTAAACATTGTACTTTTTTACATGGTAAATTGAAAAAGGTATGTGGTTTTGAATCCTCATGAGTATATTAAATCGTTGAAGGTTAATTAATGGTATGAGAGTAATATGTTTTTCAGGAGATTTTCTGGTACAGTAGAAATTTCAAGGAACAGTTTATCGATTAACTATAAACGGAGTTCCTTCTAATCTACATAAGCGTCCCATATGCCACGGTTGAATATTAACGTTCCGTCTGCTATAGAGGAAGTGCCCATTCCAGAAAATTCTCAAAATGATAAAGGATAAATAAATAGAAACAAAACAAGTAATGTTTCATATATGATAAAAAGAGATGTATGTTTTTAAGAGGTAAGAGGTTATATAACAGGAGGATTCATACCAAAATGCTAGTAGTAAGATTAAATAAAAATATCGTGTTACTTATGGAAGTTATAGTGTTTATATAAGAAATTAAATATGATATATATTGAGAAAGAATTAAGTACATTTATTTGACTTATTATTTTAGAGGTTATTATTTTTGTGGATATAATATTGTTTTGGATAGCGAATATTGAATATTGAAATTAAGTTATTGCAATTAATATGGAATATTGAAATTGAATTCGAACAAGGAGATTCTTATTCTGTCAATGATATAATGTGTGTTTACCTTTGCTGCATACAGTGTACTTAAAATTTTGTAAAATTTTATGTCAACGGAAAAGTCTTCTTTTCAGCGAGAACTTTTCTTATTTCGATGGGGGGGGAAATGTAACAAGAAAACGCGTCTTCCTAAATTACTTTACTTTAAAGCATATTCTATTGTTAATAAAGTACGACCCCTTTTCCAAAATTGCGACCTAAAAGTAAAATAAGATAATTTATAGTAGCCCTGCAGATCATTAAGCAGGCATGTGAAGTATCGGAACTCAATAACATCCCCAGATATGAGTGTTAGAAGTTTATGAGATTCCGAATGTCAGCATAGTGTCAAAATTCTTGAAGAACCCTCAAACCACTCTGAATTTATGTCTAGTATAACGTCAAAAACCACTTTGCAAGAACTTTATGACTACTTATCCTACGCCCAGGAACAGTTCGCGGTTCTAACAAGCGCGGGATCTAGCAGTAAAGTCCCCGATAAACTTAAGTGGACACGTGAACTCCACGAATCTAAAGTCGCCCAATTGAAAATTAAGTAGTTTAGGCCCTCTGGCGTAAATATCGCAAAACACCCATTTAATATTGCATGAACAGAACACTTTTCTCTCTCTTCGTTTCTAACTCTTGTTGCTGTCGGACCTGCTGTCCGCTCCTGTATGTAAACCGCGTCCCGTCCTGGCATGTACGCCGGACAAGTCATGTGGCCGCTGCAGTCTTCGCGATGCTTCATAATTGAATAAAAGTGCTTTCCTGGACACTTCGCCCGACTGCATCACTCCTCGTAACCTTGTGCTAAATTTTCCAAATGTGATTATTATCACACACACACACATATATATATATATATATATATATATATATATATATATATATATATATATATATACATATCTATAATAAATACGACGATCAATGTATACAATTGATGTAAAAAAAACAAAAGAATATATTTATAAAAAATCGTAAGGGATATTTTTATAGACAAAATAATGTAGAAGAAAATATTCAAACTAAATCTAATAGGCCATACTAAAGAATATAGTGCAGTTAATATAGTACAGTTTGAGGAACATATCTTTTACTGTATTTTAATATTTTTTGGGATAATGTCCAATCGTCTGCCGCATTAGCAAGAAAAGAAAAATATGCTTTTTGTCTATTTAGTCGTTATGCACGTGACGATAAATTTATTTGAAGTACCAGAAAAAGAAATCACTTGATCAGCATTTAATAAATTAAATTCTAAAAATGAATCTTTAAAAATTCACAAAAAATCAGAAAATAGAGATAAAGATCCGAAAAATATTTCATTTTAAAGGAATTTTTATGATCTTTCTTGTGATATACATTTTATAACTCTGAATTGATTATTTGAAATGCAAACTTTAAAAAAGTTACAAAAACAGCTTAAAAAATTTAATTTTAAAAAATCTAAGAATATTTTTTCAAAAATCATTCTTAGTGCACCCCTACACTATAAGAAGAATCGCCATGCAATATGTCAACCCTTTAGGTCCAGCGGTTTGGTCTGTGAGTATTATGTCAGTGAGTCAGTCAGTTACGGAACTGTTATACAGAGGCTGTTCACACATTTTTTAGACGATGTATATTGTATTCACAAAACTAAATTACATAAAATTCTTGTGTTTTAAATGTTCTATTTGACATTCCTTATTCTGAACTACCATTCGACACCGCAATTTCCAGGATAATAATGCCTTTTGAAGTGTCAGAAGAGGTATTCTATCCCATTCCTCCTGAACAGCTTTCCAGACTCATGTAAGGGTTTTGGGACGACGTTTGGATAATGCAGATTTTAAAAGTCCGAAAGCACAAAAATCCATTGGTGATACATCGGGAGATTTAGTAGGGATATCAGTGAAGGGTATGGCCTTGATACCAGTTTTTTGTTCCATTTCTTTTAGGAAATTTACAGTGGATTTTGATGTGTGACTGCTAGCTTTGTCCTGATGGAGTCTCAAAGATTGATGGCACTGTGGGTAAAGCGATAGTATTTCATTCAGAAAAATTGGCGATAAAATATGTTCCTGATAGTATTTGTAGTTAATCTTGACATTTTTTTCCACTCTCTTTATTTTTAACTTGCCATTATAAGAAAAACCAGCAACAATCATGAATCCCTTAGAAAAACTTTCTTTCGATTCTTTGACCATGTTCTCCCCTTTTATGATAATAAATGGCTCTTTTTTGCCCCCATGATTCATTTTACACCCATGATTAATCTATTGTGACAATTGTTTTCCAGTTTTCTTTGGATAAGTGTTTCTCATATAGAATTCTGCAGCGTGTCCTGCGTTCAGCGATATGATTTGAAGAAGACGATGCACATTGCGTTTTTTTTTCGCTTTCTTAAGATTTAAATCAACGTTTATCATTTTGTTTACAGTGGACACCGAGCATTTTAATGATTTTGCAACTGTCCTTTGAATAGGGGGATTTTCTTTTAACATTAAACAACGTACCTTTGCAATAGTCGAAGATGTCCGTTTTTTCCTTGCATACTTGTTTGGAATTTTTGTTCCACTTGAGGCTCCAATTTGACGTTTTTTTCCATTCTTGTTGACGATATTACCTATCGACGCTTTAGATATCACAAAACCATGACTCTAACATCGTTTTTGGATAACGGAGTATGCATATTTCTCTTCGGAAAGATCATAAATGTAGCCTTCGAACCACTGCTTTGTTAAAAACGCCATTTTGAATAAAAACAAAACTTTCAAGCCGCAGACGATAATTTTGACTTTTAAAAACATAGTTCAATTGCAATTATTTCTTTTGTTGCAAACGATTTTTTATTACATATTACCAAAATCGTCTAAAAAATGTGCGAACAGTCTCTGTATATACAGATAGAAGGAGCGATGGCACGGCTTTGTGAGGCAACAGATGTCAAATATCCAGATTCAACCAAATGTGCAAGAACACCCTAGTTACCATTTCCATCTTCATATTTAGATGAATGTGGATTTAGTGCCATAAATGATTTGCTGCTGAAAAGAAAGAAATCGGCTAGATAGAACACAACGTGGAGACTTGAGACTGAGGCTACCTCAATTGAAACCTCACATAAAATCTCTTTGCAGCAAGCGCAAGGATCTCACTAAATTTAAATACTAAATTATTACTAATAATTAAAATAATATGGAAAAATCTTTCATCAAAATGATTTCGAACTTGAATTTCAGTTTTCCATTACAACTAATTCTGTTTTTGCACGAAATTTTTTTACACGAATTTGATTTAACACGCAATTAAAAATAAATTTTCATTCTCTTTTTACACAAGTTGTTTTGATTTGACACGAGCGGTCCAATCCAATTTCTCAATTTATTATTATATTTTTTGCCTAAATTCTAAGGAAAATTTTTTATTTGTGGCGTATTATTTTTTGCGATAGTGTATCCAGGTTCTGTTTTCATTCAAGACTTTAGTCCGGTTCACATTTTCTTCTTTTATTCTATCACATAATAACTTATTTACATATATTTACAACTGCGAAATATTATTCCAGTCGTACGCAAACGTATGCGCCGTTTATTGTCAGAAAGTGACAATGAATAAAAAACTTTTATGTGTAAAACAATTTTTTTTGTTCATGAATTTTTTAAATTTTCATTACATGTATATTTTGTTAGAACAAAATAATAAGTTTGAAACGAATATTTTCATATGGTTTTTTAAAATTATTTTCACTGATTTTTTAGATCCGGAACCAATCATATTTTCTTCCATAGATACAATGTCTTTTTTTACACGAATTTTTTTACACGTATTATTCAGGAACGTATCTATCGTGTAAAAACAGAATTTATGTGTATATGTTTAAAAAAAAAATTTTCTGCCTTTCCCCAATAATTCCCTAGTGATTTGTTTCTAAAACCTATCTATTAAGTTTCTTCAATGAACAATTCCATTTTTGAATATTAAAAATTATGTTACATAGGAGGGCATGAGAATTTTATGTGGGGCATGGCACAAAAAAGGTTGGGAAACACTGGTCCAGACACTTGCTTCAGTGTGGGGCGTGAGTGTCATAAGCAATTGGTACGGGCCGAAGTACTGTCGAACTCCGTTATAACGAACTTCAAGGGACCAAAGGTTTTGTGCGCTATATCCTGGTGATTCGCTATATCCTAACCGTTAAGAAAAATGTTCACAAAATGTATCTCATTAGTTGCTATATGTATTCAATTCTGATGTATTAAAAAAATGATAAAATGTATTAAAAATAATAATTAATAAATTAAACCGACTAAAATCGATTACATTAAACTGATTCAATTCTAATTAAATTAACTAAAAATGAAGACAAATGGAAATAAATTCATTTAACCTTTAAGACTGCTATGTACTAACACCATTGGATTCGCTCACCTCAATGTTAACCTATGGAGAAAATTTGTCCACGATTGCCGACTTGGATTCAAATGTTTTTTTTTTTTTTAAATTGTACTCCGTCATAGAGAAAGAAATTTTACATTTGTGTACATTTTTCGTTTTTTTTAAAAAATGCAATTAATATTTTAAAATTTAAATTATTCGGGGAAAATTCTGGTATAGTGTGTTTTAAACGCTCATAAATTCCTTCGGTGGACGAAATTTATAAAATGAATCCTGTAGCGCTTTGCAGAAAAGTTCAGGCTATCTGACAATACCAATTTTATTTGATTATCGGCATTTATGTACCTGTAAATAGTTGACAAAAATATATTTGAAATAAAAAAATTTTGAGACAGCGCTTAAAGCCCCTATAGAGAGAGAGCCATTACAATCCCTCAAAATGTCAATCCTAAGGGGGGTGGAATTCTCGAACTGTCTCGAACTGTTCCTTAATTGTTGCTCACTGTTTAGATACAGAAATAATCGGAAATCTTCTGCTGACGTGATGCCGATTTAAAAAATATTGTATGAATTTCTTTGTCCAATGCAAAGAAAAATACAATCAAATAACTCCAACACTTTTTCTTCCACTGTTTGTGTAGACAAAAATTATTAATGACACGCATCGCTGCTGTAGCATGTTAGACGGCGGGGATTTCGTCATTTATGTGTTCCTCTTCATCAGCATCAGAAGCAGAATCTTCGATTTCAGAATAATTCATTTTAATTTCTTCCACAATATCTTCATCAGTCGAATTTTCACGTGTAATGACTTCATCACAGGTTTCGAACAATTGCATGTACTAATATGAGAATGATGAAATTTTGTGCTTTTCTATCCACATCGTGATAGGTAAATCTTCATCATCTTCTTCTTCAACATTCGTTGTACTTTCAACATTCTTAAAAAGTTTTAAAATTTTAAAAATTAAGTTGTCGACTGAAAAAAGGTTCGTTATAGCCGATTCTTAAGATTTCGTTAGTTCGCTATAAAGGGATAAATTAGCATTATATACAATAGGAAAACGGCGGTACCAAAATTTTCGTTCGTAATATCCGGGAGTTCGTTATATACCGGGTTCGCTATAACGAGGTTCGACTGTATAGTATTTCAAACTCACAAATGATATCGCCTTTATCTTCACACGCGTTTCTGTATGAATATATTATGTGGTGCCCAACCTTTTCGGCTCCATTCCCCAGACTGTCTAATTCAAAAGATGCATTCCAAATAATATTGAAAATCTTTTATTTACTTTTTTTCTATATTAGTACATTTATTAGGATTATTTTTATCATAGAGTTTTCCATCTCCGAGAATTGTTGAGAACCCCTGCTGACAACGTAACACAAGAAAAAATCTTCTCCGGCAGAAATAGGGGACCTCAGTATATGGAAGGATGTTCATATCGTGTCAGCTTCTACTATTATAAACCTAAACCAAATGGAGCCATCCAATGAATTTTTACAATGAAAGGGGGAAATGAAAATCATTCGATGCACCTGAAGCCGTTGTACATTAATGTCAATATTAAGACTGTAGTTATACGGGTGGCCTAAAGCAGTGGTCCCCAACCCGCGGGCCGCGGACCGGTACCGGTCCGTGGATCAAATGGTACCGGGCCGCCCAAAGGACATTAAATTATTTCCATTTTATTTACTGTGGTGTATTTCTCTCGGGTTTGTACGACTTTTTCGGGTTTATGCTAATTTATACCTTTGTAACAGAAGAAATATTGTAACCATTTTAATTAGTTTATTGTTTATTAAACATTTCAAGATTGCGAATTAAAATTGCAGTCATAAAATGGAAAATAAATGCGCTTTCCTGAAAGAAAGAAAAAAAAGTAACAAATAAATAAATAAAACGAGTTTTTTATTGAACAATAAATAAACGTAACGTCATTTATACATCAAAATTATAATAACATCAATTATTAAATCAAAACAATCAATAATTACAAGATATAAATAACTTTTTATATACCATGTTTTTAAATTTTCTATTGAATCATATAAACTTGACAATTCTATGTATTAATAAGTACTTTTTAAAATTTTTTTGATGAATTATCCCATCCACTTGAAAGAAAATAAAGTTAATTGGAAGTTAACTTGCGTTTCACTTTTCGTTCCCGTCCCGGTCGATACTAGATGGCTGCTCCAGTCTACAAAACAAAGTTAACTGAAACTGAATTCAAATGTGCTTAAAGATGGCTAAAAGTATTTAAAAAATGCATCGTCATCGTGTTCTGAGCTATTCTAAAAGTTTCAAATGTCTAGCTAGTCGGGAAGTTAGTTAAAAATCGATTGCAAGATTTGTAAGGGACAAACACACAAACACAAGCAAACAAGAAAGCAAGTTAATAAAAACATGGTAAATATATAAACAATCAACATCCTCCCTCATCGGGCCGTGGTAAAATTATCAAACGTTGATCGGTCCGCGGCGATAGAAAGATTGGGGAGCACTGGCCTAAAGGAAAACGTTTTAGGGCTAGTGGTCAAATGGCCAGAGCTTTGCCAGTAGAGGACGTTTATGTTACGAAACAAAACCACTATCGTCGGAAAGTTTCGGCGTGTTGTTTGAACGCGTTTAGGCAAGGTGGCTCCGTATTACAGTCGTGACATAGTTTCGTCCAAACAGGCCATTCCATTTTTGACGACAGAAGGTGTTCCCATAGAATCCGTCAGCGTCAAAGATTCCTTTGAGGATAATTGGTTCAGTGGGTCAATGACTGTCATGTGATTGGTTAAAAAAATTTACGCTGACGGATTCTATGTGAACAGGCCCTTAGTAAAGCCGAAATGGATCGTCGCATGAGTGTTTCGATGGTATAGATTTTTGTAAAGAACGCGTGAGCACGGGATAGGCTCAATCCCCGTGGAATCGACTTCTGTCGTGGAGAAGGTTTTCCACGTCCCCCGACTACCGCATCACCGGTTTGCTAACGATGCGCATACAGACACGGACGTGCTATGTTTAGCAGATAGGTAGCTCATCTATCCCTATTTCTTCCTCTCATTTTCCAACCAATAAACCATTACAGAAAAAGTCTCACTTCCGTTTGGGCTACCCTTATATAACGTAGGACTGCTTGAAAAAAAATTCAAGCAGTCCTATGTCCAGCGAAAATACATCTTTTAAGTATTTTAAGTATTTTCGTTATTTTTTGGATATACGTATAGATTTACTGTATCAGTATTAATAGTTTCAATCAGCGGCGCACCCAGGATTTAATCTTGGGGGGGGGGGGCGAGTTGAACGGATAAAAGTATTTACAATGCAAATTCAATATTCATAATGCAATTTCTATTTCTTTGGGTGGGGGGAGCCACTGGTTTCAACGTATGTTATGATGATTGATCATCTCTCTCATGTTTCCAAGAAATTTTGTCTAGGAATGGAAAGTTTGATTCAGGGTTTTGTAGAAATCCGATTTAAAGCGTCATTTGTTTTCTGTTAAATATCAAAAATGACAGTTCTAATTGTTTTTAGAGGCCTTCTTTACAAAACTGTTTTCATGCAGTTTACAAATCAGGGTGCAAAGGGTTTCATTTCTGGTCACCTTACAACACGTGAACACTGAATCGGTCAGTTAAAAAACCGGTTTACAGAAATTCATTCGCTCGTTCTAAGGTATTTTTCCCAGAATATACATTTTTAAAAGATTCATTCTAGACTGAGAAATATACTACCACAATTTTACCATTTACAGTGAAACTTCTCTAAGGCGGCAAGTCGTAAAAAAAGGGCCATTTTGAGAGGTCGAAATTGAATAGGGATCGATTTCTCTAGGGTGGCCAGTAATGGTTCCCCTCCCCCCTAAAAAAGTGACCGTTTTGAGTGGTGGCCGGCTAAAAAAGTTTCTCTGTATATATCTATATATCAGGTATTATTTCTTATTTTTTCAGTTGCATTATGTACCTATTTTTAAATACCATTGGAAAAAAAAACACTATTTTAAAGCAATCTTTGTTTAAATACCTGCCCCTCAGGTAAAGAGTGCGTAATATTTTTTTTTCTCTACATAAACTAAAATACAATATACAGCCAAAGAGATTTCATAGATTAGTCGGGTAGGCGGGATGAAAAACATATGTAAATATATAAACAAATCCCTTGAATTCTTCTTCTTTTTATCATCATTTTGATTGCTTTAAACCGCTGTCTGGGTTTACACACTTAAATAGAAAGAAGTGAAACGAAAAAAAAAAGATGGGCAGCGTAACACCTTTTTCTTTCATAAGTTACATATTACCAAAGCGCCAAATAATCATTTTTTTGGAAAGAAATGAGCTTCACTGAATACCCTTTTCCCTCCCAGCCGGTGTTATTGCTAGGTAACAACTTTTACAGGCAAAGTAGAGCGAGGCAATTTTGGGCATTCACTTTTTAAATACGAATTATGAATGAAGTGACGTGGCGCCATCTTTGGTTAAAAAGTACAGATGTTTTCCCAATATCTTCACAATCATGGGCCCCCAAGGAGAGTTTTACATTCGAAAAATTCTTCTTTAATATCCACCTTTTCATTTGGGGGAAACAAAGGCTTATGATGGTACCGCTGACTTTTAAAGGAATAATAATCTTATATTACATTCCGCTGATATCTGAGAAAGCATTTTATCTTGACTCGATGCATTTTCTTGTTACCACTTACTGCAAAAGTGAAGCTTAAATACATTTATCTGTGAATTTTTAAAGAAATTATTGCAAAAGATCTCTCAGAATTAATAGGTATATAGAGAGGGGATGACTATACATTAAAATAATTACAAGATAAAATGAACTTTTTATATACCATGTTTTTAAATTTTCTGTTGCATCGTATAAACTTGACAATTCTATGTATTACTAAATACTTTTTTAAAATATTTTGATGAATTATCCCATCAACTTGAAAGAAAATGAAGTTAATTGGAAATTAACTTACTTTAACTTTTCGTTCCCGTCCCGGCAGATTGATGGCTGCACCAGTCTACAAAACAAAATTTACTGAAAATGAATTCAATACTGCTTAAAGATGGCTAAAAGTATTAAAATAATGCATTGTCATCGTGTTCTGAGCTATTCTAAAAGTTTCAAATGTCTAGCTAGTTGGGACATTAGTTAAAAATCGATTGCAAGATTTGTACTGGACAAACACACACACAAACAAGAAAGCGAGTTAATAAAACATGGTAATTAGCTTCATAAATGGATTTGTGTGCACTTTCTACTATGTTCCCTTGCAACCTAAACGGGGTTGCTATTATAAATATACTATTAATACTTGTTTATAATTATAAGCAGGTTTCAAATTTTGTATTGAAGCTATTGCTTTTTCTAAAATCTAAATACAAAAACATAACTTTATTCCAAAATGTTTCATTCAGGTATATATGAAACAATAGAGATCGAACTTTTAATTTCCTTATAAATGAATCGCCTTATTTCAAAGTAAGGTTTTACATTTAGGAGTCCCTTTTCTTTACTAATGGTCATCCCAAATCCCTTAACAAATAATTCCCGTGTGTGGCAGTCTTGAAAAGACTACGTATTTAAACAACAAAAAAGGAATGCAATACTTGAAACGTTTATCCTTGGCTTGGACAACAGAAATGAGTAGCTATATTTAGAAAAAAAGGGGGTGCATGGGTGTATGACTAGTAAATCGTAAATAAGTAATGGAGCGGCAGCATAAGGCTTCTAAACGATCGTCAAGACATTCCGTTTCCAAAGAGTTCCGTTTCGCCAATACAATGCTGTCTGAAAAAAAACTGGCTGCATTCTTCTCAATAATTAATAGAAATTTACAAAACAGAACGAACGAACGCACACACACACACCAGTCTCAGGATCGAACCCTGGACCTGTGGCATGGCACCTTGACGCTTTTAATCACGTTTATTTTACCCAGTCCCGACGATCCAATTGCTTTGTTATGTTCCCAGATCTATCACTTTCCCGCATTTACCGTTCAGTTCAGTCGGTCCCTTGAAAAACGATAGATCGAGACTTCACTATATATATATGTGTGTGTGTGTGTGTGTGTGTGTGTGTGGATGTCTTGAATCGGGGTGAAGCACCCTGCATTGTAAAACGAAAGGGAGAAAGTGACGACCTGAATCGTGAGAACGCATAATAAGGACTGTGATGAAAAGAAGGCAATCAAAACGGAGAGAGTTCATCGTGTATATTCAATCTAGCATTGGTTACTGCCGTATAATGAATCTCGATATGTCTGCAGTTTCTTTTATTGTGTTAGCTTTAGTTAACTTTTCAATAACTTACTAATAATTTCACATTGTGTATATATACATGCGTATGGGTGTATGCATGTATATGTATATATATATATATATATATATATATATATATATATATATACACATCAGGCAACTATTAGAACAGTATTGGAAAACAAACTGAAGCACTCAGTGAATATATATATATATATATATATAAAATATATATATATATATATATATGTGTGTGTGTGTGTGTGTGTGTGTGTGTGTATGTATGCCACGAGTTATTTGCATATCCCATTATAAATCAATATTAGAAGATATGAATCAAGTCATTCTAAAGCTAGAACTGATGAAATCTAAAGTTGCAGGATTCAGTCATTTCTCAACTCTGTTGTGTATTCCATATAATGAATTTATGCATGGATAAATTGTGAATGGTTTCGTGTATTTTTTTAGGCTCTTTGTTTCGGATATCATTTCGTTAAAACATAATTAATCTTTTTAATCTTTATCCAGATTTAATATCCGCAAGATTCCCTTTGCATATTTAGGTAACACACGCCAGTGTTACGAAGCTCTAACACGGGTTTTCAGCAGGCTACAAACTGAGATTCCAGGACGAAATCCCGGCAGGGAAACTGTGTAAACAACACCGAAAATCGCGACCAATTTTTGGGTGCAAATCCAATGTGGGAAAAAAATTCGGAAGCCCCGGGTATAAGACGGTGTTTCTAAAAATAGCAACCGAAGTTCGCGCCGGTCCAACGGCTTGACCTAATAACCGATGACCTTTTCGGGCTGCCGTCGACGAAATAAACAACGAAACAGCGGTATCCTCGTGACGTCAGAGGACCGTTTTCCCGCGTCCATGACGTTAGTGCGGGTTGCCCCCCGCTTGGCGGCGGTTTTGGCGCGAGTCCGGGCGATTAGCATATTATGTCACCGATGGGGATGCGGAGAGAGTTCATGAAGAGTAACTCAAGGTCCGGAATTATCGGGATGGATGCGTTTGGATCGAGTCCCTCACACATGCCAATCAGTAACTGAATTAAGGGATGGAGGAACCGTAGATGCTGACAAACTTATCTATGGTACTTGCTTAAGGTATACTTATTTACAGCAGGGTTCTACTCAAGCAAAACTAATAGATCTAGGGATTTTCGAATGTTTCAAGAGAACAGAGAGACCGGAAACCTTCATTCCAATTTTAATATAGAGATAAAAATCCTTATATATATATATATATATATATATATATATATATATATATATATATATATATATATATATATATATATATATATATATATATATATAGAGAGAGAGAGAGAGAGAGAGAGAGATAGATAGATTCATTCTTAGAAACATTAATTTTGCAATGGTACTAGATTGGCAGTCAAGAGATTATTAAACAATGCAATTAAAGCAATAATTTTAATTAGTAAATTCAAAGGAGAGGATGTGCTAATACCAAGTATACCAATGATACCAACAGATATGCAATTCCAATTCAAATGATTGCACTTTCCAATTAAACTGGCTTTTGTAATAACGATAAACAATTCACAAAGTCAATCACTGCAAGTATGTGGATTGAATTTGAAGAATCCATGTTTTCCTGCTGGACGACGTTGCATGCTCCCGTGTAGGAAAACCGAGGGATTTGTTTGTATATATGCCAAATGGAGTCACCAAAAACATTGTATATCCAAGAGCATTGCAATAAACTTAAAATTGAATGAAACAGTAATTACAATTTATGTAATCTGAAACATAAAAATTATAATGTGTATGTAAATATCTCCTTTTAACTAAATACAATAATTCATATCAAACTTTGAATTAGGTTCATTCAATCTACATATATACACTGCTGGCCACCCAAATTGCAACACCAAGAAAGACAAGAGATATCACAACAAAATTTATTTTGTAGATAACATGTTGACCAAGTATCAAATGATTAAATTTATAAACTTTTGTGAAGTGTGGTTCCTGCCAAAATCAGTAGCCAGGGTAGCCGCCATTGTTGGAGATCACCGCTGCCACACGCCTCGGCATTGATTCAAAGAGACTTTGGATGAGTTATTGGGGTACAGCAGACCAAGCAGCTTCCACACGTTGTCAAAGTTGATCTGCTGTGGCAGCTGGGGATGGAATCTGGGTCAATCGTAGAGCAACCCTGGACCACATGTTTTTTATCGGCGAAAGATCCGGAGAGCGAGGTGGCCAGGGAAGCAATTCAATCTGGCGATTGACGAAGAACCGTTGGACAATGCGTGCTACGTGTGGTCGCGCATTATCCTGTTGAAATATGGCTGTGGGCAAGCCCTGAAGATAAGGAAGGACAACTGGCTCCAACATCTCGGAGATGTAGCGCTGGCTGTTTAAAGTACCGGCAATGCGTACTAGAGGTGTGCGAGAGTGATATCCAATACCGCACCATACCATAATACCCGGTGCAGGACCAGTGTGGCGTTGCATAACGCAGCTGTTCAGCATCCTCTCTTCACGGTGTCTCTAGACTCGAATGCGACCATCGTGGTGTTGCAGACAGAAGCGTGACTCGTCAGTAAAGACAATTTCATTCCATTCTGCCGTCCGCATCCTTCTGTCATCGCACCATTGGCGGCGGAGACGTCTGTGGTTCTGCGTCAAGGGTAGACAAAGCAATGGACGTCTTGCGGACAGACCACTCTGTTGTAAACGGCGTCGAATGGTACGCGCAGACACTGGATGATGCGTTACAGACTGCATGTGTTGTGCTATGGTTCGTGATGTGACTGAGCGATCCGTCACTGCCATGCGCACAATTTGCCTGTCATCACGCGAAGTGGTGTGCTGAGGTGGATGCGATCGAACACGCCGGTCCGTCGTACCCTCCTGCATCCAACGATCACATATCCGCATTAGAGTTGTTTGGTTTCGTCCAACACGACTACCGATTTCCCTGAAAGAT
Source organism: Dolomedes plantarius (assembly GCA_907164885.2). Taxonomy (NCBI): domain Eukaryota; kingdom Metazoa; phylum Arthropoda; class Arachnida; order Araneae; family Dolomedidae; genus Dolomedes; species Dolomedes plantarius. The sequence continues at coordinate 21,172,144 of OU015495.1, read as the reverse complement.
AATCCACAATCTCGGTAGGCCACTATCTTTCCTCTGTCGAACTCGGATACTTGATCAAAAGATGATCGCTGTTTTCGACGAGGCATAATTGATCGTTTTTTTGAAAAAACCACAAGAAAAACACAATTGCCGAACTTGAAATCGTCGAAATCTCCAAGCCTTAAATAGCGCTTTGAAGTGGCGCCACAGGCGCGCGTGATGTGCGTCTGCGCTGAAATTCTAATCATTTGCATATCTATCCTCCGCTAATGCATGTTGTAAATTTCATGTTATTTGCATGTTTCCTTCAGGGTGTTGCATTTACAGTGGCCAGCAGTGTATATATACTCAAATCTACCAATTGCGAGGCATTGCCGGATCAGCTTGTGTATATGTATATATATATATATATATATATATATATATATATATATATATATGCATATACATAGTAGCTACAACCTGCAGATTCATAACAAAAATATGATGTGTCCTCGTCGTTTATAGGTTTCACTCTATAGAGATCTTGTGTGATGGTTAGCCCATCAAACATCCCCAGCTTGGGAAAGATTCAAATGAATGATTTTCCTCTTGTTTTACCGTCGTGGAAACAAATGTTCACTTTATTACTTTCATAATAACGTGCGGGGGTATAGCTGTCAATTAATGTAACAGTATTTATATAATATCTGCAACCTACAAAAACAAAACAAATGGGCATTGGAGTTTTTTATAGTTATTACTTTAAATGAGCTCAAATTGCCTAGTATAACCTATCACTTAATGTAACAGCGTTTACATAGTAACTACAACCAGCAAATACAAAACAAAGGTACAATGATTTTATTATTATTATTATTATTATTATTATTATTATTTAGTTACGATAAATGGGCTCAAAACTACTATTGTTTTGTATAACACTTATCATTACACATGACAATGTTTACATAGCAAGTTTCAAAACGAAAATGCGATTTTTTTTTTTTTTTTTTAAATCATCGTTACCTAGAGGTTTTACTTGAAATGACCTCACAACTGTGAGAGCAATAATGCAATGCATGCACTGTAATCTAAGTATGTTGTTAAAATATGTATTTTGCCACAAAATTTAACTAAGAATAATTACAAGATAAAAAGAACGTTTTATATACCAAGTTTTTAAATTTTCTGTTGAATCATATAAACTTGACAATTCTATGTATTAATAAATACTTTTTTTAATTTTTTGGATGAATTATCCCATCCACTTGAAAAAAAATGAAGTTAATTGGAAGTTAACTTGCGTTTCACTTTTCGTTACCGTCCCTGCCGATAGATGGCTGCACCAATCTACAAAACAAAATTTACTGAAAATGAATTCAATCCTGCTTAAAGAGGGCTAAAAGTATTAAAAGAATGCATTGTCATCGTGTTCTGAGCTATTCTAAAAGTTTCAAATGTCTAGCTAGACGTGAAGTTAGTTAAAAATCGATTGCAGGATTTGTACTGGACAAACACACACACAAACAAGAAAACGAGTTAATAAAAACATGGTAAAAAATTCAAATAGGATTAAGGCCCATTATATTCCTGCCTAGAGTCATGTAAGAAGGAACTTCATTTCTATGGTTACCTTTTCAAGTTTGATCTGACATTGAAACTGGCTTTAACTGTGGCAACTTCTGAAAAATAAACCACGACTGTTTTTGTCACGAATGATACTGAAAGGTGATTCTTAATTTTTTCTGTCTCGAAATGTTCTCTCCTTAACCATTTGAAAGTTTATTTAAAGATCACACTCCTTTTAACACCAGGAATTTTAGAAATAAATTGAGCATTAAAATCTTAAAATAAGTCGACCAATTTTTCACACTGATTTCAAGTCAAATCATGCACTGAAATGGAATGATGATTTGGGGATAAATGGTAACTGACATACAGTTTGGAAAAAATACAATACTGGGCAGGGCCCGATTTAGAAAATTCTTGATTATAGGCACAACTCGGGATGGGGGCCCCCTAACACTGATGGGGGCGTAAAATTTCCAAAATTGACGTACAAAAAAAGTAATCATGAATCATTGTGAAAGTACCATTTTACCAAGAATTGGCAATTTGAAGCGTAGAAGCCTAGAACATTATCAAATAACAAAAAGCAATACAACATATTAACTTCATCATTAAAACACCAACACAATTCAACCAGTAAAACTTATGAATCCCTTATATACACTATAGCATACATATGATGAACTATGGAACATATAACTAAACATATGATGAACCAATCAATCAAATTTTAAAGGATATATAAAGAAAATTTCTATTAAAAATGGTAAAATTTAAAAAAATTGAATTGGGAATTTTTTTTCTTTTAAAATAAGAATTTTGGGGGGCCCCTATGCCCGGGCAGACTGGGCCTAATGGAAAATCAGGTCCTGATACTGGGTAGTACAAAACTATTTAGACAAAGAATTTTTTTTCTTCCATTTCGTCTATTATGTCAATAAGAAACACATTCTGTCCTTTGCACGAAATCCGTATTCTCATTTCCTTTGTATGACAAGTGTATTATTTAGGTTGAAGTATCAAAAAGTATTAAGCCAACTGCATTTTGCATGAATGTCTTTTATGCTTCAATCCTGTCTTTTCAAATGACTTTTGGTTTCTGTACCTCTGGACCAGTGATTATCAACACCGTTTTTTGTCATCACGGTACACTTTTGATAAATTAAAAATTTGGCAACCTAACAATAAGATAAATTTAAAAGAATTTTTCTTGAGTAATTCATGAATGTAACTATAATATATTTTGTAAAAATAGCATACGAAATAATTTTCATTGAAATGTAAAATGAAATTGCATTAAAAAAAATGTAAACAAAATGTTTATTTAGCTACAAATTACATTTAATGCGAAATTTTGAGCTTGTTGTTTTTTTATAACTTCATTTATATGTGGACCTAAAAATGATCTCATTTCGGGATCCAGATTTAAAAGTCCAGAACTATAATAGTCCAGAGTTACCAGTCCAAAACTGTAATAGTCATGTGCACTGGTTCAGCCACTCCCCGCTAGGAAGGTAGAACTGATTGAACTACTTGTCTGACTTCGCTTATGTATGGGCACACTTTACGAATCTCGCGGTACAGTGGTTGAGAATCACTGCTTTAGATCAAGTAGGTCCAACTGCAGTTCTTATTTTGATGGTTTTAATGCTGCATAACGTAAAGGCGAAATTCTTATCCAGCTTTCCTTAATCACTTCTAACAAATAACAAAGGTGTAATTGCATCTTCCTGCAATTACCGAAATTTGGATGTGATATTGCAGCTAAAAATGAGCTAAACACGAAAAGAAAATGGTAGCGCAGAAGAATGAAAAAAAAAGTATTTGTTACCATGATATTTTGTTGATTTATAAACAAGATGATATATAACTGCGGCGAAACCAAAAAAAAATGAAAGATTCATAAACGAGGGATTCACCATTCATTATTTTAAGCCCGAATGAATGCAAAAGTTTCAAATAATTTATCAAAAAGGCTTCAATTTGCTCTGCTAAAAGCCTCGAGATTGTCATTTCCGTACATTCTTCCGATGTACAATCACACACAGGTAGTAAGTAACCTGGTATTATTATACACACGCATTGCTTTTGAGAGAAAGAAATTTTTGTTTCAGAGATACAGGGTCAATCTGAATAATTACAAGATAGAAAGACTTTTTATATACCATGTTTTTAAATTTTCTGTTGGATCATATAAACTTGACAATTCTATGTATTAATAAATACTTTTTTAAATTTTTTGATGAATTATCCCATCCACTTGAAAGAAAATGAAGTTAATTGGAAGTTAACTTGCATTTGACTTGTTTCACTTGTTGCATTTGACTAGTTCCCTTTCCGGTCGATAGATGGCTGCACCAATCTACAAAACAAAATTAACTGAAAATAACTGAAAACTAATTTAATTCTGCTTAAAGATGACTAAAAGTATTAAAAAAATGCATTGTCACCGTGTTCTGAGCTATTCTAAAAGTTTCAAATGTCTAGCTAGTCGGGAAGTTAGTTAAAAATCGATTGCAAGATTTGTACTAGACAAACACACACACACAAAGAAACACACAAGAAAGCAAGTTAATAAAAACATGGTAAAAAGTGGGCAGAACTACACGGGGTGATAGAACGCAGCTATACGAGCAATATTCGTCATAGAATGAAGGGTCGGAACGCAAGCGGTGAGAAGTTAAAAGGTAGTTTTCCGCTATCACACTTAAAGAATTAATACAAGAATGAGAGGAGATACTTCAAAAAACATTTTATTAACAGGACTGTAAATAATGTACATGCTCGAACAAATTGCTCAACAGAGCTTCCGCCAGCTGTAATGCAGACTTCACACCTGCGGGAAAAGGACTGACGCACATTTGCGAAGACACCGGGCATTTCCTGAATATCGTCGGCAACAACGACCATCCTGGCGACTAGTTCCATATTGGTTTCAATATGGAACTAGTAGATTAGCTTTTCATATATATGGCTCGAGAGATATATGAAAAGCGCCGTAATCATAGATATATGATTACGCCCCACAGGAATAAGTCCAAACACGAGAGATCTGGCGATCTTGGTGACCAAGCTATGGGACGACCTCGACCAATCCATCGCCCTGGTAACGTTGCAGCTAAAGTGTTCCGCACATCCACGCTGAAGTGTACATGCGCACTGTCGTGCTGGAACAACATTCTCGACCTGATGAGGGTTGGAATCAGACGCAGCAGCTCCGACATGAAAATGTGCGTCAGTCCCTATCCCGCAGGTGTGGAGCCTGCATTGAAGCTCGCGGAAGCTCTGTTGAGCAATTTCTTTGAGCATGTACATCATTTACATTACTGTTAACAAAATGTTTTCTGCAGCATCTCCTCTCATTCTTGTGTTAATTCTTTAAGTGTGACAGTGGAAAACTACCTTTTAACTTCTCACCACTTGCGCTCTACATTCTATGACGAATATTGCTCGTATAGCTGCGTTCTGTAATCCCGTAAAGTTTTGCCCGCTTTTTCAGATTCACCCTGTATACATTGTCGCATATAATAAACAGTGATGACATTTTATTTGGTGCTATGTTCTTGAATTCCTCTTGCAGTTTTAAAGGAATGTTTTTATTCCTTCGCAAGTATTTATCCCACTTGTACGTTACTATCGTAATGGTCATATTTTGTGATATATATGTATATATATATATATATATATATATATATATATTTGTGATATATATTGTGATATATATATATATATATATATATATATATATATATATATATATATATATATATATATATATATATGGTCTATCTATATATATAAAACAATTCCGTAACTGACTCATTCATTCACTGACTGACTGACTGACTGACATACAACGCACAGACCAAATTTCTTTTTCTGGTACTTTCAATAAATTTATCGTCACGTGCGTAACAACTAAATAGACAAAAAAAATATTTTTCTCTTTCTAATGCAACAGACGATTGGATATTATCCAAAAAAAATGCATATCCCTTACGATTTTTTTATAAATATATATATATATATATATATAGATATATAGATATATATTTTACATCAATTGTATACATTGATCATCGCATTTATTATAAATATATATATTTATTTTTTGGCATAAATTGCATACGTTGACCGTTGTATTTAATTTCAATGTACTCCGTAACGAAGCGCGGGTTTTCAGCTAGTCTATATATATAAAACAGTTCCGTAACTGACTGACTGACTGACATACAACGCACAGACCAAACCGCTGGACCTAAAAGGCTGAAATTTTGCATGGCGATTCTTCTTATAGTGTAGGGGTGCACTAAGAGAGATTTTTGAAAAATTCTAATTAGATTTATTTAAATTAAATTTTTAAGCTGTTTTTGTAACTTTTGTTTAAGTTTGCATTTAAAATAATACTATGAGGGTTATAAAATTTATATCACGAGTAAGATCATAACAATTCCTTTAAAATGAAATCTTTTTCGAATCTTTACCTCCATTTCCTGATTTTTGGTGCATTTTTAAAGATAAATTTTAAGAATTCAATTTATTAAATGCTGATCACGTGATTTCTTTATCTGGTACTTAAAATAAATTTATCGTCACGTGCATAAAAACTAAATACACAAAAAAAAAAATTTTTTTTCTTCTTGATAATGCATCAGACGATTGGACATTAACCAAAAAAAATATTAAAATACAGTAAAAGAAATGTTCTACATACTGTATATACACTCATGGACAAAAAAATTAGCGCACCAAGAAGGAGTCGTCAAAATGAAACGAAATTTTACATACGTAATGACTACTTTGATATAAGTAAATGATAAGAAATTCAAAGAAAAAGGATAATTTATTTCAGAGAAAAAGGCAAAAGAACGGAGGAGTTAATACTCCGTTGGACCCCTCTAGAGCGAATGCACGATGCGATACGATCGGGCATTGAGTCATACAAGTTCTTTATGATGTCTTGAGACATTTCGTTCCATATTTGCTGTAACCTTGCCTCTAGTTCGTTCAAACTCGTGGGATGCCAAACTCGTCGTCCCAAATGATCCCAGATATGCTCGATTGGAGACAAATCTAGGGATCGGGCAGGCCAAGGAAGGATAGTAACAGTGCGGAGACAGTCTTGTGACACCCTTGCCGTTTGAGGCCGAGCATTGTCTTATTGAAAAATGGCTCCTGGGAGCCGTTGCATGAGTGGCAACACATGTGGTTGCAGGATTTCATGAACATACCGATGGGCTGTCATGGTGCCACGGAACAATACTAGGGGTGACCGTGTATTGTTGGCAATAGCACCCCATACCATCACACCAGCTGTGGGAGCGATGTGTCGCTGTACAGCAAAGGCAGGATTGAAGCGTTCAACACGGGCTTTCCACACACGAACACGATTATCATCACTGCCGAGATTAAATCTGGATTCGTCGCTAAAGACGACCTGGTTCCATTTCGCTGCAGTCCAGTTTCCTCGTGCGCGGCAAAACTCCAAACGTAAGCGTCGATGGGTGGGCGTCAAGGGCAGCACACGTAATGGGCGCCGCGATACCAACTGTCCTTCAGCCAGGCGCCTTCGTATGGTTCGAGAAGACACAGAGGCCCCTAGTGAAGGTGCTACCTGTGCCTGGATGGCGGCCGATGAAGCAGTTGGCTGTACGCGTGCATTTCTTACGATGTGGCGGTCTTCTCGACGACTGGTCTGTCGAGGGCGTCCTGAGCCTGGTCTTCGTGTACATGACATCTCTCGGGTCCACTGGTCCCAACACCTCCTCACAACACAATCAGAGCGGCCTAATTGACGAGCTACTCGCCTAGCTGACCACCCAGCTTCCATCATCCCGACGATTCTCCCCCTCTCAAACTGCGACAACTGCTTATATTGTCTTCGAACACGGCGTAATGGCATGTCTATCTCAGCTCTGCCTTTGTAAATGATTCAGCACACTCAAACAAGATTTGGTTACCTGTTTTATACTCCACGGAGTACGATGTTCAACGCCCTCTACCGGCTATACGTAATGCGCAATCACGCTGCATTTCTAATCATTTGCATATCTCCCCGACATGTACCTTCATTGCAAGTTTCGTTACGATCCCGCAATTATTTCTTGGTGCGCTAATTTTTTTGTCCATGAGTGTATATTAACAGTACTAGATTCTTTAGTATTCTTTATATTAAATTTAATTTGAATATTTTCTTCTACATTATTATGTCTATAAAAATATCCCTTACGATTTTTTTATTAATATATATATATATATATATATATATATTTATATTTATTTATTTATTTTTGGCATTAATTGCATACATTGACCGTTGTATTTACTTTGAATCCACTCCATAGCGAAGTGCGGGTTTTCAGCTAGTCTCCTGTAAGATGAAGATTCCAGTCGTCCTTTTGCACGCTTCGGGTAGCACCCCACTCTCTTCATCTCTTGGCTGAATCTACGCCTTAGATATCAAATGCTCATCAAATACTGTGAAATATACTCTAGGCAGAGATTAAGAAAGTGACGGTTTTCAGTTAAAAGAAGGGAAAGGATGACCAAAAGAAAATTCAGAGCTTCTTACACGTCAAAATCAGGGAGGAAAGAATTTGTTCAAATTTGGGAATAAAATATTATTTTGTTTTAAATATTAGGGTTACGGTTTACTTTATGAAGACATAAAAAAATTTAAATTTGACCTAAAAAATGCTTGAAAGCTAAAATTAAGGCTCCTAGAATTTCGTACAAGACATAATTTGTATAATAATTTATTTTTGTTGATTCAACACAAATGAAGCTATTTTTGTTTAAATGAAATTATCAGGGGAATTCTTTCATGCATATATGATGCTCGATATAACTGTTCACTTCAAATAAAGTCAATCATCGAGTCCTAACACCCTATTTTACACCCATTCTCCCTCTATCTCTAATATTTCCTCCCACACTTTTGAGAAAAAGAGATAGTATGGAATGAATTTCAAAGGCGAATGTCTTTTTCAGGGTTTTATATAAAAGTATTTTTAAAAAAATTTCTAATAAGGAGTCAGCTGAAGAAGAGGTCAAATTAGTTTTAAATTATTTATAGATACACTATTTTATCACATTTTGTGATGGGTCACAATTTTTTTTTCCGTCCTCTGTCGCTTATATATAAAATAATTACAAGATAAAAAGAACTTTTTATATACCACGTTTTTAAATTCTCTGTTGAAGCCTATAAACTTGACAATTCTATGTATTAATAAATACTTTTTCAAAATGTTTTTGATGAATTATCCCATCCACTTGAAAGAAAATGATCGACCTGCACTGTGCACAAAAGGCAAGGATGTACCGTGAACCACGCAGTTCTGTACCTCGGAAAAAAAACTCCTCGCCAAGGGTCAGGCTTACGTCGCATTATGCCGAGTTAGAACCTTGGAAGGACTGCGCATCGAAGAGTTTGACTGCTCCAGACTTACTGGAAAGACCTCTTATTTCGCCAAATCACAATTTTAATATTTTAATTATTTTTCACTTGTATTTATTTTTATTTTTCTCTCCTTTTCTCTCTTAATTGCACAAACCTTCACTAAATTATTCTTTTTTCACTCTCTTTTATTTAATTTTAATCACTTTTTAGTCGTTTCCACTATCCATAGACTTTATAAACTACTGACTTTTATAATTTTTATTAATTTTTCGCACACTATTTTTGTAAACAAACTTTAATTCACATGTATTCTGTTTTCAAAATCGTCAAACGCCGTTGCGCAAAAGTGATAGCATTGAATTGATAGGATGGAAGCGCCACCTCAGGCCCTGATTTTCCATTAGGCCTGGTAGGCCCGGGCTTAGGGGCCCCCGAATGTTGGGGGGCCCCCAAAATTTTAATTTTAAAAGAAAAAAGAAAAATTCCCAATTCAATTTTTTTTTAATTTTACCCTTTTTAATAGCAATTTTTTTTTTATATATCCTTTCAAATTTGATTCATTGATTGACGGGTTCATCATATGTATAGTTATATGTATAGATCATCATATGGATGTTATAGTATGTATAAGGGATTCATAATTTTTTCTGGTTGCATTGTATTGGTGTTTTAATGATAATATGTTGTTTTGCTTTTTGTTATTTGATAATGATCTAGGCTTACATGCTTCAAATAGCCAATTCTTGGTAAAATGGTGCTTTCACAATGATTCATGATTATTATTTATTTTTTTGTGTCAATTTTGGAATTTTTACGCCCACATCAGCGTTAGGGGCCCCCATCCCGAGTTGTGCCTATAGTCAAGAATTTTCTAAATCAGGCCCTGCGTCACCTTGCAGATTTTTCTGCTTAAAGATGGCTAAAAGTATCAAAAGAATGCATTGCCATCGTGTTCTGAGCTATTCTAAAAGTTTCAAATGTCTAGCTAGTCGGGAAGTTAGTTAAAAATCGATTGCAAGATTTGTACTGGTCAAACAAGAAAGCGAGTTAATAAAAACGTGGTTAACATTTTGGTAGTCTCTTCTAACGAAACTACCGCGGGTTCCTAACCTAAGATTACTTATCGTTGCTTACTACCCCTCTCTCTCTCTCTCTCTCTCTCTCTCTCTCTCTTTAACGCATTTTTGGTACTTTTCTGTTTAACTGTTTACTGCTTGTGCAAGCGATACAGACTGGGTTTAGCGTGCTGCCAAAATTATAACTCACGACGACGGATGTCAGAAATTTTGCTTTACCGTGGACCGTTATGGAGAAACGTAATCCTACGTTAAAAAGAGATTTTCACCACAGAAATCCTGATACCTATTCTATGCATTATCCTTTTTTTTTCAACTGAATATAACTGAATTTCTGTGGTTTCAAAAATATGAAAATTTCATTCGTTCCAAATGTTATTTTTATTGACTGTACATGGCATTTTTCCAAATAGATCTGAAATATTAGAAAATAAAAAGATAGAAACTGGGCAGATATGCATAATTTTCTGTTTGGAATACCATATCTTTAGTGACACGCTAAAAATCAAGCTATTTAAAACAGTATAATAAATTTGATACAATGGTGCCTCGTTGAACAACGAGTACAGAACGAATTTTTCCCACGCGGAGTCATGTAAATTGAATTCATTCGTTCCTGAAAACCAGAAATGTCACATTTTACTGGTCAATTTATCAATGGATAGGTGTTTTCTTTTATACAAAATCTTTAAACTAGACAGACATAATTTAAAACAATAATAATTACAAGATAAAAAGAACTTTTTATATACCATGTTTTTAAATTTTCTGTTGAATCATATAAACTAGACAATTCTACGTAATAATAAATACCTTTTTAAAACTTTTTGGATGAATTATCCCATCCACTTGAAAGAAAATGAAGTCATTTGGAAGTTAACTTGCGTTTAACTTTTCGTTCCCGTCCCGGTCGATAGACGGCTGCAACATTCTACAAAACAAAATTAACTGAAAATGAATTCAAATCTGCTTAAAGATGGCTAAAAGTATTAAAATAATGCATTGTCATCGTGTTCTGAGCTATTCTAAAAGTTTCAAATGTCCAGCTAGTCGGGACATTAGTTAAAAATCGATTGCAAGATTTGTACTGGACAAACACACACACAAACAAGAAAGCGAGTTAATAAAACATGGTAATTAGCTTCATAAATGGATTTGTGTGCACTTTCCACTATGTTCCTTTGCAACCTAAAAGGGGGTGGTATTATAAATATACTATTAATATTTGTTTATAATTATAAGCAGGTTTCAAATTTTGTATTGAAGCTATTGCTTTTTCTAAAATCTAAATACAAAAACATAACTTCCCACGCGGAGTCATGTAAATTGAATTCATTCGTTCCTGAAAACCAGAAATTTCACATTTTATTGGTCAATTTATCAATGGATGAGTGTTTTTTTTTATACAAAATCTTTAAACTAGACAGACATAATTTAAAACAATAATAATTACAACATAAAAAGAACTTTTTTATACCATGTTTTGAAAATTTCTGTTGAATCGTATAAACTTGACAATTCTATGTATTACTAAATACTTTTTTAAAATATTTTGATGAATTATCCCATCAACTTGAAAGAAAATAAAGTTAATTGGAAATTAACTTACGTTTAACTTTTCGTTCCCTTCCCGGCCGATAGATGGCTGCACCAGTCTACAAAACAAAATTAACTGAAAATGAATTCAATACTGCTTAAAGATGGCTAAAAGTATCAAAAGAATGCACTGTCATCGTGTTCTGAGCTATTCTAAAAGTTTCGAAATGTCTAGCTAGTCGGGAAGTTGGTTAAAAATCGATTGCAAGATTTGTACTGGACAAACACACAAGAAAGCGAGTTAATAAAAACATGGTAAATTACATAAAATAAAATTTATTGTCCCTCAACCCGTACTGAAAGGAGTGGGTGGTTCAATGGGATAGTGGCGAAGTAGAGAGTCTTGGAAGGGGAGTTTCCTTCCAATAAAACATCAGGGGTTTGCTCAGGGATTCTTTCTCTTAACACCACCGATCCCTGTTGTAGACTCAGACTGGGGGAGTTTCCCTACAGACCTATTGAGAGAAACTCCCTCCATTTCAAAATGTTTCTGACTTGCTAGAACTTTCTCGGGGAGATACTTTTCACCAAAACTTTTTTAGCTCAACCTATTTCGGAGAGACGGAATGCGCGGATACAGTCTTGCCTCATACATGTGTGATGCATGAGGCAAGCAATCGACGAGTGCCGGAACAATTTTTTTTTTTTGCGTCGATAAGCGACGAGCAACGAAGCAGGTATGACTGGTACCTGCATATTACCGCGGTATGACTGATATGACTAAAAAGTTATCATTTTTCAAACTTGAAAAATAATGGTTCTTTTTAACATCCAACTTCTTTAGAATCCATTCCAGGGTCCGTGATGTCTAGCGAATCTTCCAATGTTGAGCTTGTGACCCTCCCAGTCCTAAGATTCGTGCTAAGTATTGGAGATTTTGGAGACATATAAAAATTTAGAACTTTTATTTCATTGGCTATTCAAAAATGAATTCATTGGCCCATAAAATATTTAAATTTCTCAGGAAAATGAATATCTCGAAGCTTGTTATTCGAAGAATTTTTGGAGTTACGGAAATTCAAATTTTCCGAACATGAATAATCTCTTATAACATTATATTGTGGGTCCGAGATAGCCTGGTGGTGGCGCGTCGGCTTCCAGATCGAATTCCGACAAGCGCCTCCGTCCGTAGTCCTTCTGTGAGGTGAGTGTATTACATGTCGGTGAAAATGGTGGTGGCCGTCTCCTGTGGTGCCATTATAAACCGGGGACTCACTCCTTACATTGACCTCATGGGGGCATTAGGAACAACACTCTATTACAGAGGTGGGGAACCTTTTTACCATTAGAGGCCACATGTAAATTCGGTAGTAATAAAGGAGGCCGCATAAGTTGATCAACCTATAAATGCGACTTTTATGAAATTATTATAGCTAGATATAATTTTAACAATTTGGTCCTTATTTATTTATTATTTGACATAAAAAGTTACAATATAAAATATTTTTGTATTCACATAAAGATAAAAACTTGTTATAACATTAATCATTAGTTATTATTTTTTTTTTTGCAGAAAAAATAATACGTTTTAACGCACATGGAGAGAGTCACAACAATAATAGTAAGAAAATAGTTTTTGTATAGAAATCATATAACATGTCTGGTAGTATTGCTAAGAAACTCTGAGCATTAAATTACATATAAAGTGTAGTTAAACTATCATACAATCAAGGTAAACGAAGCTCATTTGGATAAATATACAATTGTAGCGACTTTAGACAACAGTTTCAAAATGTCAACATTATTTTGGCCGACACTGTACATACATTCATGCCGTTCTTTATTTAATTCTATTGATTTGGAAATTTATGTAATCTATATAATTAAATATTAATTAATACAAGTGCTAGCTTTTATGAAGGCCGCAAGAGAAGATCACGGAGGCCGCGCGTTCCCCACCTCTGCTCTATTATATTAGCTTGCCCATATCACGGTGACACAAGTGATCAGTGGTATGTAAAGAAGACAGATCAAAAAGATTTTTCCCAAATGACATAGCAGGTTGCTTTACGTGCCATCGCCAAGTTCCCTGGGGTTAACCTCTCGATTTTAGGGAAATCCTTTTTTGGACTGGCTGTCCCCTCAACTCGAAACCGGTTGAATTGTTGAGGAAGAGGCGGGCGAAAATTGTTTCCGCGCATCTTTGCCTTTTCAAGCCAAGGACACGGGATGTCACTTTGCATTTTAAGTCATTATTATCATTGACATTATTAGTATTATCATTAACCTCTGTATAATACTAAAGCTTTGAGTTTTAGTATTATACGGAGAGATATAGCGATAGAACCCTTACAGTAAAACTAGAGGTTTCGTTGTAAATATAATGTTCATAGACAGACGATTAATAGTGAACGACACGATTAATAATAAACTAAAAATCAAAAAAATTCAGGAGCTCGGAGGAGAAAGGAGAATCAAAAAAATGATTTAAAATTTTTTTATCTTTTTTTTTTCAGAAATCTGTTTATTGATACGATGAGTATAACCACTTAAATGTCTCCCATCGTGCTACGTCTGCTGCAAATAGCCCTTCGTGCAGCCGAAAGCTTAGTGCTTGTAAGAATTTCGCCTCGAAAGACGAATCGAAACAACAACGAGGTAAATTATCTTCTAAGTAGTTTTAAACAACGCGAGTAAATCTAAATTCTAAAAAGACAACTGTGATTGTAATTTTCGAGCAAATATGTACTGTCAATCCATCGACGCTATAAAAATCAGCTAGTTTAGAAGGCAGATAGAAATTAAATAATACATAATCAAAGCTTATTTAGGCACACACTAAACATGACTATACAAATAGATACTACCAAACTAAATTTACATCTTGAAAAATTTTGCTAAAATCATCGTTTTATCAAAACTTGAAGACATTTGCGGCAAATCAAAGAGTTGCCCAAAAAATCTCAAATTTTTTGTGTCGACTTAGTGCCACCATTGGCAACTTTTCCGCACTACCTATCATCGAAAGTCTAAAAAAAATAGTTTTTTTCGGCCCACCTTATTAGACAATCTGAAGAATCCTGGCCACTTGCACAAAACTTTGAGGTAGATAACAAAGAATTAGAGCTCAAAAGTAAATACAAAGCAATCGCCATGAATAAGTGTGCCCTAGAGACACACATTAGACTGGAATAAATTGAATAGCCTAACGAAGGTATTTAGAAATACTATCTGGATATTAAGATTCGTGTCGAAAGCTGGAGGGAAATCTCACCGCAGCAGAACTTTAAAAGGCTGGAGAATCATGGATTAGAGAAATACAAGATGAAACTTAAGCCGCTGAAATTGCAATACTTGAAAATCAAAAGAAGATAAATCCGACATTTTTCGTTTTGCCCCCTTTCGAGATTTGAATATTATTTTACGAATATCTGAATGATTAGCCGAGTTGTCATTAAGAGAAAAACATCCAGTTTGACTTCCGAATATTTCCACATTTGCCTAGTTATTAATCTACCGAGAGCGTAATAAAGTTATGCACTGCAGAGTATCTCGGACTTAGATGAATATTGGATCCCCGAAGCACGTCAACTAATAAAGAAAATAATCAACAAATGTTCGATCTGCAAGAAATATTCTGCGAACCAAATCACAGGACACATACCTAAAGATAGACTCCCCTGTTTGTTATTCGACTTTTCAGGCTCTGTATCAGAAATAAGGCCTCTCTCGTTGTAGGCATCTTTTTTTGCCTGCCAGCAACAGTCGCCAGGGTGTTTTATAAGTACGTTTATGTAGGGGGGGCGACACAGGCGGGGCCGCTTCTTTCTGTGGTCTGTGCAGCATCAAGTCTGTGTACTGTGCTGTGTGTAGTGAATAAATGTGTTTTTTTTTTTTTTATAGATTCACCTTTTTCTCTGAGTTTTGGCTTCGACCCTTCATTTTAGGGCGATGCGCAATATCGGGTAGAAATTACGGTCGTATTTGTGAAACCCTGCATTCAATAAAAATGTGCCGAATGACAAAAATTGGAAAAAATCTTATACTGCCCCCTATGTAACTGCTACTTTCAGTAACAGGAAACCGCTACTACAGAGAGGTGATCATTTCTGACGTACGTCTTTTCCGAGATGCCATTGGTTCCTTTTTATGGACGGTAATGCCAGAACTCATCATGCGTGTGCTGACGATGAACTGTTGGAAGGTGAGGAAAGGGAAGTAGACGCTGTTGCCCTAACAGCTCATAAACCTACTCGTTTTAATCATGGTTAGACCCTGCAAAGCAACCATTGTAGTTATAGGACATCATATTCCCTACTCAGCGTCACCTCCTAGCTTTATTAAATCTTTGAGAAATACGCCTTTGTACGATTATATATATATATATATATATATATATATACACTCAAGAGCCAAAACATTATGACCATCCCTACATTTTGCAATGAATTCGCCTGGATGACGTGGAAGGCGCGTGATCAGGGGGAAGTGGTATTTAACTGCTGCTGGAGAGTCTGAAGAATCATTCTTTCCCTTACTTCTGTGTGTGATGGGAAAGGATGCGGATCTAAGCGACTTTGATAGAGGGCAGATTGTAATGGCTCGAAAGCTCGGAACAAGTATTTCCGAAACTGCACGACTCGTGGGTTGTTCGCGACCTACAGTTGTTAGTACTTATGCAAAGTGGATGAATGACGGTGAAACCAGCAGTAGACGACATGGTGTTGGACGTCCACACGTTATCAAAGAAAAAGGTCGTCGGAGACTGTCTCGCATGGTGAAGCAAAACCGGAGCCAGACAGTTGCTCAGCTGACAGCCCAATACAATCCAGGGCCAAGTAGAATAGTATCGCAGCACACTGTTCAGCGGACATTGTTGGATATGGGGCTACGCAGCAAACGTCCCACTCGTGTGCCTTTGCTGACCAAGCGTCATCGCCAACTGCGCCTGCGCTGGGCCCGGGAACATCGCGACTGGTCCATGGATCAGTGGGAGAGAGTTGCTTGGTCAGATGAATCACGGTTTGTCGTTCATCACGCCGATGGCCGTGTCAGGATACGCCGTCTTCCAGGCGAACTGTTGCTCCCTCAATGTACAGTAGGTCATACACAGGCCGGTGGTGGCGGTATTATGCTTTGGGGGACGTCCTTTTGGGTGTCTCTGGGACCCGTGGTTGTGGTAGAGCAGACCATGAATGCTACAGGGTATCTGAACATCATTGCGGACCAGTTGCACCCTTACATGGCCTCTGTTTTTCCAGCTGGAAATGGAATGTTCCAACAGGACAACGCCCCGTGTCACAAGGCTAAAATTGTGTTGGAGTGGTTCCAGGAACATGATGCTGAATTCCAGTTAATGTCCTGGCCGTCTAACTCACCGGATCTCAATCCGATAGAACACATTTGGGATGTCATGGGACGGCAGCTCAGAGTTCAAAGACCACCAGTTCGCAATATCTCGGATTTGCGTGACCATTGCTTAAACATCTGGTACAATCTGTCTCCGGCCATCTACCAAGGACTTGTGGCATCCATGCCAAGGCGGGTTGAAGCTGTGTTGCGCGCCAAAGGTGGGCCAACTCGTTATTGACAGGTGGTCATAATGTTTTGGCTCTTGAGTGTATATATATATATATATATATATATATGTGTGTGTGTGTGTGTGTGTGTGTGTGTGTGTGTATAAACACATGCATATATCAATAAACTTTTGCCTACCTGTCTGTGATTGCCTGTTAATTTGCCCTCTCTATAATGTTATATATTTGACAGGCGTGCACAAATATTGCTTAGTTTTTATCATACTCATCTACCTCCTAACACACCACCCTTCCACCTCAAACCCCCCCCCCCCCTCTGATTTTCATAGTCTCTACATTTTTGGAAGAGCCATATTAAATCTTTCCTTGAAGTTGTTTTCTCAGCTTTAACCGCACTTGGGCATCTAAAGGTGACCTATGTGGCTATGTGAATTCCGGTTGATTTTCCTGTTTGTGTGGACTTGATATTATATATTTAATTCGATATTAAGTATGTAATAATAATTTCATATTATATGCGATTCGAATTTAACGACTGAAAAAGTGCCGGATAAATACACTCTGTCACAAAAAAATATATGCACCCAGAAGAAATCGAGCTACTATCACGAAACTTGGCAGGAATGTAGTTTGTAAGAGATATGCAAATGATTAAAATTTCTATGCTAAAGAGACAAGGGTAAGCGCGCTATGCGCATATGAGATGCGCAGCTGGGAGAGTTTAAAAGCATGATTGCTCGCTCTATAGGGTTATTCAAACAAATCTGTCGACTTGTTTGAATAACCCTATGGGTTTGAATAACCCTATGGGTTTGAATAACCCTATGGTCCCAATATATATATGATATTGGGACTAGAGATGCCTCTGAGACGTAACCGGCGACAGTACGAACAATTGTCGGACTTTGAGAGGGGGCGTATAGTAGGCCTCAGAGAAGCGGGTTGGTCGAACAGGCGAATCCGCGCCACCTCAGTCGGAGCGATATGGTAGTTGCTCGGTGTTGGCGACAATGGATCACGGAAGGGATAGTCTACCGTTGCGGAGGGTCAGGGCATCCTAGGAACACAAATGCGCGCAATCATAAGAGCGGCCACGTCCGCACCAACAACGTCGCTAGCATCGGTTCGACGCCATTTACCACCTTCTAGACATCCGGTGATATCAAAGGAAACCATTCGGAGACTACTGACCGACGCAGGTATAAGGAGCCAACGTCCATTAAGACGCCTACCACTGACCCCACATCATAGGCAGTGTCGATTGGATTTTTGCCGACCTCGGGTAAGCTGGAGTGTGACCGACTGGAGGCGTGGGATCTTCAGCTATGAATCCCGATTCAGTCTCAACGCTGGTGACCAGCTCATACGCGTGTGGAGGCGGAAAGGCCACCAATCCGATCCGGCATTTGTTGTCGAGAGGCATACGGCGATTACACAAGGTGTGACAGTGTGGGGAGCGATTTGTTGGGACACACGATCACCTTAGTCGTCCTTCAACGCACTTTGACGGCACGCAGTTACGTGAACGAGATTTTAACTCTAGTTGTACCGCCTATGCTATCAAGTCGCCTAGGTGCCATTTATCAGCAAGACAACGCTCGTCCAAATGCTGCGCGACTCTCCCAACAATGTCTTCAAGGATATGACGTACTCCCATGGCCTGCCATATCACCAGACCTCTCGCCAATAGAGCACGTCTGGGACGTGCTTGGAAGGCAACTGAAGCCGTCCTGGAATACTGGTGAATTAACTGTCCAGTTGCAAAGATTATGACATGATCTTCCGCAGGAGGTCATAGGTGACCTCATTGATTCGTTTCCACGCTGTGTTTCGGCTTGTATAGCTGCCACAGGTGGATTTACTACTTACTGATTTGCAACATTTTTCATGCCATATCTTCTTAATAAAACGGTCTGTTCTTCTGAATTTGTAATCATTTGCTTATCTCCTCATACACTACATACATGTGAAGTTTCGTGATAGTAGCTCGTTTCCTTCTGGGTGCATATAATTTTTTGTGACAGAGTGTATTATTAAATAAACACCAGAAAAGCCGGTAGTGTTGTTTCTCACGACCTCTGGTTGGAAGTTCCACACCAGGTCCATATAGGCGGCTCCGGTTTTAAATAGTACCTCAAGGGTCGGAGTCCGTCTCAAATCGTTGCCACCTCAGTTTTGACCGAGCGACATCTGGGGGGGGGGGGATCGTACTCCCTCCCACCCTCACTGACCTTCATAGAGGAAATTTCCTGTCTACTGCTCTAACGTACCCATATTCTAGCTGGAAACAAATAATAAAATGCAAGCAAAATCTGATGGGATGGTTTTGATACGATGTTATTTGACCTACTATAACGACTGTTGTTTTGGCTCCTACTTAAGAAAATTCCTCTTACGCATTGATACGACATAAATTGGGGAGCTCTTATTCCTCGCAACAGTGGCAGGCGATCACAGTTGGCGAGAGATCCCATCGGCGATCTCTCGCCAACTGTGATCGCCCGCGCCGCGTGGAGTGGCGGGAAAAGTAGCGGGGAGGTGAGTGTTGCTAAAAATAGATCAGCCGGATCCGCTGTTTCCGCATTTAGAATTCCGACGACAGGGGGGAGGGGAATCGATAGGATCCGGGCAACCCCTACCCATCCTCTCCCCGGTGACGTCAGAGCCAAGCAGCTGATCGCCCAGAGAAGAGGAGTGTACCGGGCGAAATACAGGAGCCGGCATTTCAACTGACCCACACAAATGGATGATATTAGAACGTCAACATTTTCTTGCATAAAACAAACCAGGGGGGGGGAATCTGATCCAGATTTTCACACATAACATATATACAAAAAGCATAATCTATTACAAATAAATTGAATTGCTCAAAGTTCATACGATGGGTCCAAATTTACCAAAGTGTTTTTAAAATGAACACAGTAACGGCCAGAAAATTACATTTGCGTGGTTTGGATAAGACGGTATAGGAATTCTAACGATGCCTTCACTTCACTTTTCGATCCTCGATTTCCACCTTTTTCTGTCGGTTGGTTGAAAATTTTTTAATTATTATTATTATTAAACAAATTATTAAAATGACAAACTTTTAGACTCGCCTCCCCCATTATACGTTTTAACATTTCCACATGGGGAAATTGACGACACTTCGATGACACACCGTTAGTTGATTTGCCTTCTTACATTTTTACATTCTTACACTGAGCAATTTCAAAATTTTTATTACAATTATTTAATAATGGTAATAAAAAATTGTTTAATAATAATTAAAATTTTTCAAACAATGGTGGTTGATTTGCAGTTTTTAAGTGACCCCTTTTTAACCTAAGTAACTGTTAGCTAATTGACTAGATGATGTACTTAAGTAACAATCTGTTTATCTGTCATTTTTAATAAGCCTTTACGACTTTTTGCAATAAGCCTGGACGAAACCAGGCTGTTTGGGCAAACTCTTGGCGAATTTTCTAACTAGTCTTAAAGAGAGGGAACTCGTTACAATAAGCCCTAAAAATATCAGACTAATTAAAATATTGTCGATTATCTCCCAAGGAGCCGGGTGCATTCCAAAATGATAGCGCTCTTTGCAATAGGACGGTCAATTCGCCTACGACATATATATATATATATATATATATATATATATATATATATATATATATATATATATATATATATATATATATATATATATATATATATATATATATATATATATATATATATATATATATATATATACATATATATATATATATATATATATATATATATATATATATGTATATACATCTATATATACATATATATATATATATATATATATATATATATATATATATATATATATATATTTATATATATATATATATATATATATATATGTATGTATCTTACTATTAACAGCTGAGGGTAAACAGATGTATGTTTGTTAGGGAGCAGACACGGGGACGGGCTAATCTCGCGAACCGAACATAACAGGATATCGCGACTGGTACCGATATACGTGGACGGACTAGACGCGTGCACTGATGCTATCCTCAACTTTCAAAACTTTAAACTTTTTAATTATTAAACTAAAACCACCGAACTCAAAAGAAACGGACAGCAGAAACAGCTGACATTCCGGGTGGGCCAGCTCCTTTCCGTTTCGCAAATTTCCACTATTTTCATGCATGCAAAATTCAACTTTTCCGTCCTCCAATCGACAAATTTTTTATTTCCATGTGTTTTACAACTCTTCATCTTTAAGGATATACACATTTTTATAAAGTTAAAAATGTTTTACAGTGCAAACGAAGCTTTTTCCCCAAAGGAGTTTTCCGAATTTCATGAAATCGACAATTTTGATGGACAAATATTTCGGTTTTCTGCACCTATTAATGTCAATTTTACGATTCATCGGCATTTGTTAGATGTTCAGCTTCCAAAATATACCAAATACATTTAATCAAAAAATGTTATCATTCTAAAAAAGCGTACTTACAATACTCACTTTTTGAAATTTCCCGCGCTGATCGCCATAGTATCTTAATGTAACTGAATGCAGAGTTCGTAATTTTTCGACTTATTATTTTACTCACTAATAATTCCAGCAAGTTCGTGAAATTTGTTTCTAATTAAGGAACAACTCATGAGGATTCTTCCGCCACCAATTTTGAATTCATCAGAACTGTCTTTTTATTTTTTTCAGCACTTTTTCCCCCATGAGATTTAATATTTACATTCGGCGCCATGTTGCCAAAAGGAAAAAATTATTAGTTGAGAACGAGTCTGAGAACGAGTCATTTAATAATTGAAATCCAGAAATAATTTTAAAGTACCAGAAATAACTTTAGTTTTAGGAAATGAGAAGTTAAAACCTTTAGAATTTTTTCCAATTGAATGAATTTCTTTTTTGTTTAAAAAGCAAAATTTGAAAATGAAAATTTGAAACAATTATTTCAAAAGCCAAAAGAGAATTTTAAATAATTATTTCGTTTTTGAAAAATTCTAATATATTTTTTAAAGTGAATAAAATGTTTTTAATCTTTAAGAAATAAAACCATTTCAGTTTAAATCGAAGAACCAACACATTGGGTTGCCACTCAGCTAGTATATATATATATATATATATATATATATATATATATATATATATATATATATATATATATATATATATATATATATATATAACTAGCTGAATACCCGTGCTTCGCTACGGAGTACATTCAAATTGCATACATACAACGGTCAATGTATGCAATTAATGCCAAATATATATATATATATATATATATATATATATGTATATATATATATATATATATTAAATACAACGGTCAATGTATGCAATTAAGGCCAAAAAACAAAAAATATATATATTTATAAAAAATCGTAACAGATATTTTTATAGACAAAATAATGTATAAGAAAATATTGAAATTAAATCTAATAGAACATACAAAAGAATATACTACAGTTAATATAGCACAGCTTGAGGAACATTTCTTTTACTGTATTTTAATATTTTTTGGGATAATGTCCAATCGTCTGCCGCATTAGAAAGAAGAAAAAAAAAATTTTTTGTCAACTTATTTCGTTGTTATGCACGTGATGCAAAATTAATTTAAAGTATCACAAAAAGAAAAGAAACCACGTGATCAGCATTTAATAAATTAAATTCTAAAAATGAATATTTAAAAATTCACCAAAAATAGAAAAATGGAGGTAAAGATTCGAAAAAGAATTCATTTTAAAGTAATTTTTATGATCTTTCTCGTGATATAAATTTTATAACCCTCAGATTATTATTTCAAATGCAAACTTTAAAAAAGTTACAAAAACAGCTTAAACATTTAATGTAAAGAAAATCTAAGAAGAATTTTTCAAAAATCTTTCTTTGTGCAGCCCTAAACTATAAAAGGAATCGCCATGCAAAATTTCAGCCCTTTTGGTCCAGCGGTTTGGTTTGTGCGTTTTATGTCAGTCAGTCAGTCAGTAAATCAGTCAGTCAGTTACGGAACTGTTTTTTATACAGTGGCTCCCAAAAGTGTTCGTACACTTACGATTTTCAATGAAATAGGGGACTATCCATTAATTAAATTTAATATTTCAGAATGGGTATTTAATAATAAGATCTATAATCTATTCTTAACAAAACTACATGAAATATTTTAAAAACATAGTAAAACTTTATTTTTAAGAAACCAGTAATCAAAAAGTAACAAACACTTTATCTCACAAAAGTCATTGTACACTTGTAAAAAATCTCTACATATTAGTAAATATTCTAATTTTTCGTTAAATTAATATTTAGTAGGATATCCTTTAGCATCCACAACAGCTTTTAAACGTCTGGGAATAGATTGCACTAGTTCTTTTGTAATTTCTGCATCAATGTTCATCCATTCTTCCATCATAATTGTTTTTAGTTCGCTTTTCGTGTGAATGTCGTGTTTTCGTACTCGAACCTCCAGTTCTCTCCAAATATGTTCTATTGGGTTTAAATATGGCGATTGAGGTGGTGTTTTCAAAACTTGTGGACAATTATATAGACACCAGAGGCGAACGTTGAGAGCCGTGTGCTTAGAATCGTTATCTTGATAAAAATCAAAGTTGTTTCCAATACCCAAATTTTGGGCTGATAATTTTAAATTGTCTCTTAAAATATTTATATAAACAGCATGATTCATTATGCCATCAATAAATACCAAATTACCTACTCCTCATGCTGACATGCACCCCCATACAAGGATACCTCCACCAACATGCTTAACTGTTTCTACTAAGTTCTTGGGATTAAGTTCTTCATTTTTTCTTCTCCATACAATTATACGCCCATCGGAACAAAAAATGTTAAACTTGCTTTCATCGCCAAATAAGACATTATTCCAATACGTTTGGGGCTTCTTTATCATTGATATTGCGAAGGAAAGACTAAGATTTCTGTTTTTCTCACAAAAAAATGTCTACGGGCAGAACGCCCATGTAATCTACCTGCTCTGATAACTCGTCGAACAGTTTCAGGTGAAATTGAAGTAGTAAATGTTTCGTTAAATTCTGTAGAAACTTTTACAGCACGCAAACGTGAATTTTTCACAAATTTTCTAATTATAAATCTCTGATCACGTTTTGTTAACTTTGCCGGATGACCTTTTCTTATCTTGTTTTCGATCCGATTTTCTTCTTTAAAGCGTTTTATCACATACTGCACAGTAGAATGGGATAAATTAAGTAATTTAGCAATATTCCGAACTGATTTACCACTACTATGATGAAAAATAATAAATTTTCGAATGCTGTTTGTTGTTTCTTTACGACTACGAGTCATTTTTAAATAATAAATAGAATAGTACGGAGTAGGCAAGCAAAAATTAAAGCCAAACGATATTTTAAATGCCACCACAATTCAAAAATTAAAATAAAGCGCCAGACGATAATTTTAATTATGAATTTATCCGAAAATATTTCAGTGTACGGTGACTTTTGTGAGATAAAGTGTTTGTTACTTTTTGATTACTGGTTTCTTAAAAATAAAGTTTTACAATGTTTTCAAAATATTTCATGTATTTTTGTTAAGAATAGATTATAGATCTTATTATTAAATACCCATTCTGAAATATTCATTTTAAGTAATGGATAGACCCCTATTTCATTGAAAATCGTAAGTATACGAACACTTTTGGGACCCACTGTATATATATATATATATATATATATATATATATATATATATATATATATATATGCGTGTGTGAGTGTGTGTAAGTAAGTAAGTAAGTAAGTAAGTAAAAAAATACCCCACCATTATTAATTGCCTTTGAAAAGCAAACGCGTATTCTAAATTCGTTTTTCAAAAACGAAATAACTGACTATTCTATTCTCTTCAATGCACGCGCGGTAAAGTTATTTTGAGACATGATTCAGAATCCCGTGATCTTGATCCACTTTCATACAACTTTCGACTCATATACGACATGGTCAGTCAGATGTCAGTTCCTAACCAATTAAAATAATTCTAAACGGCTAGCGCCCTCACAGTATATAAAGGAAAAACAAAGACTTTTACGCTCTTCCTCGCTTATTTGCCTTGCCCTCGTGTCTGTGTCCTGCTTTTCTCCCGTCTTCTGTGCCATCGCTCGTCTCTTCAATGTATATGTCGCCGCTGTCCCATTCCGTTATTGTGAAACATCCGTTCGTCCAGCTATGCATTGTATCCTTCTTCGATGTCTTAAATCTTCTGTGTGTGTCCTGCGAAATACCTTCGTTATCCGGAAAAAAACAAATAAAATAATGTGCGTCTCATCAGTCTTGTGCGTGATCATCAATGCCTCCCCTGTGTTTATTACAATATGCCTGATATTGTGTTCTTCTCTTTCCTGGATCTCCAGGGTATATGTGTTCCCTACACGGTGTTTCGACTACAACATGTTTGTGTACCATCTCCTGTACATAGTTTAAAATTAAAGTTTATCATCATTATATAATATATATATATATATATATATATATATATATATATATATATATATATATATTGTGAGGTTCCATTACGGACCTCTCAATAAATCGTCTCACCAGACGGAGCAATAACACCCCTCGCCAGATGAACCAGGAAATTTCTATGAGTTAACGCCATCTAGTCTACGAAATGACGTTAAAAGAGAAAGAAGTCACGCCCAGGCAACACCCTTGGCGAACGTTAACTAATGGTCGTCTCAGTCAGCTGTTCGAAAAGCCGCCATCGTGTCACCATCGCCGAAAACCAATCAGGGGAGGGAACCCTGACGTCACAGCGGTCGTCCGACCAACCGGAGGCTAAGTCCCACCACGTGACTGGGAGCGCGAATTTCCGAGAGAGGGGAGAGAAAAAAATCAAGAGATTTTAGACTTTGATCAGATCTCATTCGGAGAAGTCTATTTTCTCAGAGGTCCTTGAGCGGCAGATCACTACACTCCATCCCGAAGGTATTTTATCTTCAGAGCAGAACACTCTAGATTAGGGTTTCCCAAAGTGGGCGATACCGCCCCCGGGGGCGGTGGAACAATCCAGGGAGGCTGCAGTTACCTCGGGTGACAATTGGAAGTGTTGAACGAAAATCGGGAGGCGGTGAAAGCATAAAAAAAGACGAGACAATTCTAAAACTTTCCGCAGAAACTGGACACAGAGTGTACGGAAAAGACCTAGGCGGGAAACAATCATGTATTCTGATACTTGTTAAGTATCCAGTGATTTAATTTTCCATTTCTGGTCTACTGAGCATCTTGGGAAGTACCCCTCATTCTGTATTTTGCACCATTTGTACTTCCATTCTCGCCGTACTGTTTTATTAAACATCAATGCTCGACAGATAGAGTCATGTGTTCCATCACTGATAGCTTTTCCTTGGGGCAAGTGTTGATATTTGGCGAAGAGTGAGGGATGATTGACAACAATCCTAACCATTGGCCAGACGATGAGGGATTGTCGCCAATCATCCGTTGACCCTCACTATCGTTCCTTTCTAGCCCTTAAGTGACTGCTTGTTCAGAAATCAAATCTTGGTAAATTGCGGTAAACTTGTATCTAGATTGAGTTAAACTTGAAAGTATAACAGCAAAAGGTATTTATAATTCCTCTTTTGAATCTCTTGAGACACAAGGAATTCCATAAAATTTCTTATATGATAATTTAGTAAGTATTACATGTGACGGTGCAGCAGTTTTAATGGGTAAAAAGGAGTAACCGAGGGAGGAATGAAAGAGAGATCGATTTTCATCATTGATAGTTTGGCACTGAGCTAAGCACAGACTCGAACTATCAGTTAATGATACTGTTAAATATGTTTCCGGTACTGATAGATTCAAATCATTTATTGATAATATTGTATTGTACAAAGTATTTGAGGAAAATGCTAGATAACTAAAAGAGTGTGTGAGTTAGCTGGATTAAACTATGAGGGTTGCCCAAATGAAAAGTGGACAAGTTGGATGAAAAGAATAGCTTTATTGGAAATCAAAAGAAATCGCCATGGGCGTTGTATTACAGGTTCCATCATTTTGGCAGCAGGTCTATGTCTTTGCTGTAGAAAGATCGTGGTTGATTCTTGAGGAAGTACTGCACAGCTTCCTTCGTAGTCCGAATGGAAACGTTTCCCTTGTAATGCTCTCTTAAGTAGCCCAAACATATGGAAGTCACAGGGTGGCAAATACGGACTGTATGGCAGTTGTTCCAACACTTCCCGACGGAATTTGTTTAAAGCTGCTATGTACTAAGAAAAAAATCGTTTTTCCCTTTTCCTCTTCTTGCAGACTCTTGTGGTGGGAGGAGTCTAGTTGACAGTTCGAGAATTCCACCCCCCTTAGGATTGACATTTTGAGGAATTGTAATGGCTCTCTCTCTACAGGGGGGGGGGTTGAGCGCTGCCTCAAAATTTTTTATTTAAAATATATTTTTGTTAACTATTTACAGGTACATAAATGCTGATAATCAAATAAAATTGGTATTGTCAGATAGCCTGAACTTTTCTGCAACGTGCTACAGGATTCATTTTAGAAATTTCGTCCACCGAAGGAATTTATGAGCGTTTAAAACACACTATACCAGATTTTTCCCCGAATAATTTAAATTTTAAAATATTAATTTAAATATAATTTAATTAAATATTAAATATAATTTTTTTCCTCGGAAAAAAAAACTGTTCGCCAAGGGACAGACTTACATCGCATTAAGTCGAGTTAGAACCTCGGAAGGACTGCGCATCGAAGAGTTTGACTGCTCCAAACTTACTGGAAAGACCTCTTATTTCGCCAAATCATAATTTTAATATTTTAATTATTTTTCCCTTTTATTTATTTTTATTTTTCTCTCTTAATTGCACAAACCTTCATTTAATTATTCTTTTTCACTTTCTTTTATTTAGCTTTAATCACTTATCAGTCGTTTCCACTATCCAAAGACTTTATAAAATGCTAACTTTTTTAAAAAATTTTAATTTTTCGCACAATATTTTTGTAAACAAACTAAATTCTCATGTATTCTGTTTTCAAAATCGCCAAACGCCGTTACGCAAAATTGCAAGCATTGAATTCGATCGAAGATCCACCTTGCGGATTTTTCTGCTTAAAGATGGCTAAAAGTATGAAAAGAATGCATTGTCATCGTGTTCTGAGCTATTCTAAAAGTTTCAAATGTCTAGCCAGTCGGGAAGTTAGTTAAAAATCGATTGCAAGATTTGTACTGGACATGATGTTTCGATGAGTGTGAGGTCAAAGATTAATGCAACATTAACGAATGCGAATATGAGTTTCCAAAAAAATCTAGATCGTGCCGCGAATAACGGATTCATTCGTACCTTCGGAACGCCTGAATGTAAACAAACAGTAATTTAAAAAAAGAAAAATTAGCGGGTCAGAATTTTGATGTACCGGTAATATAATTTCAGCGCCCAATAATTGATGTATTATTGGGCGCTGAAATATTCTATCAGAGTTTAGTTCCTGGTCAGATACACCCTCGTAGACACGAAGTTAATTTTGCAGAATTCGGTCTTTGGATATATTGTTAGTGGAAATGTACTAACTTCTAATGTAAATAAGACATTGTGGGCTTATTAAAGACAGCGCTGATTTAGAGAAATTATTGAGAGGGTTCGGGGAAATTGAAAATTTCGAATCAGAACGGCTAAAAAATAAAGAAACTATAATTTGTAAGCAGCACTCTTTGGAAAGCCGTACGAGAGATGAAATAGGGGAAAATACAGTGAAAATGCCTCGAAAGTAAGATCTTAGGCAGATCTAGAGCCATTGCACTTAGAAGACTTAATTCATTACGGAATAGACTGAAATTAGCTTCGTCTTATTTAGAGTTGTAGAAAAACTTTTTAACCGAATACAAAGAAATGGGTCATATGACTGAGGTTACAGATAATAAAGAAGAGGGTATGTATTTTATACCCTATTTAGACGTATATCTCCCAGAGACTAATACTTTCGTAGCTGTCAACGCTTCTTCTGTAACGACAAACGGAATTTCCTTGAATTCTCTACAATATAGTGGAGGGGTGCCGCAAAATGACTTCCTTTTGATAATGATTCGATTCAGAACTCACATTTTTGCATTCACTGCGGAAAATGTACCGCATGATATGGAATCATCCAGATCAGAGGAGTTTACAACGAATCGTATGGAGAGAGGGCCTGTAAAAACCGACGAGTTAACCACAGTCATGTACGGCACCATTTTTGGCTGCACGAACGTTGAAAAAACTAGCTGTAGACGAAGCCAACCAGTTTCCATTAGCAGCACAGGTCGTGTTGAGAGACATGAACAGGGAGATTTTTTATTAAAACTGACACTACTCAGATCCATCTGTAGCGCAATCTGTCAGCCGGAATTCCTCCAAAATCCATAGAGGGGGTAAGGACGACATAGGAAAAAGTTTCCGTG
This sequence comes from Dolomedes plantarius, assembly GCA_907164885.2. NCBI lineage: Eukaryota > Metazoa > Arthropoda > Arachnida > Araneae > Dolomedidae > Dolomedes > Dolomedes plantarius. The sequence goes on along the minus strand of OU015495.1, from coordinate 21,142,651 downwards.
AAAAAAAATTAATTCCAAAAGTCGCCGATAGGGGACGATATGGCGCTGTTGCCGTCGGCGCACCCGAGAATTTGCATCAAAGGCAAGTAAAACATCAAAATACAAATTCACGACTATGTAGTCGACAGCAGCGCCAGTATTTCGTGCTATAAAGAGTAGGGATGAATACCGAAAAAGTTGTAAGTAGACAAATGAATACCAAAGAAATTTCCCTGCAACACCACTTTATGCAGCAAATTCACTTCTCCTTCCTTCAATGTGACCCCAGTCCTGGTGGACGACGCATTGCATCCTGAACACTACGTTCTCGACGGCCAAGCGCCACATGTCACCAGGAATGTTCATCAAAGTCTGGGAAATGTTGTCCTTTAGGGCCGCCAAGTTCGAGACTCCACCAAGATACACCTTAGACTTTAAATAACCCCACAGAAAGATGTCACATGGGTTACGTCAGGGAAGCGAAATGGCCATGCCAGTGGAGAAAAGCGAGATCCTTTCTTCTGTAAAGCGAAGGCGCAACAGATTCCTCACCGATCTTTATAGCCCAAAACACTGGCGCTGCTGTCGACTACGTAGTCGTGAATTTGCATTTTGATGTTTTACTTGCCTTTGATGCAAATTCTCGGGTGCGGCGACGACAACAGCGCCATATTGTCCCCTGTCGGCGACTTTTGGAACTATTTTTTTTTCTCAGGGAAACTCTTTTCTTATGTCGTCCTTAGTCCCTCTATCAATTTTGGTGAAATTCCGGCTGATAGATCGCGTTACAGATGGTTCTGAGTAGTGTCAGTTTAAAAAAACCACCCTGTATATAGATTACATACTTAGTGGTGCCGAAAATTTGAATGACCTTCAAAAACAATTAAAGGGAATGTTCAAAAAGGCAGGAATGTCTTTGCATAAATGGTGCAGTACTGATAAAACAATTGTGCAAAGCAACGAAGAAAATTATACACTTGCCAATCCAGAGAAAACCAAAACACTGGGTGCTTTTTTGGAATCAAGGTGTCGATTGTTTTGCATTTCACATAAAAACTGATTTGAAATCTTCCTATAGAAAAAGAGATGTTCTCTCCGCGATTGTTTGACCTTCTGGGTCTGTTAGGACCGGCAATAACAAAGCAAAAATAATGCTTCAGACGCTTTGGATATTAAAAATTGACTGGCTTGACTTATTGCCATCAAAGGAAGAACAAGAGTGGAAAGCGTTTATTGAGTCGCTGCAACGTCTAAACAGCTTATCAATTGTTCGGAGCATTTTACAGGAAAATCCTGCAGTAATAGAATTGCGTGGTTTCTCTGGTGCTTCGGAAGTAGCTTACGGTGCGGCTGTTTATTGTAAATCAATAACAAATCAAGGAAAAATCCTATTGAACCTGATTTCGAGTAAACCCATAGAGCAGGGGTCCCCAACCATATGCCCGCGGGCACCATGACGCCAGCCGATCGTTTTACGTGTGCCCGCCTCTGTGCGACCACGATAAAAATATTTCAGTTTTCAATAAAATGCTATGTAAAAGTTTTCTCTTTTTTATGATTAACCACACGAAAGTAGAAATGGCGTCCGACACAGATAAATGCACAAAGCGTAATGTGGCCGATCTCTTTTCCCCCTCGCGCCAAATCTTCGCTAATTTAATTTCCCATACCTAAAATGAAATGAACCGGTCAGTTTTTAAGGTTGACGTCACAGCACAGACATTTGTCTGGAGCTCATCTCGTGAGAGCCGGTAGTGTGGTTTGTGCTGTGAGATAAACGTTCATTCGACTTGTCTACTTCATTATTTATTCACACATATATGCTCATATTTTTTGTATACTGTTTCCTCCTTCGTTGGTTTTAAAGACTTCCTTACTTTTACCCCAAAATGAGGTTCAAGTAAACGACAACGGACCTATAATTTTAATACTGAATGGGAGATTTCATATTGCTTCGTCAATTTAAAAGACAAATGTATTTGGTTGTTGTGTGGAAATAGCGTCGCGGTGCCAAAAAAAACATAATGTTGAAAGTCATTTCCTGATAATTTATGCTACTTTTAATACGAACACTTAAATCTGAAATAAGAAAGAAGAAAATAGATCAGCTAAAATCAATGTCCGCTCGACATTCAATTTTCAATAGGCATCTGTTAAGATCTAAAAATGCCACTCTTGCTTCTTTAAAAATTGCTCACATACTCGCAAAAAAGAAAAAAACCTTTCCAGGATGGTGAGTTGTTAAAAGAAGCATTTCTTACTGGCGCCGATTGCTTATTTGAGGGATTTTCCAACAAACATGAGATCATGTCAGCAATACAAAACTTACAGTTGTCAGATAACACCGTTACAAGAAGAATACAAGCCATTTCAAAGGACATGCAAACTCAGTTAAAGAGTGACTTGGAAATACGTGAATGGTTCTCACTACAATTTGACGAGTCTACAGACATATCAGACACAGCACAGTTAGCAGTTATGGTGAAAATGGTATTTAGTGACTTTACTGTAAAATATCTACTAAAAATATTACCCATGAAAGGACGAACAATAGGTGAGGATATCTATAAAATATTTATAACATATGTAAAGTCGATAGATATGCTTCTCCAGAAGCTGTCTGCGATAACCACTGAAGGGGCACCAACAATGGTGGGTAAAGTCAATGGTTTTATGTCGTATCCCTGTATTATCCACCAGGAAGTTTTATGTGGTAGAATACTACCCTTCGGACACGTCATGAAAATAATTACAAAAATAGTCAACTTAATTCTCACAGCTCCTTTGCAACACCGCCTTTTTAAGGCCCTATTAGAAAATCCTGAAGATCCTGATCTCATTCTGCATAGTGAAGTACCTTGTCTCAGTAAAGGCAAAGTTCTTGCTAGATTTGTAGATTTAATTGAAGAAATTAAAAATTGTCTCAGTGCCAAAAATCAAAATTTGTTTTAACTAACAGACCTTCGTTCACCAGCGGATTTGGCTTTTTTAACAGATAAGTTATTTCCGCTTATAAGAATCACGTTTGTTATTACTGTTTTTTATTCTTATAAGCGGTTGATTCTTATAGCCGAAATTTAGTTTTTTTTTTGGACAGGCACACACATACCTATATATACATATATTAGATAATTTACCACAAAATACTCTTTAATTTGCTATAATTATCTTTTATTAAAATTATTTTTTATAATTTTAAAAATACAATTTAATTTCTAGACCTATAAGTAAATACACATAATTATAGTAAGAGAAGAAAAAAATCCAATATTTGTTACAACATACCTCCTTAATAGTTTTAATATTTCAACTACAGGAAGGGAGCAAGAAAAAGTTTTCTGTGGTAGTTTGACGTAATGAAGTTTTCAGGAGGCTGTTTATACCTCTCTCAATATAAATAGTCTCAGACGAAGATTCACCTTCTAGCTTACGTTTCACGGTTTGATAACGTGCTGAATCTACTAATGTCACGCTTGCCTAAGTGATAGTGGACATTTCCCCGAAGATTTATGTGTTTCAGGGTCCAGGAATCCGCAACCGGGATGTGGGAGGTGGGAAAAAAGAGTCCCTATTTTTTGTTTGTCAGTGGAGAAAAGTGAAATCGAACCCGGACGGGTAAAGATGCCTCTGGGTCAAGCTAATAGGACAGTGTTGTTCTAAAGGGAAAACTATTATGTTATGTCTAACAAAGAAAGGGATGAATTTTACGACTATATTCCATCCACATCTTATCAATCTTTCTTTTTTTTAAAAAAAGAAAGAACTTCGTGCCATTTGAGGGTTTAAGTGGCTTTTTCGGAAAAATGAAAGGAAAGCGAAGAGTGTAAACTGATTCTTAAAACCGGTGGATTGATTCTTTAAAGCGAAAATTTTAACATGGAAATAATACATTTGTTTTTGTTTTCGCGATATTGATTCTTATAAGCTTTTGATTCTTATAACCACTGATCACTATAAGCGGTGGTTACTGTATAATGGAAAAAATCAATTATTTAAACTTAGAGCTGCAGGGAAAGGACAAATATACAGTTACAATGATAGGGTCTATAACTTCATTTAAAGCTAAACTGGCTTTGTGGATATCACATTTTAAGATGGAGTCCCTTGTGCATTTTCCAAATATGAAAAAAAATGATAGGCGACGGGGAAATTGACTTATCAACATTTGTTATCAGCCTTCAATTACTTCAAGACCAGTTTGAAAAGCGCTTTCAACAGTTTAATATCATCGAGCCAATGGTCACCTTTTTTGTTAATCATTTTTCTTACCATGTAAATGTAACCGAACTATCTGCATACATTTCATAACTTGTTCAAGTAAGGACAGGAGAACTGGAGAAAGAAATTTTGGATCTTCAGCAGAACATTGTCCTAAAATCCATTGTATCAGATGAGAATTTCTGGAACATAGTTGACAGAAACAAATTTCCATTCTTGAAAAGAGCAGCATATAAAATAAAATCTTTTTTCGGTTCCACATTCTTGTGTTAATCGTTGTTTTCGACAATGAATATCATAAAATCAAAGTACAGATCACAACTTACAGATGAACACCTTGACGATTGCTTACGAGCAGAAATATCATCATACTCTCCTGATTACGAAGCCAAATGGCCAGTGAAATGAAATTCCCAAAATCACACTGACTTTGAGATTTATATTTTTTATAAAGAATTTTTATATTTTGTAGATTTTGTACACAATATTTAGTAATCATTTATTTTACACAAGAATATTAACAATTATTTTTTATGTTAAATTATATTTTTGGAATTAAATGTTTTTTTGTACATTTAACTATGTCCAATTATAAATTCCCCTTGAAAAAATAAATGGTGCCCGCCGACCGACCGGTATTCTAGAATGTGATATTAGGTACAAAAAGGTTGGGGACCCCTGCCATAGAGTATACCCAACCGAGTAGTATCACCCATAAAGAGAACAATCATACCAAGGTTGGAACTTTGCGCGGCCTTATTATTAGCTAAGCTAATTTGAAAGGTAAAATCTTCGTTACAATATTTGATACAGCTTGTGGTGCGACTCTATGATAGTACTATCATGGATTAAAAAAGAACCCTATCAGCTTAAAACATTTGTTGCGAACCGTATTTCAAGAACTGACTGATGTGTCGCGGTGGCTCCCTGTACCATCAGACGAGAGCCCAGCGCATTTGATTTCCAGAGGAATGAACCCCAAGATTTATCTGATTGTTCACTTGGGTGGAGTGGGACCCTGTAAGGACTTTGCTTTAAATAAAAGACCGCCAGCCTTTTTGTATTTTATGCTTTAGTTGCGTTTCTCGACTAAATATGTGCTATTTACAATAACGTAGGTGTCCCAAATATCGCCTACCCTGACTTTTTTTCGACATTTCATTCACTTTTTAGTTTCTGATTAGACTGGAAACTCAAAGAACATCCCTAAGAACTATTTCCTTCGGTATCCTGAGATCAACCAGCTTCAAAACCAGTGCCGGTTTAAGTGGCGTAGCTAAATTGGAAAAAATTGAAATTTCCAGTGTACTCCAGAGCGGTTCCTAATATCGCCTACCTCTGTTCCTATTACCGCCTACCAGGCGAAATGGGGAGCACCTGCTAAAAGGCGTTGCTAGCGAAGTCTCTGTTTAATGCATTTTCAAATGGTATAAGCAAATTTAGAATTTGAATGCACCTACCTGTTCATTCGCTGGATTCAGATTCTTTGGAGCCAAAGTTTACGAAGACAACAGCCAAAACAACTTCAGACGTTTCTGTTGTCAGTGATAAGAGCGTCGTCGCTATCGCCGCTGCTAGTACAAACCCAGAACTAAGAAGTTACCGCATTTTCTCATACATAGCGCGAATCGTACTTTAGAAACACGAGTAGGCGATATTAGGCACAGGGGCGATATTTGAGACACTCACCCTATATATATATATATATATATATATATATATATATATATATATATATATATATATATATATATATATATATATACAGTGGAATCTCGATCTATCGTTTTCGAAGGGACCGACTGAACTAAACGATAGATGCGGGAACATACAAAAAAGTATTAACATACCTTAAAGTTTAATATCCCTAAAATATATTTACTCACATACATAAATGCATACATACCCGTAGTGTAACTGAAGATAAAATTACAAAGTTCTACTGAAATCCAAGATAATAATAATAATAAAAAAAAAAGAAATACACGTAGATACACAGGAATTTTGATTCAAATAAAAGTACTTAATCGTCGTTTGTTTTTTGGCGGTTTTCTCTCCACAAGTAAACGATTTTTTTTTTTGTGTTGCAAATTGCATTCTTTTCGGTATCGGTTATTGTGTGAGAGTATAAAGAAGCGGCAGCCGTGAATCGTTTGTAACTAGAACCATTCCATTGCACTGGATGGGGTCCGACATAAGACCACCAGGAAGTTCTGCTTCCGGGTGAAACACTCATCGGCCAGTGTAGAACTGCAGTAATCAGAAACTTCTCACACACTAGACCAAACACCAGGGCGCCTCCATCCCAGGGCCAACAAAAAAGCTAACTGTGAGCCATTCCTGATAAGACCCGAAATGTTGAATAGTCGGTGAATTTGGAATGAGTTATCGAAAATACGGTACTCCGGGGGCTAAACAATTAAGAACACCAACGACGAACAAATAATGGGAGTGGTACAATAAAGCGACACCAGGCTAAACAAGAGAAAACAAAAATACAAGACCGTGCATCTCAAATGTTCTGCTCATTGTTTAATTAGAGCGTCATTCTAGCTCAATCCAGACATTTATATTTCAGGTTCAGTTATTATGAAAAAACGATCGATCCGATAAATTAATGTAAAGCTGCGATATTCTGAACGAGTATTGCGGGAAAACGATGGATCGAGGAACGATCCATGCGGTCTTTATTGCTTGTTTTCTATGGAATTTATTCGGGACTGAGTGAAATAAACGATACATACGGGAAAACGATCGATCGAGATTCCACTGTATATATATATCTATACTAATATATAAAGAGAGAGAGCTGATTTTGTATGTGGAGGGTAATCTCTGGAACCACAGCACCTATTTGAAAAATTCTTTCACTATTTGAAAGGTACATTATTCCAGATGGACATAGGCTATATATTACGCATATCTGATAAGTAGGAAGAAAGTTAGGGGCCTAAATGTTGAGCTGATGCTCCACTTTTCAATTTTTCCTTTGTCAACCATAGTCAAGTAACCATAGCAACATATCAAACTACATTTTCAGTTATTATCAGTAAAACATTTAATATTTTAAACATTCAAGTGGAGTAGGTATTGATAAATACAAACAGGATTTTTGAAATTGGCAACGTTTAAGGGTTTATTGAAGAAAATTACATTTGGAACTATGCTTTTTATTGAACATTTAAGGTAAAAAAAGATTTACAATTTATTGGCTATCAACTGGAAATTTATTGGTATGATATTAAAGAATTTTTTTAACTTATAAATTTCATGTTTTTGAATTTATGTACAATTTTATGCACAATTTTCGTAAATCGAACTTGAATTATTGAACTTTATTAAAAAAATCAGTGTGTTTCATTGAAACTGTGAAATTTGATTATTTCGAATAGTCCTATGTTTGTTCCTTTATAAGTGAAAAAGTATTCCTTCAATTGAGCTGAAATTTTGTATAGATATAGTTGATAGTTCAGATTAAAACATAGGCATATTATTTTTTGAAAATCAGGCCCCGGAATTTTTTTAATCAATGTTTTAAGGATTTTGCCCCTAAAAGTTTCTTATTTCGACAGCTTCCGCTGCTGTCCTCGCTGATAGCGAGACTATGGGGCCGAATCGTACCAAAATCGGCACGCGGGTGGTCCCGGACATGATTCTGTGCCTGACGTAGCCGGATTTTTGAATTTTTAATTAAAAAAAGTTATTAATTTTTTGTGCCATTTTTGGTGCTTTTTTCGTGTTTTTTATTTGTGTGTGTACTCTGTAGCGGATAGGCTATGGGGCCGAATCGTTTTAAAATCGGCATGCGGGTGGCCCCGGACACAATTCAGTGCTTGACGTTACAGTTTCCAATAAAACATTCCTTTGCCATCACCATCAACAAATCCCAAGGTCAAACATACAAATATATTGGATTTGACTTACGGGAAGATTGCTTTACTCATGGACAATTATATGTTGGTCTTTCTAGGTCAGGAAATGCGGAGAATCAATTTTTTTTAAAACCTCAGAAAAACGAAAAATGTGGTATACCACGAAGTTTTAAAATAAATTATACCTACCTAATATCTACTTAAGATAGATAATTGTTCAACCCTGACAAAGTCGGGACAGGCCTCTAGTATATATATATATATATATATATATATATATATATATATATATATATATATATATATATATATATATATATATATATATACATACACATATATATATATACAGTGATTTCCGCTTATAAGAATCACGTTTGTTATTACTGTTTTTGATTCTTATAAGCGGTTGATTCTTATAGCCGAAATTTAGGTTTTTGGACAGGCACACACACACACCTATATATACATATATTAGATAATTTACCATAAAATACTCCTTAATTTACGTTAATTATCTTTTATTAGAATTACTTTTTATAATTTTAAAAATACAACTTAATTTCTAGACCTATAAGTAGATACACATGATTATAGTAAGAGAAGAAAAAAATCCAATATTTGTTATCACATACCTGTTTAACAGTTTTAACATTTCAACTACAGGAAGGGAGCAAGAAAAAGTTTTCTATGGTAGTTTGACGTAATGAAGTTTTCAGGAGGCTATTTATACCTCTTTGATTACTAATAGTCTCAGACGAAGATTCACCTTCTAGCTTACGTTTCACGGTTTGTTAAAGTGCTGAATCTACTAATGTCACGCTTGCCTAAGTGATAGTGGACACTTCGCCGAAGATTTATGTGTTTCAGGGTCCAGGAAGCCGCAACCAGGATGTGGGAGGTGAGAAAAAAAGAGTCCCTATTTTTGTTTGTCAGTAGAGAAAAGTGAAATCGAACCCCGACGAGTAAAGATGCCCCTGGGTCAAGTTAATAGGACAGTGTTGTGCTAAAACGTTTAAAGGAAAACTGTTGTGTTATGTCTAACAAAGAAAGGGATGAATTTTACGACTATATTCCATCCCATCTTATCAATCTTTCTTTAAAAAAAAAAGAAAGAACTTCGTGCCTTTTGAGTGTTTAAGTGGCTTTTTTTGGAAAAATAAAAGGAAAGCGAGGAGTGTGGACTGATTCTTAAAACCGGTGGATTGCTTCTTTAAAGCGAAAATATTAACATCGAAATAACACATTTGTTTTTGTTTTCGCTATATTGATTCTTATAAACGGTTGATTCTTATAACCACTGATCACTATAAGCGGTTATCTATATATATAAAAGAGCTTGTCTGTTTGTTTGTCCGCTATAGAATCATAGACTGTTCCACCCACCGGGACCAAATTCGGCACAGTTAATGTTTTGGACCCGAGAAACTTAAATCAGGAAAAACGAAATTTGGGGCTCAATTAGTTTTTTTAAAATTAATTTTTTAATGTTTTTTGTGCCCGATAGAGGTGCGTCTACCCCCTGTGGCCCCTCGACCAGCTGCATTAAGAGGGGTGGTTTGAGGATGACGGAGGGGGGGGGGGAGTCAAATTCCAATGCACGGGAGAAAGAGGGTTGGGAATGACCTTAAAATCAGACGAAGGTCCGCAGGCTCAAAGTTTCTTTCTTTCTTATTGTTTGTATATCATTTCAGTCAAAACGTGCTAAGCGCATTCTGTCTGGCCAGATGAACATGAAGAGCGGGAGTGCAGCCCAGTATGTTTTTGATGGAATGCATGAAATATTTTATATCTATATATCTACCCGGGCAACGCCGGGCAATAATGCTAGTATATCTATATATATGACAGGAAGCGTGTTTGCTCTGTGTGGATTCGATATTATGCAGTCAATTTATACTTTAAGTAATTGGGCGAGTGGCGTGGCAATGACTCAATCAGCAGTCCATGATCTCTTAATCCTTCTTTATTGATTTTCTTCTACTGACCACGCTCCAGGATATTTATTCCGCGCTTGGCCATTTTGTCAATTCCTAAGCACGCCTGCTGCGAGCTTCCGCTCTCAACGAGATTTTCCTCCAATCTGCCGCCAAAAACCCGATTCCCTCCGAGCTCCCTGCTACACGCGCAAGTGCAGACCTCAACCTTGTTCATCTGGACCTTAATATCGCTGATCTTGCAATTTTGACTTCGCGCCCAAAACCTTTACACTTCTAAAAATAAATCCTCTCGCCTAGAATTATTCGCTTTGCGCTCAAGTCGCTTTTAAAAGATGATTTTCCCCACAACAAAATACGCGCGCTTTGTAAATGAAATAATAGATTCTTATTATTTTAATCCCCCTTTCCCCGTACTTCTCAACTATATTTTGACAGTTCAGTTATGTTTTGACATATATATATATATATATATATATATATATATATATATATATATATATATATATATATTAAATTCGTGTGTTCACGGCATCGACGAGGAAGGTCAGACTTGAGTTGTCGCTGCGTTCATTCAAGTCTTTCTAGGACCGGCAGTATCTCCTTTTCTCCGGCTCCAACGTCACTCTGACTAACTTCTGAATCCACGTTCGGCGACTTTATATACCTCCGCTGAACGTTCTCCAAATGTCTGGAAACGCCGCCTTTTTTTATTCGGTTACATTCCCAGACGACTAGGCGCCTCCAGTCGGCAACTTACCTTTTGTTGCTGGTTTACTGTTCCGCGAGCTGTCGGTAGCACTCCTGGCCTTTATATCGCCAGGCGACTGTCTGTCTGCAGCCGTCTAAATCAATTTATACGCAAAAACCGCGCCTTGGTTGGTCTTTCCGGAATTTCCACGCACAAAATATTCGCTATAGTACGGGAGGCGTTACAACCCGAATATCTGACTACCAACTAGTATCCCAGCTCCCGAGGCAATTATAAAAGATGACCATACTCCCGAGCTCAAAATTCTTTGTGAATGTAATGTGGTTCATCTAAATATAACTACTCCCAATTTTGTGAATAACTTATAGAGAATCTATGCTCACTTCTACCCAGACTTGGGTGTATATAATTTGAAGTGGCACTCTATTTGAATTATATACAAACACAATTTATACATGAAACAATGTTTATTGGATTCATTGCACATATAATTGGCTTTTACAGCAATAAGCATGCGTACTACTTGTACGGAATGTAAATACAGCTTTCAAGAACAATATAATTTTATACTCACGAACAGTAAGTCAAACCAGCAGTACTGCCACGTAAACTTCTGGCCCGTAAAGCACTAGCGCAGGATAACACCTTTTTCAACCTTAACAACCTCCCCTTTTTTCATTAATGACGCTGCGTGGTATTTATACTAAGCGCGTATGCCAAAATTAGCATATCTGAAGCAGCTTCTTTAATTCACTCAAAAGTTCGATTCTTGTGAATCGAATCTTGTGTATACCTTACACTGGCCTCCCTCGAAAAAAAAATTAGGTAACTGAGGTCTGAACGGCTTCAGTTAACTAATTGAAAACGCGTGCTGGTCTGACTTTTTACATAATGGGTGGCAAAGCCAAAAAACCTTCCACACGTTGTGTGGGGGAAAAACGCCACTACCATTTTACAAAACTAACCCCGAAGGGTCCAGGTGACACCATTACACAGTGGATTTGCAGAGTTGCGGATACTGGGCTGGCCAACTGCGCCCTAAAATATCTATTTTAATTAAAAGTGACAACACAATTGCACAGCATGACATTTCTTGACTGTATCTGCTCTCCCCCAATTTATAATGTACATGTGTTATGATTTGCGAAGTTAGTATGTTAGTTGTTTGTTATCTGTAGTTAGTATGTATTTTCTTTCACTACATGTCCCCTTCAAAAATTTATAAAACAATAGTATGCCGTTTTTTTTGTCAGTGGCTCACCCCTTCCCCTCAAAATGTTTACACAGTATCTACAATGGGGAAATTCAAACCAATTTGGTTCGATTTTATTAAAGGGTGGGAGTTAGAATAAGAGAATTGATACAAGACTTGTTCCTCATGAATGCAGCAACTTCACTGCACCAGTTTGTCCAATCCGCTGAACCTCTCTTGATGGTCGCAGTCCTAGTAAAGGGGTTCGTTGACCGTGTGGGCATCCTTCGTGCAGCAGGTCGTTGGTCCTGAGGCGCTGGTCCGGCTTGACGATGGACAGGAGGTCTCTTGGGAGGAGGCCAACCTTGCTGGGCGGCTGATATCTTGCGTTCCCTGTACTTATGCAAAGGAGCTTTAAAATTGTCATTCTTCCTTTTGATAACCTTGTGTACCTTATCAGCGACGCATTCCTCCTTTGATGGAGTTTTTGTAGTGCACACTTTACCTTTCTTCGTACTTTTGCTTGTATCGGTATTAAATTTTAATGCAGATTCTATTTTTTGAAACTTATACGCCGCACCAACGTGTTTAGTAACTGGCTTTATCTCGCTGCTTGTGTCATGTTTTTCAACAACCTGACTCTGTTTTTCGTATTTGTGCTTATACGACTTCTTGTTTACCGCCTTAATTACTTCAGTATTTGCAGTTTTAATGCTGGAACCTGAAGGCTCTTTTTCACGTTTTTTATCCCCCTTAACTTTAGTTTTATCCTCTTTTGACGAAAAAGTTTCTTTGAAACTTGCGACACCAGAATCGTTATCATTTAAATTCTTTAACACTGCTTCAGTTTTAGGAAGATTAAGCTTTTCGTACTCGTGCGTTTTATTGCAAACTTTCTCTATAACTTCCGAAGCATCAGCTAAACTACCTACAGTATAACTCTGTGTCAACTTTTCATCCTGATTCTCAGTCTGGTTTTCATGTACTTTATTTAAAACCATATTATCAACCTGGCCTACACAATCCCCATTCGGCTGGAAACTTGAAATAATATCATCACCTAGCAAGTTCCTACTATCGTTTAAAGAATTTTTATTGTCGTCAACTAATAAGTATTCACTAACTTCCGTAACGCATACTTCGTCATCTACTAAATTTCCTTCATTAACAGATGTGTGAATATCATCTAAAATATCAGGTATAGCATCAATAATATCAGGTATAGCATTAATAGAAGTGTCCGATGATTTATTTTCTAAACCACTAGCATTAGTATCGGCCCTATTTTCAGAAATTTGTACTGGAATTACCTCATCATTCCAGCTAGACTCACTTTCTTTATAAGCCACAAAAATACCCTGACTTTCACTATTCTCAAAATAATGATTACTGCTCGGACAAAATAATACATTTGACCAAACAGTTTCAACAGGTTGAACCATATCATGTGAATCAACTTGCCAGTGCAAGTAAGGTGCTTGCATATTTTCTTTAAGTGCACTAATTTCATTATAACGCCGTGCGCTTCTATTATTTTGCCTGCGGTACTGCTTACGCTGCTGGTTTGAAACTCGCGAAAAATTTTGGCGCGGCTGTATAAAACTTCTCGTACCTGAATGACGGTGAGGGGTAGCGAAGAAATGTCTATTGTCATACTTAGCTAAAGCTTGAAGGAGGGTAACCTTGCTTGTAATTGTTTGCTTATCTAAAAAATCTTGAACACTTGGCTTCAAACGTTGGATAACTATTTTTAAGATTATCGCTTCCGTTAACTCTTCTAAATATTCCTCACACTTGGAAATCTTTTCCATAGCAAAATCTAACGCAGACTGACCTTCACGTTGCCTTAGCGAATAAATTTCCGCTTCAATTTCACTTTGATTAAAGGTCTTTGGAAAAACGCTAAGAAACTGTTGCTTGAATGACGAATAGTCAAAAATCAGATTACTGCTTTACATACACGTGTACCACTGATATGCACTACCTCTTAAAGCGGCTAGAGCAATTTTAAGTTTATCCCCCTCTGGGGTGCATTGTTGCTGAAAGTAATGCTCAATTTTCTTTAGGAATTGGCTTGAGGGGCCGCCATTGAAGGTGGCTTCGAATGGCGCAATTTGCTGAACCATAATTACCCGAGGAAAATTTCCAGCAGGATTTTGTTCTACAACACTCATTTTTTAAATAGTATATAAGTACTTGCAACAATTTTATCAATATACGTACACAGTACACAGTTTTTAATTTCAATTATGTTCTTCGTTTCAAATTTAACGCTAACTACCAGGGTATATATATTTTCGGGCGCCAGTATAGAGAATCTATGCTCACTTCTACCCAGACTTGGGTGTATATAATTTGAAGTGGCACTCTATTTGAATTATATACAAACACAATTTATACATGAAACAATGTTTATTGGATTCATTGCACATATAATTGGCTTTTACAGCAATAAGCATGCGTACTACTTGTACGGAATGTAAATACAGCTTTCAAGAACAATATAATTTTATACTCACGAACAGTAAGTCAAACCAGCTGTACTGCCACGTAAACTTCTGGCCCGTAAAGCACTAGCGCAGGATAACACCTTTTTCAACCTTAACAACCTCCCCTTTTTTCATTAATGACGCTGCGTGGTATTTATACTAAGCGCGTATGCCAAAATTAGCATATCTGAAGCAGCTTCTTTAATTCACTCAAAAGTTCGATTCTTGTGAATCGAATCTTGTGTATACCTTACAAACTTACTAAATATTAGTAGCAAATACTTAAAAATCATTCGTGGATTGAGTTTTATTTTCAGATTTGTGGAAAGCTGGAAAGTGATAGACCGCAAGACCATTGTTCCATTGTATACAGCAGATTTGAAAAAAGCTCAATCATATCTGGTAAAGTTGGTACAACAGCAGACCTTCAGAGAGGAGCTAACGAATGTAAAGGGCTCCAAGACCAGCCCACTCAACAATCTAAACCCCTTTGTTGATAAGGATGGTATTTTAAGAGGGCTTGGTAATAGTAATTTACCCTATGAGAAAAAGTTTCCAATTTTGTTGCTATCAAAGCATAAATTAATCGTTAAATATTTTCACATAAAGTATTTGCATTTAGGGCCTCAAGCCTTACTGCATCAAATTAGGCAGCAGTGGATAATCAATGGGCAAAGTACACTGAAGAGCCAAAAAATCTGGTACAGGCGTGGATAGCGGAGATATGCAACCAATCAGCGTAACGCGATGAGGTCGGCAGCGCCTATATAAGACAACAGTGTCTGACGAAGCCGTTAGATCGATTCCTGCTACTACAATGGCAGTTTATCACGATTTGTGTGACTTTGAACGTGACACTATAGTTGGCACACGAGAGATGAGACATAGCATCCCCGAGGTAGCGTTGCAATTGGGATTTTAGAGCACGACCATTTCACGAGTGTGCCGTGAATATCAGGTATCCGGAAAAACATCAAATCTCCGACAGCGGTGCGGCCAGAAAAAAGACCTTGAAAGAACGGGACCGGCGGCGACTGACTAGAATCCTTAAACGAGATAGACGTGCAACACTTCCTCAAATTGCTGCGGATTTCAGTGCTGGGGCATCAGCAAGTGTCTGCGTAGGAACCGTTTAAAGGACCGTCATTGATATGGGCTTTCGGAGCTTCAGGCCAATTCGTGCACCATTGCTGACTGTACGGCACAAAGCTTTACACCTTGCCATGGCCCGCCAACACCTCCATTGGAATGTTGATGACTGGGAACACGTTGCATAGTCCGACGAGTCTCGTTTCCAATTGTATCGGTTGTATTCCAGTTATATCGGTGCACAGGTATGGAGACAACCTCACGATTCCATGGACCGTACATGTCGACCGGGGACTGTTCAAGCTGGTGGAGCCTGTATAATGGTATGGGGCGTGTGCAGTTGACGTTATATGGGACCCCTGATACGCCTAGAGACGACTCTGACAGGTGACGGGTACATAAGTACTGTCCATAAGATAGCTCTACCCCCTCGCACTCCTATGGATATGTGGCCTGCCCTACAGGATTCATGGTGTGAATTGCCTTCAGGATACCTTCAGACATTAGTCGAGTTCATGCCACGTCGTGTTCTAGCACTTCTGCGTGCTCGTGGGGGTCCTACGCGATATTAGGCAGGTGTGCCATTTTTTGGCTCCTCGGTGTATATGTAGAAGAATAGTACACGATTGTATTACCTGCTACAGGGAAGATCCACAGGTAGTGGATCAGATAATGGCCGATTTGCCTAGAGAAAGAGTTATGAAAACCTTTCCCTTCAATATTACAGAGGAAGATTTTTGCGGCCCATTCTATGTTAAGTATAAGAAGTCAAAGGAAAGGTATCTATCACAAAGTTTATGTATGCATATTTATTTGTTTCGTGACAATGCATTTGGGGGTAGTGTCCGATCTGACATCGACCTCGTTTATTGCTGCCCTTAAAAGGTATATATATTTAGAAGGAGCAAATGAGCTAGGTTGTTAACTTACAACTCGAAAAACTTTGTAGGTGCGAATAATGAGCTTAAAAAGTTGCAAAGGTTAGTGAAGCTACCAGATGAAACTCTGGCAAACTATATTATGTCATCAGAGGCAATCGATTGGAAGTTTTTTCCCCCTAGAGCCCCAAATGTCGGAGATATCTGGGAGACAGAAATAAAATCCATTAAACATTACACGAAGAGTGCATTGGGAAATTCAAAATGACTTACGAAGAGTTTGTGATAGTGTTGATACAGGTGGAGGGAATGTTAAACTCTCGCCCACTTGTTCCGTTATCGTCTGACATTGATGATTTAAATGTTTTTTCCCCTTCCCAATTTTTTAAATGGGCGACCTATTGCATCAATAGTTGAACAAACATTGGTGGAAATATGCTGGATAACTGGTAAAATTTAACCAAAAAAGCACAGATTATCTGGAAAAGATGACATTCAGATTATCTTAGCTATTTGCAACAGAGGAACAAGTGGAAATTTGAGAGGAATAATGCAAAGGTAGGGAGTTGTTAAGGAGGATAACTTACCACCGTGCCGATGGTCTTTAGGAAGAATTTGTGAAATTTATCCTGGAAAAGACTCAAAAGTTAGAGTAGTCAAGGTTAAAACTGCATTGGGTGAATTCGAAGTTATGTCTCCTACCCATGAAGTAATAATTAACAAAATTGTTTTTTAAGCGTATTATTGTTGTAGAAGTATCATGTGATTTCATTTCTTTCAATAAAGTCTATTTGCATTTGTGTAATTGAATATTGGAATTTTTGTATCTATCATTACAATCCATTAATTGTATATAATCTACCTTTCTTGAATGTTTAAAAAAACATTGCAAGACGTGGCGATATGTTCCGGCAGGATGCCAAAAAAGCAACAACCCTTCGACGAAGGCGCCCCCACGCGGAGAGGGGAGGCAGTGTTGTGTACAGCTCAAAGAGAGAGAAAGAGCTTATATTCGATAGAGGAATAAATTAAGTTTACAAAGACTATGAGATGTACTTTTTGTGTAAAATTTCTTGTGGATACAACTAACAAAATTATTGTAATACATTTAAAACCTGCGAAGCCTTCATTTTTCATGGTAAGAAAGCCATTTTTTTATTTTGGCCACTCTACGACTTTTCCGTGCACAGCAATGCATTAGTCAGTACGCTAGGCAATCTCCTGACAATCTGATGTGCAGTGTTCTTTGTGATGATTGGACTTCACCAGCGTATATGAATGCAGTTTACATGAAAAAATATTATGCATCGCATCTAGAAGGTGAAATTATTTTATTTAAGGTTTAGAATGAATACCGCAAAGAAAAGTATCGCTTAAGATAAAATTAACCTTCTTTTGAGGATGGAATATAGATTCTTCCGAAGCTAACTGGAGCTTTCGTGAGCAATGTAGTAATAGATTATTAAGATTTCTTATACCGCTGTTTGTTCTACAGTTCCAAAAACAAAGCCCCGGATGCCAAATATGCCGTAGCCTCTGGTGTTGGAAGTGACTCTGTCCAACTGATTATGTTCACCCTAATTTAATATAGTCGATTGTCTTATCAACAAGAGTGACTTATTCAAATACATATTTTTCATAAGAAACCAATGTATAGCCCCACGGGGGAGCCTGTAACCCTTAGAGCAGTGGTCCCCAACCCCCGGGCCGCTGACCAATACCGGTCCGTGGATCAAATGGCACAGGGCCGCCCAAGGAACATTAAATTATTTCCATTTTATTTACTGTGGTGTATTTCTTTCACGTTTGTGCGACTTTGTCGGGTTTATGCTAATTTATACTTTTGTAACAGAAGAAATCTTGTAACTATTTTAAATTAGTTTATTGTTTATTAAAAATTTCAAGATTATGAATTAAAATTGCAGTCATAAAATTGAAAATAAATGCGCTTTCCTGAAAAAGAAAAAAAAAGAAACAAATAAATAAATAAATAAAATGAGTTTTTTATTGAACAATAAATAAACGTAACGTCCTTTATACATCAAAATTATAATAACATCAACAATATCGAATATTAGAAATTTCAAATAACTGGAACGCATCAATAATAAAACAAAAACATTACGGTAAACGTAAACACGAGAAATCGCGTTTGGCCATGCGGCCATGCGTTCGGCAGGCTCACATATATACGTTTTGGGTGCTTGTGATGTATTTTACGTCTTGTCTCAGCAACCAATCAGATTTGTCCCTGAGCAGAGTCTAGCCGCCTGTGTCTGGAGCTGAGCGGCTCCAGACACAAGTTACGGCGAGCAGCTCTCGGCGAGTTTGCGGCGAGCAGCTCTCTAATGAGGCAATGAAATCTTCAAAACTGCTTCGCCACTTGGACGCCAAGCACCCTGGTTTAGACCCTGGATTGAAGACAAGCCCCTGAAGTATTTTGAAAAAAAAACGGGAACACGAAGGACAGAAGAAATTTATGAGGGCCACCACATCAATAAAGGAGATTGCACTGAGAGCATCATATTTGGTAGCTAACCGTATTGCTAAGGCTAAAAAGCCATTCACTGTCGGTGAAGAACTGATCTTGCCCTCCACTAAAGACATTTGCCGTGAACTTCTTGGAGAGGCTGCTGTGGAAAAGATAGCACATGTGCCTTTGTCGGCCAGCACTGTGACTAGGCGCATTGGGGAAATAGCCGAAGACATTAAGACACAATTGCTGGAGACGATTAATACATCACCGTGGTACGCACTCCAGGTTGACGAATCTACAGATATCGACAACAAGGCAATACTACTTGTTTATGTGCGATATCTGTATCAGGAGGATGTGCATGAGGATTTGTTATGTGCACTATCTTTGCGAACCAACACCACAGGAGCAGAACTGTTCAAGTCACAGGATGGTTATATATCAGGACAACTAAAATGGTCCTTTTGTGTCGGCATATGCACAGACGGAGCTGCTGCCATGACAGGAAGACTGTCTGGTTTAACTGCTCGGATTAAGGAGGTTGCACCTGAGAGTGAATCTACGCATTGTCTGATTCACAGGGAAATGCTGGCACGCCGAAAAATGTCACCGGAACTTAACAGCGTATTTATTGATGTCGTTAAAGTTATTAACCACATCAAAGCACACGCCCTTAACTCGCGCCTGTTTAAGCAGCTTTGTGAGGAGATGGACGCAGAGTACAGGTGACTTCTCTTATACACAGAAATTTGATGGTTATCCAGAGGAAAATTGCTAATCAGAGTATTTGAATTACGAGAGCCATTGCAAAGATTTCTCTCGGAAAAGAAGTCACCGCTGGCAGCACATTTCAGTGATAAGGTATGGGTCGAAAAACTGGCTTACCTGTGGGACATATTCAGCCTGTTCAATGAACTCAATCTGTGCCTTCAGGGGAAAATGACAACTGCTTTTAAGTTGGCAGACAAAGTAGCTGTATTTAAAGTCAAAGTATAGTTGTGGGGACGGCGCGTGAACAGAGGCAATTTGGACATGTTTCAGACATTAGTGGGGATTTTAGTCGTGACTGAGCCTGAACATTCATTCTCCCAGTTGGTGCACGATCACCTGTCTTTGCTTTTAAATGAGTTCGAGCGCTACTTCCCAACCACAAGATACCCACGAACTGGTAAGGAATGGATCCGCGACCCATTTGTCAACAAATCAAGTGAATCTAGCATGTCTGTTCAAGAAGATCAACTGCTGGAGATTGCAAATGACGGCGGCCTTAAAACTACGTTTGAGACAACAACTCTGCCGATGTTCTGGATTAAAGTCATGGCGGAATACCCTGAGATTTCCACCACAGCACTTAAATCCCTATTGCCATTTCCGACAACCTATCTGTGTGAAGCGGGATTTTCTGCAGTGACAGCAACCAAAACAAAACAACGGAATAAACTGGACATAAGCAAGACACTTCGGGTGCCATTGTCTCCTATTACCCCCAGATGGAATCGTCTCGTTGCAAAGAAACAAGCTCAGGGTTCTCATTGATTTAGCGTTCTAGTGAGGTAAAATGTTAAATCACTTTATATTCATTTTTTGGTGTAACTGTATTTTATTTTGAAGGCATGTTTAAACACAATTAAATTAAAATTATTAAATCAAAACAATCTAAAATATAAACAATCAACCTCCTCCCCCCTCAGCGGGCCACGGTAAAATTAGCAAACTTTGACCGGTCCGCGGCGATAAAAAGGTTGAGTAGCACTGCCTCCGAGGACGCGTCCCCTGGTGGAGGATCGGGGAATTTCCACTGGATAGTAGAAGGGAAATCTCATACCTTCCGCGGACCAACAGGTACAAGTCGAGGCAATGGCCCCCCTCTTCTACGGATAATGCAAATTCTCTTTTTTTCTTCTGCACTATCCCTAGACACGACAACAACAAGCAGTGTACGTTTTCACCAGTGAACGTCATCTGCAGTAATGTCCTTTATTGTGTGCACGTGGAAATTTCCATCTACCCGAACAGATTAATCAAGGTCACATATTTTTCATTATAAAAAACCCCTTTAGCTGACAAAAGGTGGAAATAGACATTGCCGAGAAGAGAGTTCAGTAAATTACAGTCAATATGTTCAACAGCAACCTAGCTTGTAATACCTTTAACTATGGAAATCTAGACGTAAAAGTCATCACATAACTATCCTTTACGCGACAGAAATTCATGAGTGTTGGAACTCTCTTACTCCTTTATGATCCAGTAAAAACTGCTGGAGCCTAAAACTGCATTTAGAGTGTATGAAATGGAGTCACATCAGAGTTACATGTAAATGCTAATTGGCAAACTAAAGCGTACATTGCCGTTTAAATATTATCTTCATTTGTTGTAGCGGCAAATAAGTTAACCAACCAAATTCATTTAATTTCAAACACTTTTCTTTTTCTTTACGCCAGAATGTCCGTCCTCCTCCTTTCGTAAATTTACTTTGCAAACATAATTGTTCGGTATTAAGGCACCCTCCTATGTGAAATTGTCTGCAACGCCCTCTAGCGAGGAGCGCTAAAGTTAGTCAGTCGTTTATTGTCGTTCGAATGGCACTGACCTATCGTGCGTCAGTTCGCCATAACCTTCGTATTCGTTTCGTAATTTTGAAATATAATCAGCATCGATCTATTAAATATACAAAACACCAGTCTAGTCAATTTTGTTTGAACCAGCGCACATGAAATCGACGGAAGAAAATACATTTGGACCGCTCGCGGAGTAAAAATTGAACTCTGACTGGTGACTTTCGTTTTACAAGAGTGCCAAAAAATGGCTGACCCAGATTTGACTGTTTTGAATAGGAGAAAAGGTAATATAAAAGCAAGAATAACGAAATTTAAATCTTTAATTTCAAAGGAAGCTAGCAGCAGTGAAGCTGAACTTAAGTCTCGTTTAGAAATTCTTGAAACGATAATAGAAACTTTCGAACAGTTAAAGGTGGAATATTATGAAACTTCATCAGATAAACAAATTAAGGATATTGAAGTGGACCTTGTTGCTATTGATGATGACTTACAAGAATTAAAGGTAAGTCTAACTACCTTATTATACAACTGTAAAAAGGAAGCTAGTAATTCGTCTAGTATTGTTGATTCGAGTAATTCCACGAAGAATGATAGCGTAGCAATTTAGCTACCAGAGATACCTTTGCCAATATTTTATGGTAAATTCGAAGATTGGAGTTCCTTTATGTGTCAATTTCAAAATTTAATGAACGATAATCCGTGTTTGACGGAAAACCAAAAGTTGTATTACTTACGCGCCTCTCTAAAGGGAGAAGCATCACAAATCGAAACTACAGATGATAGTTATAGTTCACTTCTGAAAGCACTTCAGCAGAGATATGAAAACAAAAGAATTATCATAGATACATACGTCAAAAATATAATTAATCACGGAAAACTAACGTCAGAATCTGGAAAAGACTTACGTAGTTTTTTAGACTGTATTAAGAAAAATATTCGAGCTTTAAAATTGTTAACTTTCGAACGTGACAAATTATCAAACGTTCTGCTTATGAATATTATACTTCAAAAATTAGATAATGAAACTAGAAAGTTGTATGAATCAACATTAACAAATAATGATGTGCCAGACTTTGATGCGCTTTTAGAGTTTCTAGAAAGAGGTTGTCAAATTCTGGATAGTATTAATCGTACAGTACCATTTACGTATAAGCAGAAACAAGTCTCGGTGAATAAAGGTAGAACTTTTTTAAATACAAATACGTCTTCAAATCCTTGCACGGTTTGCAAATTGCCTAATAATTCAATTTATAAGTGCAGTATTTTTCAAAATATGAAGGTTTCGGATCGATTTAATTATGTAAAAAGGCAAAAATTGTGTCTTTCCTGTTTGAAGGTTTCCCATCAAGTAAAACAATGCTTTTCAAAGAATAGATGTGAGGTATACTCTAGCAAATTCCATCATACTTTATTACATATTTTCGAACCGCAAGTTCCCAAAATCACAGTCGAGCAAAGCAACGCGTTAGAATGTCAGTTGGCGCCAGTAAAAGCGAAAACTGATGAGTCATTACATCAGGCGGAAAGCGCGGTAGCATTCTCAAACTGTTTAGCCTCGAAAAGAAAAAATACTCTGCTACCGACAGTGATTGTTTTCTTAAAAAGGGGAACGGCGATTATTTACGATGTAGAGCGTTATTAGACAGTGGCTCTCAACTGAATTTCGTATCGACTAAAACCGCAAATAAATTAGAAATAAAAAAGGAGAAAACACGTGCTTCAATTCTGGACTCGGAGAAATCTCACTAACTGTTAACCAAAAAATAAATTCATTAGTTTCAAACAGCTGCGGAGGTTTTTCGCAACATCTAGAGCTATTAATTGTGCCTTCCGTTACAAATTTGACTCCACTATAACTGAAATAAATATACCATCTCACATACAACTTGCTGACCCGGAATTTAACCTCTCGGGAGAAATTGACTTACTCATAGGCTGTGAGCTATTTTTTGATTTATTAAAACCTAATCAGTTTAGATCCTCATGTGGGAAATTACTTTTCCAAGAAACTGTATTTGGCTATATTGTTACGGGAAAAACAAATTCGTCGACAACAAGTCTTTATTGCGGTTTGAATACAAGTTTTGAAAATATAGATAGAACATTACAAACATTTTGGGAAACAGAAAATATTAATGACTTGGATGTAAAATTAAGTAAGGAAGAACAAATTTACGAAACCCACTTTGAACAGACACATTATCGAAATTCTGATGGGCGATATGTTGTATTGATGCCCTTAGAAGCTGCGGAATTATTAGGAGAATCTCGAAACTTAGCAGAAAAACGGCTTAATCAACTGTGGCAGCGTTTGCACAGAGATTCTAATATGCAACACCTCTACTCGGAATTCATGGAGGAGTATAAAAAATTGAATCACATGGAATTAATTGAGGGTTCCGATACTGAAACTGGTTGTTATTATTTACCTCATCACGGCGTCTACCGACCTGAAAAAACCAGTACGCGTTTAAGAGTAGTTTTCAACGCATCAGCAGCGACAACGTCCGGTCTGTCATTAAATAATATTCTTTTGAAGGGGAAAATTCCTCAACAAGAACTATTTTCTATAATGATACGATTTCGTAAGCATCGGTATGCCTTCACGACAGATGTAGAAAAGATGTATCGTATGATACAAGTAAACCCAGCCCAACGGGACCTTCTCAGAATCTTATGGAAGGACAGTATTAATTCGCCAGTACAAGTTTATAGACTTAATACTGTGACTTATGGGACGTCCAGTGCTCCCTACCTTGCCACTCGCACTTTGAAGCAATTAGCCTTAGATGAAGGGCACAAATTACCTTTAGCATCGTCTGTTGCATTAAATGATTTTTATATGGATGATATTTTATCTGGTGAATCGTCACTGGAAAAAGCAAAATCATTGCAAAGAGAATTAATAGAATTGCTGCAATTGGGTAAAATGAAGTTGCACAAATGGTGTGCAAACCATCCAGATCTCAGTGTTCCATCAAGCAAAGTCGGTGTCGAATATAGTTTCGATGAACAACCAGAACACGAGGCAATCAAAACTTTGGGTGTTCTATGGAATCCTAAACTTGACTGTTTTCAGTTCAAAATTAATGTTCCAGAAACAACTTCTTATATAAAACGAGATGTTCTTTCTCTAATTGCAAGAGTTTTCGATCCACTTGGGTTAATAGGACCAGTTATAACCAAAGCTAAAATCTTCATGCAGCGTTTGTGGTTATCCAAAATTGATTGGAATGAGCCGTTGCCAGATCCTTTAGCGAAGGAATGGACTGATTTCGTATCAACTCTTTCTGAATTAAAAAATCTCAAGATTCCTAGATTTGTTTTCCAAGAAAATCGCATCGTGATACATGGATTCTCAGATGCATCTTCGTTAGCATATGCGGCTGCTGTTTATGTTCAGCCCTTGAGCCATGGTGAATCTTCGGCTGCTCAATTATTATGCAGCAAATCAAGAGTTGCACCTATCAAAACTCTCTCGATTCCACGGCTGGAGTTAAACGCATGTCTCTTGCTGTCTAAATTGATGAATAAAGTCTTACACTCCTTGAATGTTAATCCGGACAAGATAATTCTATGGACAGATAGCACAATTGCTCTTGCATGGATTAGAAAATCGCCTCATTTGTTGAAAACTTTCGTCAGTAATAGAGTTGCATTAATACAACATCTCACTGAATCCCTTGAATGGAGGCACATCTCTTCTGAAAATAATCCGGCTGACGTCATTTCTCGAGGATTAGATGCCAAGGACATTTTAACGTGTGATATCTGGTGGTGTGTCCCACAATTGCCTTCTGATGAACAATTGGATGAACAAAAATTTGACTCTCTAAATTCCAATGACTATAGTAAAGAACTCAAGCCATTATTGAACTCTAATTTTGCTATTATGAAACCAAATTCACTCGTAACTGGGTTGCTGAATCTTAGTAATAATTATATGAAACTAATCAGAATTCTTAGTTTTATTTTTAGGTTTATTTCTAACGTTAGGAAGAAGAAGGAATTTCGAAAATCTAGACCTATCCTTTTGGAAGAAGTTAAGGGGGCAGAATTGTTTTTAATAAAGGAGGTTCAAAGGGAAACCTTTGCTTCTGAAATATCCGCAATTGAAAGTGGTAATCAGGTAAATAAAAAAAGTAAATTAAAATCTCTGAACAGTTTTTTAGATAAGGAAGGTATTTTACGCGTCGGTGGGAGACTAGCTATGTCTCAGGTAAGTTTTAACTCTAAATTTCCTATTGTTTTGCCTTCTAAACATGAATTAACTCACTTAATTTTCCAGTGCCATCATTTGAAATACTTGCATCTTGGGTCACAAGCCTTATTGAACGCTGTCAGGCAAAAATATTGGCCAATTAGTGGCAGAAATCTTGCTAGGAAAATCGTTCACAATTGTGTACTATGTTTCAAATATAAACCCGTGCCGATAGATCAATTAATGGGCAACTTGCCTCCAGAGCGAGTGCAGATTGAACCCACTTTTAATAAGTGTGGAATAGACTTTTGTGATCCTTTTCTTATACGAATAAAAAATCAAAGAAAGGGAACTTTCCAAAAAATGTATGTCGCGGTGTTTGTATGCTTGGTAACACGAGCAATTCATCTCGAAATTGTCTCTGATTTATCTACTGAGGCTCTAATTGCCACTTTAAAAAGATTCTTCTCAAGAAGAGGAAAATGTTCGACCATATATAGCGACAACGCTACAAACTTTATTGGAGCTCGAAATGAATTGAAAAAAATGTTTGAGCTAGTTAACCTTCCAGAACCAGGTTTGACGAACTTTCTATTGACCGAGGAAATAGAATGGAAATTTATACCCCCCAAGGCACCTCACTTTGGAGGACTTTGGGAAGCGAGAGTAAAGTCTTTTAAAACACATCTTAAAAGACTGTTGGGGACTCGAAATTAACTGTCGAAGAATTTATGACCCTGGTAACTCAAATTGAAGGTATATTGAATTCGCGGCCTATTACACCTCTATCTTCAGATGCAAATGATCTTAATGCCTTAACACCAGGCCATTTTTTAATCGGTCGACCTATACTAGCCCCTGTAGAGCCTGATATTACCAACAGACCAGAAAATAGACTGTCCAGATGGGAAAGGGTTACCAAAATGGTTCAAAATATTTGGAAACGCTGGCAAAGAGACTATTTGTCTCAATTGCACGAACGAACAAAATGGCAGTTTCAGAAAAACGACATAAAACCCGGCACGATGGTGCTTTTAAGGGAAGATAACTTGCCTGTCTGCCATTGGGTGTTAGGTAGAGTTGAAGAAGTTATACTTGGTTCAGATAAAAGGGTAAGAGTAGTTCAAGTGCGAACCTCTAAGGGTCTCTATAAAAGACCTATTCATAAATTAAGTATTTTACCCTTTGATAACGTAATTGACTCATAATTATTTCATGTTTGTTTATATCTAGTAATTATACTGTATTAGTTCTAGTATATTGTTAAAGTAATCGAAATTTATTGTATTGTTTGCATTTTTAACTATTGTATGGTAATATTGCAATTGTAAATTGTCTTATCGTATTGTATTATTGAAATAATATTTCAATGGGGCCGGTATGTTCGGTATTAAGGCACCCTCCTATGTGAAATTGTCTGCAACGCCCTCTAGCGAGGAGCGCTACTGTTAGTCAGTCGTTTATTGTCGTTCGAATGGCACTGACCTATCGTGCGTCAGTTCGCCATAACCTTCGTATTCGTTTCGTAATTTTGAAATAAAATCAGCATCGATCTATTAAATATACAAAACACCAGTCTAGTCACTTTTGTTTGAACCAGCGCACATGAAATCGACGGAAGAAAATACAATAATTTTAAGAAGTGATATCATTCTCTAATGGAAAGTCTTCAGGAATTCCAAATTCCTTGTTTTCATCCAATGTACATGTAAAGCTAAGTGTCCACTTGTGACAAAACAGTCTCGAGAGTAGTCTCGACACTAGACTCACAAATGGATAGGGGCCTGAGAGCAGTCTCGGCGACAAGCAGGTGCAAGTATCAGAGATTGCAGCTGTCACAAGTGGACATGCTCATTTCTGCTCTCGAGACTTAGTCTCCAGTCTTCTGTCTTTGTTTGAAGATTTTTGTCAGAGCTGAGACTATGGGAGGCGTTACAAATTTCGTTGCTAATCGTTTGGAGGTTTTTCATTGGTCAAATATATTTCAATACTTTAACGCTTCCGCTATCGGACTCCTACGTGAACAGGCCCTTGATTTCCCGCGCTTTTATTTATTCATTTTTTATTTCGCAATAAATCGGCAAATAATATTATTCTTTACATGTTCTTTAAAAATGGGTGAAAAGAAGGTTTTACCCGATAAAAGAGAGTGGACAGACGATGAAGTGTTTGAGTTAATCCATCTGTATGAGGAAGAGGAGTTTTTATGGAATGTTACACATAAATTTTACAGGAATCGGGGGAAAAAATGAGCGTGTTCGAAGAATTGGCAAGAAAATTCAAAAATTGTGATGGGAATGAAGTACAGCGGAAGATTCATAACTTACGTAACCAGGTATGTATATTTATCAAATTGAACTAACCCAAATTCGCTGCCACTTAACTGATTAATTAAATTTATTGTCACTCTTAACTTTTTAGGTATCACACGAAATGCAAAAAATGAAAAGAATGAAGAGTGGTGATGGTGCAGATGACAGATACGATAGTAAATGGAAGTTTTTCTCTGCATTAAAGTTCATTGTGCCTAGCTTCACACCAACAAAATCTACGTCAAACGTTGTGAATATATTTATAAATTTAATTCAATGTTTTTCACTCTTAATGAATTTGTTTAATATTTCCTAAATAATCAACCTATGGAATCGACCAAAAAATTATTTAATAAGCCGTACGAAAGATTGTTCAATACGCTATAACTTCGGTAATACTGGTCGTATTGAGATGGGATTTTTTTTTATTTTGTAGATCTAAATTTCTTCTTTAAAACGATATAAAATTCAAAACTGTTGAAGTGGAAAAAAAAAGTCGAGAAAAAATTAATCTTTCTCATGATAAATATGCCGTAAGTATTATTACAAATTTTGTATTGTATTGTAATGTAATGTTTTGTTAAATAAACAGAATTATTCAATTATTTAATTAATTATTTTATTTAACAAAAAATAATTAATTCATTTCTTCTATCTACTCATTTTCTCACCCAACACTCCTTTTTTTCACTTTCCGCTTTTTTGCAATTTTATAGGCAATTACAAAAGCAAGGGCCTGACGCGAATCCATTTTGAAAGAAGAAAAACAAACAAACTGCGATCAAATCACAGAACTGACTGCGAGTTCACTCTCAAGTCGACACGAAATGTTCCCGCTCTCGAGACTGCAGTGACCATCGAGTCTCACGAACCTGTCTCGAGAGCGTGAGTGATCTCAAATGGACAACCCCCTGAGATTAATCTCGAGACTTTCTCTCGAGATTTTCTCTCAAGTGGACACTTAGCTTAACATGTGATTACATAACATTTTGCCACTCTCGTGATTTTATAAATTACAGCTATCGGATCGGCGGTTTCAGTTAAATATAAATAAAAACACTGACTTCCAGCTGAGAAGAATTGCGCACAAATTTCCATTCAACGTGCGTCAGTTAGACACACCTTATATACTCAATAGGAATTTGAAATTATTTAACGGCATTTGAGAACTTAGGTTGATTGCACATTCAAGTGCAGCAGAACTGTAGAAGGTAAAAGAATTATTACTCCTGCTTCCATGCAGGAGCGCATGCGCTTGAAAAACATCTTACCATCTCGAGAATTTTTCTCTAGAATTACTCGCTGTTGCGATTAAAGACCATCTGCAGCCGATCTTCGAAGAGAGGTGAGTGGGAGGGATACGCTCTGGTTTATCTCTAAGTGAAACATTCGGCCAAAAAACTGATATTTTTTTTATTTATTTGAAAATGGATGAGCCTTTTGATTGTTGAACAACTATCACATCCCAAAGAAAAAAAGCACTGGTTTATTTTCGATTAAGGAAATAGGGGTTTCTTAACATTCTGAGTTTTAAAGCCTTGTTGTTATATCAAGATACTAGCACATCAAAAAGAAAACATTCACGCTCTCATTTTCACTATAAAGATGAACATGGTCATTACCTCAGTATGATTAAGACGTTGTATACGTGCGATGAAATGTAATTATATTTCAGATCTTATAAACTTTTATCACCGCATGTTTCAGTTTACAAGGTTGCAAGACTGCACTTTAAAAATAATACAACTCTGTTAACATCTAATCAAGTATTCTCCGCTAACACCTCGATACTAAAGAATTTTCTGGCTGAAACTCATGTAGTTATAAATTTTTAACTTCAGACGAAATGGTGTGTAGAATGCTTATATTCAGTGTGAACGCATTCTCGATTCAATTTCAATCGGTTAATTCCCCTGAAAACAATATTTAAAAAAAAATAACCCTAGTGTTAAGGCAGTTTTAAGCGTTAATGTTTAGATCGCGACAATGTAAACAGAAAAACAGGTGTGTTTGAGTACAATATCAGTCGTTGCAGCAAGTTATGTAAGTAACTACTACATTATATCCACTAGTTGAAATGAAAGTATTCATTCTTTTGACTCTCCGCAGAACTTTTAGAAGTTTGTTTATTTTTAACATCCTCAATGACGGCATATTTTATCAGCGATATTTTAAAACCAAACCGTAGTAACGATGAAAGACGCCCGTTCACGATTAGATAGTCTTATTAATATCTCAAGTTTATTGTAACTTTGTTTCAGGCCCTGATTTTCCATTAGGCCCAGTAGGCCCGGGCCTAAGGGCCCCCGAATGTTGGGGGGCCCCCAAAATTTTTATTTTAAAAGAAAAATTCCCAATTCAATTTTTTTATTTTACTTTTTTTAATAGCATTTTTTTTATATATCCTTACAAATTTGATTGATAGGTTCGTCATATGTATACTTCATCATATGTATGTTATAGAGTGTATATAAGGGATTAATAAGGTTTTCTGGTTGCATTGTATTGGTGTTTTAATGATGAAGTGAATATGTTGTATTGCTTTTTGTTATTTGATAATGTTCTAGGCTTCTACGCTTCAAATAGCCAATTCTTGGTAAAATGGTACTTTCACAATGATTCATGATTATTTTTTTTTTTGTGTGTCAATTTTGGAAAATTTATCCCACATCAGTGTTAGGGGGGTTCCCCATCCCGAGTTGTGCCTATAGTCAAGAATTTTTTAAAACGGGCCCTGCTTTGTTTAGTTGTGTTTAGTCCGTGAAAGTAACATTAGTATTCCTAAAAATGTGTGCTGATTTCAAAACCGATAAAAATATTTAAGCATTATAAAGATTTCTACAATATTGAAAAAGAACTGATTGAAATCTCTGGCAGGGTTTGTAACATATGCAAGTTCCCAAAATAGGATATTAAAGAGTAATAAATGCTTTCATCGGTGTTAAATTAACATAAGTGCTGTTCTGACTGCTTTTAACTACATTGTATTTTCAGGATTCATTTTATCTGTACCTTATCCCCATACACTGATTTTGAAATGGATCATTTGTTTGGCAATAATCGCCTAGAAGTTTTCCTCAATAGATTATATGACTGGTAAAGTAATCTGTCCATTTTAAGTACGCATTACTACAATTCACAAGTGGTAGTATTTTTAAAGAAATTCCATGGGGCTCAAATTTTATTCATTCACTTGATCTTCAGCTTTGTAGTTAAAATGCCTCATATGTAATAGGTATCAATATGTAATTTATAAGTTAGATTTTGCTACAAAGGGGGGGGGCAGCAAAATTTAAATTTCTATGACTTAAAACATATTTTAAAATCCAAATAACATGATCTGCATTCTCTTATTATGGCTCCAAAGATATATATGCTCCAGGAAAGGATACACATTGGTTTGGTTTGGAAAGGATATATATGCTCCAAAGTCTGGTACAACGCATGCTGTACTGTCTTGATGAACCCAGCTGAAAATCTGTACATTTTTAATACTGTACATCGATCTGTTTACCTTAGATTAGAATTTTTCAATGTGCCATGGCCGGACGATGGCCGAATGACTAGGGTGTTGGCTTTCGGTACCAGAGTCTGTGGGTTCGAGTCCCACTGTTGGCATGGATGTTTGTAGCCGTTCGGAATCGGCTTTAAGCAGTAGGTCCCGGTCTAATTAGCCCTCGCGTAACAAAAATTTGACTGTAGTGCTCCGAACCAAACCAAACCAATGTGCCATGAGTAATCCAAAATTTCTAGCAAGGTAAATTTTGAACAGAGTTTCTTTTGTTGTATATTTTCATAAAACTGTGATTGGAATATTTTGTAACAGATGATTCAATAGATGTCACCTTTCTATCCCGAAATGTACAGCAAACTTGCTAGTTACTTGCAAATGCGATAAATGTAGAATTCGTTTTGTCAAGTTAAAGATGTTAAAATAACTCGTCCATTCTGTTGATAACTAGAGCTATCGTCAATTCTGTGGAATGTTAGTGACTTGCTGTACAATCTTCCCCTTTCATGTACAGTGGCTCCCAAAAGTGTTCGTACACTTACGATTTTCAATGAAATAGGGGTCTATCCATTAATTAAAATGAATATTTCAGAATGGGTATTTAATAAGATCTATAATCTATTCTTAATAAAACTACATGAAATATTTTGAAAACATAGTAAAACTTTATTTTTAAGAAACCAATAATCAAAAAGTAACAAACACTTTATCTCACAAAAGTCATCGTGCACTGAAATATTTTCGGATAAATTCATAATTAAAATTATCGTCTGGCGCTTTATTTTTGAATTGTGGTGGTATTTAAAATATCGTCTGGCTTCAATTTTTGCTTGCCTACTCCGTAATATTATATTTATTATTTAAAAATGACTCGTAGTCGTAAAGAAACAACAAACAGCATTCGAAAATTGGTTATTTTTCATCATAGTAGTCGTAAATCAGTTCGGAATATTGCTAAATTACTTAATTTATCCCATTCTACTGTGCAGTATGTGCACTTTTGGGAGCCATTATGTTGACTCGCAACAATTCAAGGACAAGCTTTATAGAAATGGCGTAATAAGAGTTGCTTTTCCTTGTCGTGAATTGGAAAGTTGAGTGATTCTTATGACTCACTTCGCTTTGGCACTTCACTCTTGAATTTCATGTTATGATTTAGGGTTTGCCTGTATTTCTGCTTCCATAAATGATGTTCGGAGCAGTGGAAATCTGGATGCTCTAATGACAGAATCTCATTTTGACGTGCATAAATCTCCCTATGATAAAAAAACATAAAATTACCTGAATAGAGAGAAGCGTCAAAATCTTAATGGGACACCTTTCAATTATATCAGACGTCGTATCAAATATTTTAAGTTCACCATCCGGGAAGAGATTATCAAAGACACGAACTGGAAAGTATCCATTTATGTGTAGAAGATAACACAGTCAATATTTGTTTGACACTCACTGACTTTCCCGATGAGAAAAACATCGAACATAATGAGCAGGCAGTGCAGCAAAGACTGTCCAAAAATCAAATGGAGCTGATTTTTCAGCACATGCTTTTAAATTCTATCCTTGAATTGAAATTTCAGGATAATGTTAAATCGCTAGTGCTCTTTATACGCTTATAAAATGTCCAGAGAGTATACTATATACGTCCCGTTTATAGATGGATCTGCAATCCCCGAATTCCCTACAAATTAGAAATTTTTAAATTTATCCCTTGAAAGGCTGTTTCAGAATATTGTTAATCTCTAGCACTCTATTCATGGGGATGCTATGTGTTCGTCTCTTTTACAAATGGATATCAACTCATTGAAACAGCACAAAATTATGTATTTAGGAAACACTATCTGTAATTACTTAAAATGACAATCTCCAGAAAACATTTAAACTTCGGTGCTCTGAATACTAGAACATCCACGATATCGTAATCTGTTCCATTTAAAAACTATCCTAGAGTTCAGCTACTTCAAGTAGCATCAACAGAACAATCGCGGATGCTGTAAAATGTCGCAATAACTACACTCTTGTCCTTGCAATCAGCTTTTTTTTCGTTTCTAATGTCCTCAAATGATTTCCTAGAGAAAATTGTAGAGAGAGTCTCGAAATGTCCACTTACAAACATTTGAGAACACAACTTGCATCATTTGGAGCGATTTTTAAGGTGCCGTTTTGTGAGCCATCGGAATCCTAAAACTAACAACTAATACACTGAAGCACCGATTTCCTTCCAGTTATTGTGAAACTACGAAACCCGGCCGATGAAACAACATCGTCTGTGTTGTGGATGAATACACTGTGAATAAAACCGATCAAAGATTCATTCAATTCCGGAACAAAAAGTGTTATCTTAAGCTTCATCTTAAAGATGCCGCAATTTTAGGATATCTAGTTCAGTAACTTGCTTCGATGAAATCGTGCTCCAATCTGTAGAATATTGTTTGGGTGATCATTTGTGTTTCATACGCCCCTCTACCTGAAACAAAATTATGAAGTAAATACCCATAATTCTGCTTACCTTTTTTTTACCTAACCTCCCCTCCCCCCTCAAAGGAAAAAAAAATAAATCTAATTGCGTCATATAGCCTTCTTTACTCTTTCCGTTTAGATAAGCCGTTTCGTTTTCCTTGAAAGCTGCCTTTGTTTCCGATTGTTAATGTATGTATGATAACAACTCTTGCTTAATAATTCATACGATCATTCAAGAGAATCCTTGGAAATTTACGGATATATACGTAGATAGAGAAATGAGTGGTAATAAGTTCCAGCTATAAAAGGAAAATATTCATTATTAAGTTAGATAATTGCAGAAAAAATGTTATCCCCTTTAAATAACGGAAACCTATTAAAGGTGTATCATGATATCACACCATCGAAATCAGTCAATGTGTAGTTAACTAACCTTATACATGTCGAGCTTTGTCATTCAATTCACAATAAAAGTATACTTCAGTGTTTCAATAACACGAGAGTTTTACCATGAAAGGAGTCGGTGTATTGACCATGAAAGCGGGCGGTGTTTATCTTCTCAACTTGTATCAAGTTTTTTATTATTTTAAGAAACTCCCTTTTATCTTTCTTTTGACTCTTATTTTATAAAACCACGTGCATTGCATTATAAAATTTCTCACTGATGGTTTAGGGAATGCTCCGGTTGAGGACATTCTGACATTCGCATATTCAGTACAGCATTCAGAATTTCATTTTGTTGTAGTACATGAATATGCGGAGAAACTTCTCTATGGCAGTCAGTAACGGTTACGGAAAAAAAGTGGTGTCCCCGCCGTTTCGCTGACACCAAATTTCCTTCCCCCGCTTTTTTTTCACCATTTCGTCGACACGAAATTTCCCGCCGCCCTGTTTTTCCCGTTCAAGCTTTCCTTTTAAGATATTTAGGGATTTCAAGTCGGCGAGGGTTTATAATATGTTTAAAAATGTTTGATCAGTAACCATTGATTTGATGCGAAATGGCGAAAAAAAGGGGGAAGGAAATTTGGTGTCGTCGAAACGGCGGGAACACCAGAGTTTTTCTATCCTCTTTTGTCGTGAATCCCAAAAGGGAGACCGCTCATGAAACTGATCATCCGAAATTTACTAAATGAGAGTGTGTCGATGCTAAAATTGTGAGTCAACTGAGCAGTCCCTTGGTTAGACCGGATAAATCCATTTGTCTTTCTATTCACATTACACGATGAATGATACGATTTCGCTTGACATCGTGTCACTGATAACAGAAGGTCAGAAAACTCAAGTTAGAAACGTTTTCGTTTAAATTCCTTATCCAAGAAGCTCCCCTTATCTCCCATAGGTAAAGAATTGGACTGGGCATAGAGCACAACCCAATACTTTATCTGTTGTCGAACGTAGATAATCAAAGGGGAAAATAACTTGCTTGAGAAACAATTATTGAACCGAAATGGACCGACCATTTTTGAGGTACGGAGTGCCATCAAATCAAAATAGGAACGTGTTTCGTGATCCTACAGTTCGGCCATTCATTGGTTAGGAAGGTGTGCGTAGAAATGCAATGTTATACAGATTATCCGTCAAAGAGTTATAAATGCGTCGTAAAATTAGAATTATCCAAAATAATGGTAAATATATTTTCAGATATTCATCTGAACAACAACAAAAGAAGTGGTTTATCGGTGGGTACCTGGTCAATGGGGCTTTTTTTTTTGGGGGGGGGGGGGACTAAAGGGCCGACAGTCTCTCGAAAAAGGGCTCGCGACTACAACAAACACAATTATCGGGCCCTATCTTTCCACTCTATCAAGTTATATGTCAAATATTAGAAAAAGTTATAAATCCTAAATTCAAGATAGGGTAAAGTTAAAGCGTTGGAATATTGAAGATATCCTAGCAATCCCCAGTAGTACCCGTTGGGAAGCCGTTGCTCAGCTTCAGGAAGAGTAGTGGTAACTACAGTACATGGGCCGGGCCCTCCACTGTAGGATGATATAGCAATGCATAAAACTTCAGTGATCAATAAAAACGAAAGTAGGAAGGAAAATAGAAAGTGGGGAAAACAAATAGCTTCGATAGAACAAGTAAAGCTAAAACAAGGGTGAAAAAAGAGACAGGACGAACAAACAGGACAAACAATTAAAAGTTACGAGCAAGAATGGCACGGGGCCGTTTCTTGTTAGCTGTTTCAGCAGGGTCGTAATCGGCAAGATTTTTAATAAGATCATTTGGTAAATCTTTATGGAAATTAATAGCAAGATTTTTGAGATAATTTTGAATTGTGGGGAGATTTATCTTCCTATAAATGTCAACATTACGAAAATACCATGGGGAGTTAGTGATTTGCCGAATAGTCATGTTTTGAGCAACAGCCAGAATTTCTGTTGCTCAGTTCCGGCTCTTGACTGGTCATGACTGCCTGGCGGAGCATCTCCACCGCATTAGAATGTTTTCGGGCCCTGGCTGCCCAATTTGTAATTCGAAAGATCCAATGAATCGAGACCACCTCCGTCGATGTGCATCACATTTTGGTGACTCTGAAACGGCACTTTATTGGCGCGCTAGAGAACTTTTGAGACAATGACTTCGGTCAATCTTATGTACTTCCTTTGTTTATTTGTTTGTACTTTTTCTTACCTTTATATTTGCCTAGCCATTGGAAATAAACTTTTTAAAAAAAGTTTTTTTTTTTCTCCAACGCGGCAGGCACTTTGTCCTAAGAATATTCGCTCGTCTGCACTGCGATTTCTTAATTATGGGAGACCCCCCCCCTCTATAGAGGTTCGATCCTACTCTCTACCAGAGGACAGATCAGGAACGTCCATGCCTTAGACGGGATTCGAACCCACGCTGTAGATGCGCGTAACGCTTTTTAAAACCTCTGAACAGTTTATTTATCTTACGGCATACCAGTCCTTTATTTTTTTTACGTTGTGTTTTCTGTGCTCTCTCGTCCGTTGACTGGCACCAGGAGTCTAGTACATACACGAAACCTGAATTAAGTACTTTTTTCACCCTTGTCTCGAGTTCGCTTTCAAATTCGACACAGATAAGAGTTCAAACTTCGAAAGCATTTAGTCACTCGATGACGTCATTTTCCCATATCTGTTGATACAACAATGTCGTGCTTATACTTTTTGCAAGGCCCTCTCTCTTAGCCTATCTGTTTGTTTTTTTCTGTCTGGTGTAGATTACTTAATATGTACTGTTCATGACGTCTGGATGAAAGATATCTTTTGTATCCAAAGTACGATTGCCGTTATCTCGCTATTGGAGGGAACCCACAATATCCGTACAAATTGACCGACACGGTTGCAGTTTCGTTGGTTCAGGAGTACTAACTCATTTCGATTGCAAATGAAATTGATTTGAAAATGTATTTCCTAAACCAAAAATTACCCTAATTTTTTTTTCTTTCAAATGGATTTAAAAATTTTATTTATTTTTTTTTTTTTTTTTTAAATCTTCAAAACAAATGAGGCGATTACGAGTGATTTTTCGTAAATTGAAAAAAAAATTGCAGATCCCCATCTATTTCAACGTTTAATTTCTTAAAGAAACAGTTTTGCTGTATCATTTAGCTATTCCTTCATCAGAATCCAGTGCAACAAACCTTTTATAGTACTCTTTGGATAAAGAATGTTTTGAAAATTAAGTCTTAAATAATTTTGAAACCTATAGTTTCTGCAAAAATTTAAAAAAATAAGCAAAAAGGGCGTTTGGTTGGGCAGATGTGTCCAAAATCTATAAAATTTTAAATTTGAATATTCGTCACAAACTTCCAAATTGTTCAGTTATATATATATATATATATATATATATATATATATATATATGAGAGAGAGAGACTTGTATGATGATCTTTGCATAAAGACAGTTAGTACGGAAAGTCATTATAAAATGTGTGTAAATACCACCATTTGGTAAATGCTGTTCAGGATCAAAGACGTAACTTGGAAAGTTATTGTATTGAGTTAAAAGTTTGCGTGTTGAGTAAATAGCTAAATGACTCACTATACACAAATATTTACTCATTTCACATAGTACGTCGTCACCACGAAAAGGAACTGTCATTTTCTCAGGGGAGGGGAGGTAGAATTTATATGCTTGTCGTACAAATAAAATGCTGAAAAAGGTGGACTACCCAACGAAAATGAATCTCTTTTCATATTTCTTGGACTTCAGGGGATGCCACCGCCAATTTGAAAAAAAAAGTTTTTAAAGCAGTGTGTGAGAAGAGGAAATAAAAAGAATGGCATAAGTGTTAGAACTGAGGCAAGAGACGCGCTGATTTCCTTCTTGGTTTCCACTGATAGTCAGGTTACTTTTTTTTTCTAATTGGTTTCTATTTAACATTTTAATCTAGCCTGTTCTTATATGAAAAGTAATTGCAATACCCCCATACTTCCATTTTCTTTTCCACTTCAGTGAATGCGTGGAAAGAATCTTCACGTATATGATGAAAATCGTCTGTTTATGATGAAAAGGGGAAAACAATCACTGGTTGCAAAATGATCTTCCTCTTTCTGGGGCCAACCGTCATCAAGCTGGGGCAGAGTCTAACATTAAAATGATCTCCACTCTGAAAAAATCAGCGATTTGTTTAAGATGACAACATTTCTTTATCTTTAAAAAGATGCATCGGTTGATTGATCTATTTTTTTATTTATTTTTTTTTGTGGGATTCCAAGTGGCAACAGTTATTTTGTATGTCATGACAACGCTAACGGAATAGGCTTGTAATCAAAGCATCTGATTTGCTTTGGAAAGGAAAAAAAATTATCTATATGCTCAGTACGTGCGATTCTTGGTAATATCCTAGTATTTTAAGCGCAAGCATTACACGATGTAAAATCCTCCGAGAGAATGCCTTCCGATAAAATAGTTGCAAAAATATTAAGCAGCTATCTTTCCTCTGGACTCAATGTAATCGAACACGTTTTTCATTAACCTTTAAAACTTATTTTTATGCCAACCGTGGTCACCTCTTGAAATTTTACTATTTCTTGGAGTGCGTAAGGTTTTTACTTTTTAACGAACTGCAGTTATTCAGATTTTATCTTTGAATGCATATTTTATCTGTAATAAACTCGAACTGATTATTAAGATTAATAACGCACTGCGTTATGGTCTTATGTATTTACGTTCTGTGTAAACAATAGATCCCTCTTGGGCCTGCCTTAAAACCAGAAATTGCAGTTCGAACATTTCTCGTACGACAAAATTGAATGAAATGTGCTTGGTGTCATTAATGCCAGTCAATTTCAGAGGTATAATTTCTCTAAACTTTCTCTTTTAAATAACTTTTCTATCCATCCAGCTTACTATAGAAAGAACCAGGCGTCTTTCACTGTGTTTGGTATTGAATCTAATAAGCTGGAAGGTAACAAAAATTCACCAATCACACCATTGTTAGAGTGGTCAAAGATAGACATCTCCAACTAGCTCATGAACTTTTAGCCCCAAATAGTGGAAGACGTTTGGTTCGTTCCTTTGGGAGATGAAGGCTGTCACTGCATAACTGGTGTAAAACCGTAATTCGTGGCTACTGGGTTTATTGGGGTTGCAATTTCACCACAGCTTCGAAGCGATCTGATCAAACCCATTAGCGCCCTTTACACGTACGTTCTTCTGAGAGTGCCTGGAGTGTACGGGATTGCGCGCACGCTCCAAGCACTCGCAAAAGAGTGTACGTGCAAAGGGCGCTAATAGCGCCCTTTACACGTACGCTCTTGGAGTGCTTGGAGTGTACGGGATTGCGCGCGGGAAAACTTGCAGTACGCTCCGAAGCAGCTTTCCCTTCCTTTCCGATACCTTCACACGTGCACTCAATCGCGCGGGATCGTGGTTTCACCAGGGAAAGAACGTACGTGTAAAGGGCGCTATTAAGTGAACGGAACAAAAAGAGTGGCATGGCTTTTTTTTTGTTGTTTGTTTGTTCCGTTTACAGATATTTTGCACCATCTGACATTGTTTTCACGCATTTAGACATGCGCAATATATTGGATCCCGTGATTGCTCTTTTGATCAGTTGTCCAGGGCTGAATCGCTTTCCCGGTCGTCTTCCAGATGGCGAATGATGTCAAAAATAAAGGAATAAACTTCTTAAGTTTGTCCATAGATTGAGATCCCCCTAAAGTTACTTGCACGCCAAACGCCATCCAAAAAATGTTATTTTGAAACTGAAGCAAAGAAATCGGCACTGTCATTTTTCTAACCAAATTAAAATGGTAAACCATTAGGTATTTTGATACATCATGCATATCTTTTTACAAATTATCAGAAGCATATACCGTGAAAATCCTCTATGGCAACCAGTCAAGGTTTCGAAAATAAATGGCCATTTAAGGAGTGGCCTCGGAAAACATTGGCTCTGTGGAGTGTATTAAATCGGTTCTGAACAAAATAGCAGTGTGGAGAAGTTTCACTGTAATAATAAAACTCATCTATTTATCGTTAAGAGGAGAAAAGAATTTCCACTTTTATTGCCAAGAGGTTATAAAATAAATTTTCTTTTACAATAGCAGGGGTGTTATAAATTTGTTTACATAATACAACAACATCGCTTGTATTTTTAATTTGACAGTACTTTTGAATGTCACACGCTACTATAAAGTTGAAACATTTTTGTAGTTGTGACATAAAATGATGAAAAACCTTTTTAAAGATCGGCAATGATGCCTCGCTTTTCTTTCCTTACGAAGAAGCGATTTTATTGCTAATCAAATCTAATAACAGTCGCTACCTACACAGGCACTATTTGTAAGAATGAAATACGCAACTATACCTAATATTAAATTGGGAATGATTACCACAATACTTATTTCTAGAGGCAGGTTTCTTTTATTTTGCGGATGTCATGGGTAGTTAATAATTACAGTCTTTATCTGCAATTTTCATTTATGCGCCACGATGTCGATGAAGTAAAATGTAACACTTTCAAAGATGGGACCCCCTTCCTCCGAGTCTGGTCGCGTCGACTGCCTCGCTCGCATGAAAATTTGATTATAAAAAAAAAATGTTCCCCTTTGGAATACTTTGGACCTACGTTTGAATAAATCAAATAAAAGCCCTATTTGGGTCAGAAGTGAAGCGGTATCGTAATATGGTTGTTATAATTCTAAATTCTCTTATATATACACTAGCTGAAAACCCGCACTTCGCTGCGGAGTACATTCAAATTAAATACAACGGTCAATGTATGCAATTAATGCAAAATATATATATATATACAATTGATCAATATATACAATTGATGTAGAAAAATATATATATTTATAAAAAAATCGTAAGGGATATTTTTATGGACAAAATAATGTCCAATCATCTGCCGCATTAGCAAGAAAATATTTTTCTGTCTATTTAGTTGTTATGCACGTGACGATAAATTTACTTAAAGTATCAGAAAAAGAAATCACGTGATCGGCATTTAATAAATTAAATTCTAAAAATGAATATTTAAAAATTCACCAAAAATCAGGGTAAAGGTTCGAAAAAAGATTTCATTTTAAAGGAATTTTTATGATCTTTCTTGTGATATAAATTTTATAACCCTCAAATTATTATTTTAAATGCAAACTTAAAAAAGGTTACTAAAACAGCTTAAAAATTTAATTTTAAAAAATCTAAGAATTTTTTAAAAATCTCTCTTAGTGCACCCCTACATCATAAGAAGAATCGCCATGCAAAATTTCAGCCCTTTAGGTCCAGCGGTTTGGTCTGTGCGTTGTATGTCAGTCAGTCAGTCAGTTACGGAACTGTTTTATATATATAGATTATACATGCTGTTTAAAACACTTATATTTTAAACATTTTAATTAATGTGCTGAGATTTTTAAAAGTGTGATTTGCAGTTTCAAGTTGTATTTAACATCTTTAATATTGTTTTATATTCTCAACTAAACTTTTGCTTTCCCTTTCATATATCAAGAAGTTCATTTAATACAATATATGAATTCCATAACTGTAGCTTCCCTCACAGGTATAAAAAAAAATTGCCGTGACATCCTTCTGAAGAGATGAATAGTAAATACCTGAAAACTTTTCTCTCTGAAAGTCGTATGGCACTTGGCGTGGTTTTAAAATTATTTTCCAACTTTTATATCTCGCAACTCAGGAGCTTCAGGAAGAGTAGTGGTAACTACAGTACATGGGCCGGGCCCTCCACTGTAGGATAATACAATACAGCAATGCATAAAACTTCAGTAATCAGTAAAAAGAGAAAGTAGGAAGGAAAATAGAAAGTGGGGAAAACAAAAAGCTTCGATAGTACAAGTAAAGGTAAAAGAGAGTGAGCGAACAAAGAACAGGACAAACAATTAAAAGTCGAGCAAGAATGGCACAGGGCCGTTTCTTGTTAGATGAATCAGCAGGATCGTCATCGGCAAGATTTTTAATAAGATCATTTGGTAAATCTTTATGGAAGTTAATAGCAAGATTTTGAAGATAATTTTGAATAGTGGGGAGATTTATCTCCCTATAAATGTCAACATTGCGAAAATACCATGGAGAGTGAGTGACTTGCCGAATAGTCATGTTTTGAGCAACAGCCAGAATTTTAATGTTGGAATCCGCTGCATACGACTAAACTGGTCCAGCATACGTAAGTAAGGGTCTTAAGAAGAAATATTTATAAATGAGCATTTTGTTACTAAAGTTCAATTTACTATTTCGGGCAATTAAGGGATAAAGTTGTCATTTAGCATTACGGACTTTATTACGATCATTAATGATATGTTGTTTCCAAGTGAGTTTTTTTATCAAGGGTTAACCCTAGGTATTTAAGTGTTTGACCAGGGGATAACGGTGGAGCCAATTTTAATATTGCAGTTAGCTTCAGGAAGAGTAGTGGTAACTACAGTACATGGGCCGGGCTCTCCACTGTTATTGCAGTTATCATAGGTTCTATCGAATTTATGGGTGAACATCTCGCAACTCTTGCGCATGCGCGTTTCTTAAACTGCATCTCTCGCCATGATTGGTTGCGTTGCCCACTAGTTTTAAATATCTTGGAGCAGTCGGCAAACACTCAGTCGTATTAGCTCGCTCCGAGTTAACTGCGTCTTGGTTGCAAATCATTGAGGTGTGGAAGCACTCTATCATATGAGCGGCACAATTTCGAAGGGGAACCTCAAAGCGAAAGATGATTGGGGTTCCTCGGGTTTGATGCCCGCACTTTCTAAAAAGATATCACTCCTGTACATTCCCGGGTTGCTTTGGGAGCACGACTCTGTTATTTGGGATCACAGCTGTTGTCCAACGCTAGGTAAGTCTATCTTCAAACAATTCTGATATCTTTGGAGGCACATGCCTCTGTGATCTTGCATTTGCTATCAAAAGACACTCGCTTCTTTTCAATTTTATATTTAGTAGGAAAACTCATTATGGTTGAAAACAGTTACTGGTATATCCTTCATTGACCCATGTGTGAAACCCTGAAAACTATTGATTATTATTGAAACCTAGTGCAATAGCCGTATTGAGTCTTAATAGACTTAAAAATGGTTTGCTTTATAAATAACGTAGTAAGTTGTCGGCTGTTCCCATTTTCGTGGTCTAAAAAGTTGGTGTAAATTATATGAGGATATG
Organism: Dolomedes plantarius; assembly: GCA_907164885.2. Taxonomy (NCBI): domain Eukaryota; kingdom Metazoa; phylum Arthropoda; class Arachnida; order Araneae; family Dolomedidae; genus Dolomedes; species Dolomedes plantarius. Next base: position 21,099,185 of record OU015495.1, on the reverse strand, counting down.
ATACGTTGTTTAAAACCTCCATGAATTGGTAATAGAGAATATCAAAAACGAACATCCTTTACTTCTACAGTTTTCCACCACTGTTGGCCACTTGTTCAGCCTAGTTAACAGTGCAAATATATCCACGTTAAGTGTAAGCTTGAATTTCTAAATATTCAATTACGTAACAATCAATTGAAACAGATTTCAGTGGTCTAGCAAGTTGTTCTCGCTGTCAGATAAATCATGTTTTGACATTCCGGATAAGACTTTGATCTTTCTTTTCCAATGTATTCTTAATTTGAAATTGGGATAGATTTCAAATTAACTTCAAATTAAAAAAATTAAACTGATTTTTTTCAAAGAAATCTTTAATTTAATGGTCATGAACGTTTTGTTACACTTAACGTAAAATAATTTACAGATAATTTTTTAAGTTTGCATTCATGCCAAATTCCGTAGACCGGTAAATAGTTGTAATTTTTTCCCCAAAATTGGAGGTGAAATGGGTGGATATTGTGACTACAATAAATCTAATTAAATGCATATGTGCGTCAGAATAGTAAAATTCTAAAATTAGGGAGATTATCTGTATTATCCGGTTACACTTTTAATATTTAGAGTTTCTTTACAGATCATAAATATCAGACACAACCCACAGAAAATTTGCCTGGATTAAAACTATTCAACAGTGGTATATCTACGTATGTACAAACATAGAACGTAACGTTTAGAGGGAAAAAAATAAAAGTATGATCTGCAAAGTATGTTAGTCTTTGACTACTTTTGTCTTAATACAATATTTCTTTTGAAAAAGTAGCTGCAAAGGCCAAAATGTGCTTCATTTCAAAATACTTTGATTTAAAAGCGTCTGGCCCTTCCCTCATCTTAAATAGTGCTTCACATATTATGAGAATGTATTTAGCAAAACTTAGTTGACATCTTTCCATTTTCAGTGCAAACATGAAAATTTTTAGTTTTGTATCCTATTGGCAAACTCAGACTGCTTTAAAATCTTAAAATTTATACTTATCTGTCTGATCTCCTTTTTAAAATGTATAACATTATAACTGTTATAACAGTGGAATTTTGCTCATGTATTTTGACTCGTTTAAACACGCTCTGCTTCACTGCATTAAACATTTCATTTTTAACAATGTGTACTCTAAACGTGAAATTTTAGCTAATTTCGTCGCGGACGACTTCATTCTGAAAACTGTAGGAACTAGAAGTAAAGAGATGTCAGAAAGCTATCCTAAGAACTAGTCGTCCTATTAACTGTCTTATTTCCCTTTGTGGTCTCAAACTTATTTTAATTCTGACTGTTAAGTAATGTTGGCGATTTATTTTCTGCCTGTAATGTTTTGAAGTGACTGATTGAAATATTTGTACCACCAAAAAAGAAAAAACCTTGTTTTTTCACTCCTGAAGTCTTAATCTCTAGAAAGCGTAATATGTGCTGTCTATAAAACGCTGTTTATAAAATTATGCTGTTCGCGTAATAATATCCCTCCCTTTACTTTCATACTGAAATTCTATTTTGTATGAAGACAATGTATTTAAAACTGTCATTGCGGTTTTATTTTTCATTCTCAGTATCGGCTTGGATGTTATGTAGTACCATCACACCTAAATTTAAAGATTTCCGTGTAAAACTACAATGCCTGCAACTGATTTCCATAAATGTTGCGTTTACTTTATTTTCAATATCAACTTCAGATTTTTATTCAGTGGCAGTATCACCGCAAAGGGGCAATAATTACTAGCAATTTTCTCTTCAAGCGCTTTTCTTCCCTGGTACCATTAACACCTGAAGTAGCTAAGATGGGCTCTGTCAAACACTTCCTTGCTTTCGCATAACACTTGCGTAAAGATTAAGCACTAAACTATTTCAGCAATGTATAAAAATCTAGTGGCGCACTCAAAGGTTGGCAGAGTGGGGAGAAAGGTTCATCCCCTGTTGCCTAAAATTTCGTTAGGGAAAAGCAATTCAAAGGTATTTCCATCGTAACCCTCCCTCAGAAATGAAGATTTAGTGAAACTTGACACCTGAAAAGTTATTCTTGTTACACCACTGTTGGAACTGCTCATTATTTCCCCGTAGTGATTTTTTTTTTTTTATCCAATCCCTCGTCGATATATTGCGTTCCTCGAAAAGACCCTAATAAAGTCGATGAGCATGTGAAAGGAATATTAAATTTCAGGCTGAAAAATCCTTTCTTTACGTCTTTTTCAGCATAGATGTCTTGCAGTTCTAACAGATGTCAAGTATGGGAGTAAATCCCTTTCTTTTTTTAAATCAAATTTTAATTTTCTTGAGCATGTAGTATACTGTAACACGCCAAACTTTTTTTATATAATTTTATAGAAAAAACCTAAACCTTTTGTCATTACATCCAACAAAATCTAAAATGGGTATTATTAAGTTAGAAAAATGCCTGTTCCAACTAGGGATAATGTATCAACAAGTTGCAAAATTAAGAGACACGTGAGCAATCATCATACTTAAAAATGGGCATGAACTAGAACAATATTTTTAAAAAGTTAAATAAAAGGTCCAAAATCAAAGGGATTGGATTGTAAACTGTATTTAAAAGGAAATTTCGAATCTGATTTTTTTTATAAGACAAAAATGGATTTTCTTTAAATTTTAGAAAACTATCGTCATTGGAATGACAAAGTACTTGGGGGAGGGGGGGGGGGGGGGAAATCTGAAGACTCATTCCCAAATTAACAAACTACGAACTTAACATCCAACAACTCGCTAAACGTGAAGAAAGATTAATCAAAAGGAATATTGGTCCCCAAAATTAGTGTACTCTAACTTGAAATGCACTCATCACATTTCTGAAAAGTCTGAAGAAATTTTAACTACAGTCGGACCTCTATTTAACGAAGTCGCTAAATCCCGAAAAATTCAATATATGGAAAATAGAGATTTAAATAGAGATTTACCTTTTAAAATACCTTAAACTACTCAAGACAGATTTTAAATTCATAAACACAATATTAATAAAAGTAATTACTCACACCTTTATTTTGTAAATTAATATCTCTTTCATATATCTTACCCATCAAACAGAAATCTGCAAGGAAAACAAGAATAAAACAAAACGTCCGGGAATACACTGTATTTTCAATTTAAAAAAATTATATTAAAATTAATGAATTGTAATGACATTGTCGCATTTATTATAACAAGTAATTTTAAGCTTACATTACTACAGGCGTCCTTAAATTTAATTATTGGTAAAGTTTGTTAATTTTGTCTGAGTTTTTGTTTGAAAAAGTGCTTTCTCATACGTCTCGCATCTTTGCAATGCATTAAAACCCCTTCAGGCGTATTTTCTTCAAAATGTAATCCGCGTCGGAATGTGTTAAAAGAAAGTTAATGTGTTAAAAGACAGAATTAGTTTGAAATGTTCAGAAATGTTTTGAGAAATATGGAGAAAAAAATATTGAATCACAAGAAAAAGTTTGTTAAATAGAGAATGTACTTCGCTATTTGGAGGTTATTTTACAAAGAAATTCCCAAAACGTTCTTCGTTCCAAGGAAAAGTTCGCAAAATAGAGATTTGCAAAATAGATTCGTTAAATAGAGGTCCAACTGTATTAGAAATATTTTGAGAAAGTAAATGTAGTAGAATAACTAGAAAACATTCTTAAATGAAGCGGGCAGCTACTTCAGAATTTGCTAATACCTACATTAATATGCTTAAGGAATTCTGAAAAAGGTTCTGTTTTCTAGGTAGACGTAAAAGTACCATCATTAAAATGTGATCGAAGGCAGAAGTGGTTAAAAACTATGTGTGTAATCAACATTAAATTGATGTCAAAGTGAGCAAATTTAGGAGCGAATGTTAAAGCAGAGAACGCAAAAATGCACCTTTTTGAATTATAAACTTTGTCTGGATAATCTTCCGATCAATTTAAAACTAGACATAAACATATTTGTTATACAGTTGTACCTCGACTTACGAGTGTCTCGACTTAAGAGTTTTTCGAGATACGAGCATTCTCTTGGCAGATTTTTTGCTTCGAGTTACGAGCTATAATTCGGGTTACGAGAAAAGCTTTAGATACCCCACCGCTAGTTTGCGCAGCGAACGCCATGTTACGTGCTCATCAAATGAGAACCCGAGAAGCGTATAATATTTACAACCTTTATGTACAATTATTATACAATTGTATAACATTATTTTAAGACTACTATCCAGTCTTAAACCGAGAGATTAACACTCAATTATCAACACTCAACAGCTTGCTCTGCCCACACTTGAGCAGTGGCGGACCAACCCGGGCCCCACTTACTAAGGGTCCCCACGACAGGGGCCTTTTTTAAAATTGAATGAAAACTTTACTACAAAAAATTACATTTTTAATTATTTTTAAAAAATCAGACAAGAACGTTATTGTTTTTATAAAATATTACACTTGCATATTTTAGCGACTTCACACATTTCGCGTGCCCCCCCCCCCCCAACTTAACTTGAAATAAATTAAAACGTTAATAGAAGTTCAGTTAAAACCATAAAATTGTAGAAAACTTAAGAAAGCTGGGTTTTTTTGCCGCCTTTTCAAACTGTGAAACTGAAGATTCCGACTATGTCTTTAGCCTTAACATAGATTTTAACTATATGATCCATAGCATAAATTCGATGCTAGATTTTTTCTGATTTTATTAATATTATATTTATTTTTCTCATTGTATAACTAACTACTCAAACATCAATTCTATTTTTATTCAATTTCAAAAAATCCCAATATTTCATATTTTAAGGACCCTTCGGTAGTCAAAGCGCTGAGGAGGGCCCTAACTGAATTCAATTCGTGCCCCCCCCCCCCCCACACACACACACACACAAAAAAAAAAAAAAAAAAGTTAGAAGCACGCTACGCCTATGGTACCGAGAGATGCCATAGAGCTGACGCTGAGTTGCTGAAAATCGCCCGATATTCTTCGCCGTATTCCAGAACCTACGCACTTTTGTCGATGTATTTTAAAATTTTGTACGTAACCGTATTTATCCTAGAAGTGCAATAAACGTATGAAAATCATTAAATAGGCTGATAGTCTTTATTTTAGGCTTTATAGACCAAGTCTTTATAGACCAGACCCTGATTTTCCATTAGGCCAGGGCCTAGGGGCCCCCCAAATGTTGGGGGCCCAAAAAAACTTATTGTAAAAGAAAAAAAAATTCCAATTGTTTTTTTATTTTACCTTTTTCAATATCAATTTTTTTTATATATCCTTTCAAATTTGACTGGTTCATCATATGTATAGTTATATGTATAGTTCATATGTATGTTATAGTGTATATAAGGGATTACTAAGTTTTTTTCTGGTTGCATTGTATTGGTGTTTTAATTTAATGAAGTTAATATGTTGTATTGTTTTTTATTTCATAATGCTCTAGGCTTCTACGCTTCAAATAGCAAATTCTCGGTAAAATGATATTTTCACAATGATTCATGATTATTTTTTGTATGTCAATTTTGGAAATTTTACGCCCACATTACTGTTAGGGGGCCTCCATCGCCCCATCCCGGGTTGTGCCTAAAGTCAAAAATTTTCTAAATCGGGCCCTGTTATAAACTGGTTAGTTTTCTGGTGTCAGAAGTCCTGATTTAAGCATTAGGTTGAGGAAAGACTGACGGATGACGACGATGAGCCTGGAAAATACTTGTAAGCCGATTCTTTGTGTCAGAAGTCCTGATTTAAGCATTAGGTTGAGGAAAGACTGACGGGTGACGACGATGAGCCTGGAAAATACTTGTAAGCCGATTCTTTGTGTCAGATTCTGGTTTTGGCGTAAAAATTTGAATAATGTTGTGTGTTTCGGAAAATTTGGAAAATTGATCGATGCAGTGAAGCTGTGCGACGAGTCTGAAAACCTAGATGCAAGAGGATCAGCTCAGATTATAATGGCAAATGTTTGCGATTTTAAGTTTATAGCGTTTCTACGCCTGTGGTCAGATATTTTGGAGGAAATCAACCACACTCAACACATCTGAAAATTCAGGGGATTTCCTTGGACAAGGCTTTAAATAAACTAAGAGCATTGGAACTTTTTTTTTTAAGGAAAGCAGAGAATCTTTAGTTAGTGATGCTTTGAGCTTCGCTTCCCAGAAATGTGAAGAAATGGGAATTGCTATTGAAAAGAGAGGAAGAAAAAAATCTAAAAAGATGATGCCGGGTGAAAAAGCTAAAGATGGGGGTTTATCTTTACAAGAATAACTAAGGAGGTCCATGTTCCAATGTGTAGATAGGTTGTATTTGGAACTCCAAACAAGAAAAAAACTCCGTGGTGAACATTCATAACAAATTTGAAGTCTTGCAGTCGGTTAATTTGATCCAGATGAGAAATTGCCAGAACTTATTTCTCGTCTAACTGAAAGTTACGACGAATTTTCTAAGGAGGAGGTTTTGCCAGAAATAAAGACTAAGACGTAACTGGTCGGATAGCCCTTACGTCTAAATCAATCCTCTATCAATCCCTAATCAATCCTCTATCCTTACCTCTATCAATCGTTTCTGAATAGATTTAACCAGTTTGAATGTTTCATTACAAGATATATTATTCCATTCCATAATGATAGCCTTCAAATATTAATACAGAGGAAGTCAAAAAGTGGTCAGCTCTTCCAAGTTTTGCAGTTCATTGTTGGTATGGAATTTCAAGAGTCAGTACCAAACTTGTGTTTAGCACTAAAGTTGTTTTTACCGATTTGCATATCAGTCGCAACTTGTGAAAGTTTTTCGAAATTGAAAGTCATCAAAAACTATTTGCGCTCAACAATGAACCAAATCAGACTAAATGGCCTAGCAATGTTATCCATCGAGAACAAGTTGGCTATGAAAATAAACTTTCATGAGACAATTAGACAATTTTCTGATGCAAAAGTTAGAAAAAGACAATTTTAAAGGGAGGCTTTTACCTATTTGAAATTAATACAGAATTCTTAATTTAACTGACTTATATGGAATTTTTTTAAAAATGTTTATTTTTACTAAGTTTTCAGAACGCAACCCACCCACCCCTTTTTGGAAATGTCCCTGGGTCTCATATAACATGGTTTCACACAACACGGCATATTCTAGGTGTATTCCCATTCTATTTTTTTCATACTGATACTGTGAATGTGTATTGCCTTGTGAAAAGTAAAAATTTTTAAAGTTGAATTACCAATAAAGTTAACGTAGATCAAAGTGAGGTATTACTTTGGTTTTCCTTGAAGCTACCTGAATATTTTAAGTAAGTATTGGCGCCAAAATGGCTCCTTTTCTTTTTAATATGAATTTTGTCTTTAACTATTATCGCTTTTATTAATCAAACGGCCAAGCCTTTTACCATTCACCTTGGCCTGACAAAAAATTCATACAACGAAAATCAGCGCCGTACAATTGATTTTAACCTTGTACCGAACAGTAAGTTAGCGAGCTCATGGCTCAGGCGGTTAGAACGTTGGTCTCGGGAGCTGTGCCGTGCGGTACGTCATTGGTTCGATTGCTCGAACCCAAGCCTTGACATACGACTTTTTTATTTAACGCTTAAACAGTAATGATCATTGCTCACCTCGTACTGCACGAGTTCGCTCCCTTATTCTGTCAATTTTTTCTCTGCACACAGGGGCGTGCCGACGGGGGGAGAGGAAGCGGTACAGGACCCCCCCCCCCCAACAGAGCTAAGATAAATTTTTAAAATTTACAAAATAATGCAAAAATATTTCGTATAGGCCTAATAGTAATTGTGTTATTTATTCTTTACCATTACGATCTTTATTGCACTTACATTTTTAGCGATCTTTATTGTTTCAATTTTAGCGCTATACAGTGCCAGAAACAGTATTTCTAAAGCCAAGTGCTGAGCGCTGTTTATACACTTCTACAGTACTATCCGCGAACCGCGAGAGTGAACCGAACCCTCGCTTATCAAAGTATTGAAGTCTTTTTTTCAACAGGGCACGCACGCACTGTTTCGTCGCGTATCTGCTTTAAAAAGCACTTCTTGTTAGATTTTCATTCCAATAATGACTGGGACGTCGCTTTAAATATTTTATCCGAATTCATAGATATATGATTTTTAAGAAGTGGCATCTAGTACTCTAGATAGGTGTTAAATAGTGCCCTTTTAGGCTAATTTTCAAAATTTTCCGGGGGACGACCCCCGGACCCCCTTCAGCTGGGACCCTCTTCCCCTGGACCCCTTTCCCCTGGACCCCCTGATAATAGGGCGTCAGGGAAATGGATGACCCCTAGCACATGGAGGCCTTGACCCCCCCCCCCCCCAGAACAAAATCCTGAGCACACCACTGTCTGCACAGGTCAATATCCTGAGAAGACAGTCTGATTAAGGCAAAGAAAGGCTAGCTGTCATTAGAAAAAGTTAAAAATTACCATTTTTTTGGGGGGGGGCCCAAAAATAAATCCGCCCCGAGCCCCAAATGGTCTAGGTACGCCACTGCACTTGAGTCGCCATCCGAAACCAAACAGCGTCCAACCTCTCACAGAGAAATATCTTCAATTCCATCCCCCACGGTGGAACCCCCATTGGCGGGTCTAGGGGATGGATGACCTTGGTTGAAAGTCGAAGAATAAGATTTAATTATTCAGTTCAGCCTTTCTCCTCCTCTTGCATCAGCATCTTCAAGTCTGATCTGCAAGATAAATGTTGTACATTACACTTAATAATACAAGTTTATTGCAGTACATTCTATTGTATTGCGTTTTTACACAATGTTCATCATTTATAAGCACATTTCTCTTATTTAAAAGTATGTAACAAAAAAATTGCGGTGTGTTGGGGGAGCCCGGAACGAATTAATGGCTTTTCCATTCATTTCAATGGGAAAAATTGATTCGAGATAAGAGTATTTCGAGTTACGAGCTCCGTCATGGAACGAATTAAACTCGTAAGTCGAGGCACCACTGCATTTGTATTTTAGGGACTTTATATTAACGATCAATGTAATCAAAAGTCGTGCATAGAGTCCAGATATTAGATCATTTGCAAGATCGGGAAAAGGAATTTAAAGTTTCAATTAATATGGACTTGAAGCAAAACTCGTAGCAGAATAGGAAAGAAAGCAATACATGTTGCGAAATCATGCTGATCAGTTCGACAGAAGCTGAACAGTAGGATCATCAACAATCAGTGGCGCACCCAGGGGAGGCCCAAGGGGACCTGCCCCCCCCCCAAAGCAATAGAAATTGCATTATGAAAATTGATTTTGCATATATTTTTATCTTTTCATCTCGCCCCCCCCCCCCCATGCATTATAAATATTTTTTCCGTTCATCTCGCCCCCCGCCAAGAAAAACATCCTGGGTGTGCCACTGTCAACAACAAACGATCAACAATTAACTAAGCTATATAGGTTTAGATTAAACCGAAGGTGTTAGATGCAATGAGAGAAAAAGCTTTTTGTGTGAAGTCTACAAATTGAAAAGATTAGGTGCAAGTACGACTTGAATGCTGACATTAGACTATACTTAGGGCCTGTTCACATAGGAGTCCGTTGCGTTGCGATAAGGAAAAGATGACGTTGAGACGAAAGTAAACCAATCATATGCCTCCAAACGATTAGCAATGAAATTTTTAACGCCTATGATTGGTTTATTTTCGTCTCAACGTCATCTTTTCCTTAACGCAACGCAACGCAACGCAACGGACTCCTATGTGAACAGGCCCTAAGTATGAGATAATCCTCAACAGGTTATAGGATCAACAAGAGTAAGGGCCTGTTCACATAGCAGTACGTTAGCGTAAGCGTTACTCGTATTGAAATATATTTTACAAATGACAAACCTCCAAACGATTAGCAATGAAATTAAGGCCTATGTTTGGTTTATTTCCGTCTCAGCGCCAACTTTCCTTTTATGCTTACGCTAACAGACTGCTGTGTGAACAGGCCTTTAGGCGGAGTAGCTTGTATCAAACCTGCAATTTTTAAGAATATAAGTAATAATCCCCAAAAATTACAACAGTATTCTCTAGTGTCCAAGGACTTCCAAATCATTGTCTTTAATGAAATGTGGTGCATTAACGGCCTCAAGTTTATGTAAAATTCATGTGCTCGATTAAGAAAATTTAAACAAACATATACTAAATCATTTGATTTGGGAAACACGGGCACAAGAATTTGACAGAAGTGCTAAAATGTTCCTTTTATCAATTTGATAAATACAATTTTACAAGATTGTCAGACTGAAGGCAGCTCATCGGATGCTCATAATTCCTCATTTTGAAATATTCAAATCAAACCATTAACAAGAAAACTTTTGCATTGTCACTTTCCACTTTATTTAGTTCGGTAAATAGTGCTCTTAAAGACTTTGTCAATTGTTTTGATCTGAAATGAATAGGTGACAGCAACAGTTTCGAATTACTGTCCCCAAATTATGGGATGAATTACAACTTTAACGTGATAACATATATAAGGTGGCCTATCAGTTTCGTTTCACAATGGATTCAAATGATAAAGAATATGTCCACTGGAAAATTAAATGTCATTCAGTTGTGTGGCTCTCCATATTTTAATCATTGGATGAGAGGAACTAAAATTTTTCAGTACAAATGAACCAAACAGTATCTATAATTTTGAACGTATGAATGACAGAAATATTTTTAGAGTGATAGCAGGTTTTCGTAGTCAATATCTGTAGCATATTTCAGAATATTTTGTTTTTGCAGAATTTTAAGCTCTGATGTAATTAATGTTTTTTCGATTATGCTGAAACAACTTTAAAAAAAGTTGATTTGTTCAGAGTCGATTGTAAACAGCACCCGGTAAAATCACGTGACTGACATAGAACACGTGGGAAATCACTCTACCGATAGTCGGTTCGTTCTGTTGGGCGTTTGTGCCTATTTTTATTTTTTTGTTTCCGTTTAGTTTGTCTGTATTTAGTTTTTCGTATTTGTTAGTTCGTTTTATTTATAATGAACAATAATCACAAATTATATATTGGCAATTTGCCATTTAACACAAAATCAGATATTTTACGCGGTTGAACTACTGAAAGTTGGTATTACTCCTGTAAAGTTATTGCTAAAAAAAATTATGCTTTAGTTGATTTACCAGAAGAAATACCATTGATACAGCTATATCGTTGTTAAAAGGTACGTATGTAATAATGAATTCGGTTAATATCTTAAAAGTCGGCTTATTGCTGAAACCTATCCACTTTATTTTGCAACTTGTTGATACATATCCTGCGATGGAATCGGCTTTTTTCTAACTTGATAATTTTAATTGATTGGTATCATTTCGTTTATATTTAACAAAAGTTTTGCTAGAAATTAGCTCATGTGTCAAGATGATCTTATTTCACTGCGTAATGAAATAATTTTCTAATACTGGAAAAGAGAAAATTTATCTTGTGTTCAGAACGTTCAATACATTTTATGAAAAGCTTGGTACTTTTGAATTATGAAAGTTTGACGGTAAATATTCCTAGAATTGTATAATTCGATCGTTAATCTGAGTTTGTTTCAGGCTTAATCAATAGTTACGCATTTGAAGAGCCTCCAAAAAAAATTGATAGGCTTACGTACTAAAATGACACTGTGACATTGTGTTAAACTTTACTATAAAGATTTCATTTTCATCATGCAATAAAATATAGTGTGTAATGTTAACTTTTGCATTATAAAATACTAAATGAAGCAATTTAAAGCCTTTCACATACTTGGGAAAACAAACAAACACTTAAAAATTTTCTTAATTTTTCATTAGTAAAGGAAGTCAAGATGTTTTCCAAGTTTTTCATGCTATTATCCTCCTATGTTGGATGGATTTAAAAAAAATCTGCTTAATATTTAAAAGAAGTTAAGTAATCAAGTTTTATCTGTATTCCTAAGTGTTGAAAGATTTGTTAAAAATCTGGCTTGTAACTTTTACCTAAACATGTTAGGCTTGGTTAAGGCCTAAGCCCGACAACATAATTTTAGGCCTATTAGGGCTACTTAGCTAAGTGTTGTAGCTGACCAAAGTAAAATCAGTTACTGTTTTCTTATGGTGACCTCTTTCAATAGTACACTTTGGTAACTCATAATTCTTTAGATTATTGGGCAAAGATTGGGACTTACATGTGTGTGTAGGGGATTCCCTGGAATTAACTGATTTGATATTCATAAATTTAATACAAAATGGCTGTGTTAGAAACTGCATTGACAGGAGGTTTTTAAAACATTTTATTCTTTGAACTGAATTTTCAAAACAGCTGTTTTATTCCTAATCTAAGCCAGTTATTTAAACACCCCAGAAAAATCCTTTCAGAAATGCTGTTACCCCTCATTTGTAAAAGGAAAAAAATTGACCCCTTTTATTTCTTTTCTTTTCATTAGAGAGCCACAGATTGTTAGTCAATATATATAAAAGTACATGTTGAGCAAGGAAATGTGGAAAGAATTATATAAAATAAAAACCAGAAATATATTTAGTTTTGTTGGCATGAAGTTATGTACCATACTTCTGTGTTATCTTAGGCTTGTCTTTTGTAAAGGGCATGTCTTTCAGGAAATTTTTGAGAACTTAGCTTTTAAAAGGTGGTAGCGTAAACATTCTGATTAAAAGTTCTATAAAAATTTACAATAATGGTTTCTTAATGAAAACTCAAAATTTCAGTTGTAAGTGCCACTTCTATATGCTGTAGACAGCATTAACTTTTAAATTTGTGCTGCATATTTAGCTGAAACATACCAAGAAATTAGTCTTCGCTGTCACTTTTGACAGCTATAATTTTTTTAACAATCATAAAATACTTTATTTCTAAACTGAAGACATAAATTTTTTGTTGGAATATTAACTTAAATTTTTACTTTGCCACTCTTTAGAAACTTTGGAATTTCACATTATAGAAGTTTTAGTAAAGTCATGTAAAGTATTTATTTTAGTAGAGCATGTTCCTTCATCTATAGTTTTCCTGCGTTTATAGTTTAGTGTAATAGGTCCCTTAAAAAAATTATTAGTAGAGGTTTCACTGTATTGACTTTAAAAGATTTTAGAAATTAAAATGAGTTGATTTTAAACTGAAATAAAGCATTTTAATTTTGTGATGTGCTATATTTTTTGTAACAATTTTGAGTAATTATAGATATTTCCAGTTACTTTTAAATCTAGAGTTAGGGTAAAATATTATCTATAAAAGGCATAGTGCTCAAAATTATGAATGATTCCTAGAAATTTGACTTTGTCCAATTCAAATAGACCATGTTGAGTAGGTTATGTTGTGACAAACTCCTATTCATCCAGGCGCTAGCACAGAAGCTCAAGAATAAATTTCAATGTGCAGCTAGAGTACCAGAGTAAAAGAATACACCAGAGAGCAGTTATTCCTTTTTTTATATTGATGTATAGGGGTTCATTGTACATTCAAATAATGGTAGCTTCAATTGCTGTCTCCTAATTGCATTTCCACTATTGCTATAACATGAAAAGTAAATTTATACTTTTCATGTTATAGAGGTTTTAACTCTTTGCTGACTTCTCTTTGTAATGCTGTATAACTGCAGATTTTAGTCTAGAAAATAGAATAAAACCTTCCAAAACTAGCAAATTCTCTCATTTTCTGTGTTACAATATGAGTTTAATTTTTTGTTAATCAGGGCAGAGTCAAAAGGATTTTTAAAAAAATTAAAACTGCTGAATTTATTTTTCCTCTGAGTTTTTGCATCATTATATTACTATTTGGAATTCACTGGGCCACCTGGCTTACGTCTATCTGGCTTTTGAGGTGCATGTTTGTCTTGGCTTGGAAAATAGATGCTTCATATAGAATAGGTTATTTCATATAGATTCAAGCAGGCAATTATCCCATATTGATTCTTTCTATAGTCTTATTTAATGAGACCAGAATTGCAATGATTTAAGTTTTATGTTTATAAAATCACTTCAAAAGGGTGGCATTCGTGAATATCTTCCTGTATATCTAATTTTATTAATGCAGGTACATATAAAGCTAAAGATGAAATTGAAGTCCCAGCTAAAAAGCTAATTGGTTGAATAAAGATGAGCATTTTTGCTTTTCTAAAATGTTGCTTTTAGATAAAAATTTGACGGTTCAATTCAGGTTTCTTCTCAAATGATTTAAATTTTTGTCGTACCATGTTTACCGTGGATAAATTTTCTCACCTTTAGCAAGATCTAAATAATGGGAAAGCTTGATGCATAATTATGCGTAATCTTGAATTTAAAATCCTCTTGATAATTAAGTTCATCAAATATATTTTTCCTCATTTCCGTATTGTTCTATATTAAATAATGAAATCTGACATTGAATTAGTTAGTCAATCTTATTCTTAAAATTTCTAAGAGCTGTTATTTAAACAATACTTTTCTTTTTCTTTGAACGTGCATGAATATTCATAAAGGAAGAATATTCTAACTTTAAAAATTTATACTAAACCCAATTATTTATTGAACACAAAATTCCTTTTAAACAGTAATATAAAGTAATATTCATATATGAGCTTAGCTTAAAGGAAATGTATACAATAATTTTTTAACTAATCTTTACTATAACTTCCGGATTTCTTTGAAAATGGTTACATTTAAGATCCTGATTCTTTCATGAAGTTTATTGACACTGGGGTTATTTTTGTTATATATGTTATCTGGGCAGCCAATTACTGTTTTTATTTATTTCATATTTGAGTTGATTTATTATATCAGTATGTGGCTTGTATCTACCATGTTTAATTAGAGGAAGTAATAAAAAGGAACACAGGAAGTGTTTATGAAACAGATAAAATAATTTGATAGTTTTACCCATATTGCAATGCATGTGAAATCTATGGACTTGACATAGTTTTTCTAATCACATTAAAGAGTAGCAGTAATTTGCTCTTTTTTTCACTTTACAGTTAATGTGTTATGATAAACATTGATATTATTTATCACTTCTATCATCCTTTCTACAGGGTTTATTCTATTTCTTGAAAAGCATTCTTTTTATTTCTAACAAAATATATGTATCAATACTAACTGAAATATGGATTGCATACTAGGTACAGTGCATATTAAATTTTGTAGCAAGATTGTAGCTTTTTATCCATAATAAAAATTGGTGTTTTTCTTATTTTAAAAATTTGTCATCTTTTCTCAATATTTTAAAAATTGAGAATTTCCACAATCATTTTTGGTTGCAGTATTTTTTACATTGTCTCTGTATATAATATCAAAAGCTAGGACATGTTATAACTGTTGCAAATCATTTGCAGTATCCACTTAAATTATTTCAGTTTAATTTGAAAAAAGTGAATGTAAAAGGTACATAAGTTTTTTTGAAATGTTTGGTTCGGATCAAGTCTGTTATATGAACTGATTGTTCTAAAAAATAATAATAATTATAAATAAATAGCATTTAAGTAATTGTGCAGTTTTAGAATTGATATATGGTTATAAGTTCTGATAGGAGAGGTGTGATTCTTGGTTTTAAAAATTTAAATATGTAGGAGAAAAAGCTTTAGCCTTTACGTATAATTGTTCAGTTATCAAAGTGCAATAAAGCTATAATATGCTCTCATTGTATGTTCTTTATGTCTAATTTTTGTAACAATGTTATCCTCCTTTTCAACGAAAGATTGGTTTGAAATTATCGAAAAGACAGTATTTTTGCTGAATAAAACTTTTTTTTAAAATAGTAATTTCATTTTGCTTTACTCTGTTTCAGTATTTTGACAGAACTGTAATTTTAGCTATTTAACAGTATATTATAGTTTGAAGTCGGTTTAACCATGCCATTATGCAAGAGTTTTAGAACATCTCTTAAGCACTAGTAACATTTAAATCAATGAAATTATATTTTAAAATCATTTCAGATTTTAGAATACATTTAAACTTAAAATCTATTTTAATGATTACTTCTTTCAGGCTGATGTTAACTTTCATGATTAAGTATGACATGTAGATCTGTAAAAGCTTTCAAATGAAAAGAAATTAAGTACTACAATATAAATATGAATTGGTGTTTGTCCTTAAATTTTCATTTTAATATGGCAAAACAAATTGATTAATCACTTATACTTGAATAACATCTGAAGCCTTAATATTGTAAAACAAGTGAGTAACAATTACTATAAACTTGTAACTTTAACATTTTATATTAAAAATATTTAATTTTACAAATTTCTTGCTTTAAACTATTTCATTCTTTTAAAACTTACTTAGTATTTCTCTTCTGAATTGATCTTTTATCTGCATCATGTCACCATTCAGCTTCTACATGCTGCTGTATTGTTCTTATTGATGCAATATTAATGTCAGACACTCATTCTAATGATATTTTTAGTATCATTAATTACAGTCTGATGACAGTTACTTGCTCCTCTAGACTTGTTCCCTTTTCATTTTATAAATGTTTTCAGTATAAATTTTCTCATTCAGTCTCTTTGTGTGTGTGTGTGTGTGTGTGTGTGTGTGTGTGTGTGTGTATGTATATATATATATATATATATAATTTCTTTTCAGTCTGTTACTTTCTTTAGGTCTTGGCTAAATTTAAGCCACCATGATTTGGATGTTATCCAACAAAATAGATTAGCTACTTGTCTCTTATTAAAAGAGTTTCTTGATGTAGTCGGATCACAAAAAGATACTACTCCTATATTGTTTAACAGTGAAAAAAGGGGGATTAGGTTTTATCATTTTAAAAAAACCTTTTAAAGTAGATAATTGTATTGTTTTGTGGTATGTAAAATTGAGATTAGTAGAAAAGTTCTATAACTCCTTAAGATGATAAATTGAAAGCATTTTGTTGAGGATTCATAATTATCAAGTGGTGGGAGATCTAGATATACCCTCTGATGTTACTTGAGATTCACAATTTTTACATCTAAGAATGTTCCCTTATTGCATAAAGCCTTAGTCTTTATAATTTTAAGTTTACCTGTCTTTCTAATATCGACCCATGTTAAGTTTTTAAGGGAAAAGAATTGCTGTGAATATTTAGTTTAATTTCTTAAGTAATTAAACTGCTCAGTAAAGGATAAGTTTTTTTTTATGTAACTGATGGCATTAATGAAATTAAGGATTTGCTGGTGTATTAGTTATTTTTATCCAATTCTGAAGCTTCATAATTTGCAAACATTCCCTCTCTTGGAGCAGCATTTTGCCCAAGGAATTGTTCAAGGATTACCAATTACATAGATGGAAAGAACCATGTCAATTTTATTCTAATTTTGTAGTAATTGGTTTTGGGTTCATTTGCAAGGAATATTTCACTTAAATTACACCAAGAAATTGTGATAGTAACAATCAATATGTTGGTCAAAGAAAATGATGAAAGACATTCATCAACTTTGTGCCTGCAGCCAAATGATCATTCCAGATATACTCAACTCTAAGTGGTAAAGTATTAGATGTAGTAGATCATTCATATATAACTTGTAATGCCTGTTATCAAATGGTTGGTGAAACTGGCATGCAGTGTGCTTGGTTTGGTTTCGTTTGGGGCGCTATGGTCAACTTTTTGCTACATGAGGGCTAATTAGACCAGGGCCTACAGGATGAAGCCGATTCCAAACGACTACAAACATCCATTCCAACGTGGGACTTGACCCCACAGGATCTGAACTGAATGTCAGCACCCTAGCCATTCAGCCATCACCTGGCTGCAATCTGCTAGGAAATAATGGTGTGTTATTGACAAAAGCAGTGTATGCTGTCTGCAAGATATGTACTGTGCTTCATAACAGTCAATAGAAACTTAGTTATAAAGCATGTGGACATGAAATTGCTGTAAAAGTCTTATCATAAAAATATATTATATAATGTCTTATCAATGCCAGTATCATAAGCGCTTGATAATGATAAAAAGCAATTCACCATGTTCTGTTTCTAATGCTGTTGTAGAATATAGGTCTTGATTGTCATCTTCTATTTTATTGACTATCCATTAATTTTAAATAGATCCTACTTAATAGAATAAAAATTTCTGAATGTAAACTGATAATATTGGCAAGCCCAAAGAGTATCGGCTGTAACACGTTAAATAATACTGAAAAAAAATTTAACTCTTGCATTTCGTATTTCAGCTATTGTTATAATATTAGTTTAAGATATACTTTGAATATATTTTGAATTTTGCCATAAGACAAACTTGATCGCTAATTATACTGCATATGATTCAAACTAAATCCTAAATTATTTTTTTTTTCCGAATTGTAATCTGTCATGTGCTAGTTGACTTTTAGCAGGAAATATTTAGTGGCATTTGTATAATTATGCAAGACATTAGCCTTTAAATTAGATTTTTTTCTGGAGCTCAATTTTAAAGCCTCAAAAAAGCGCCCAGAAATCTTTCTTATACAGTGGCTCCTAAATGTGTTCGTACACTTACAATTTTCAATGAAATAGGGGTCTATCCATTAATTAAAATTAATATTTCAGAATGGGTATTTAATAAGATCTATAATCTATTCTTAATGAAACTACGGGAAATATTTTAAAAACATAGTAAAACTTACTTTTTGATTATTGGTTTCTTAAAAATAAGCACACTTTAATCTCAGAAAAGTCATCGTACACTTGTAAAAAATCTCTAAATTATAGTAAATATTCTAATTTTTCGTTAAATTAATATTTAGTAGGATAACCTTTAGCATCCACAACAGCTTATAATGGTCTGGGAATAGATTGCACTAGTTTTTTTGGATGAACATTGATGCAGAAATTGCATTCTTCCATCATAATTGTTTTTAGTTCGCTTTTCACGTGAATGTCGTGTTTTCGTACCCGAACCTCCAGTTCTCTCCGATTTATGTTCTATTGGGTTTAAATCTGGCGATAGAGGTGTTTTCAAAACTTGTGGACAATTATACAGACACCAGAGGCGAACGTTGAGAGTCGTATGCTTAGGATCGTTATCTTGATTTAAAAAAAAAAAAAAAAAAAGTTGTTTCCAATACCCAAATTTTGGGCTGATAATTTTAAATTGTCTCTTAAAATATTTATACAAACAGCATGATTCACTATGCCATCAATAAATACCAAATTATCTAGTCCTAATGCTGACATGCTCCTCCACACAAGGACACCTCCACCGCCATGCTTAACTGTTCCTACTAAGTTCTTGGGAAAAAGTTCCTCATTTTTTCTTCTCCGTACGTCCATCGCAACCATAAATGTTAAACTTCCTTTCATCGGCAAATAAGACAATATTCCAATATGTTTGGGGCTTATTTATCATTGATAGTGCGAAGGAAAGCCTAAGCTTTCTGTTTTTTTCACAAAAAAATTCTACGTGTAGAATGCCCATGTAATTCAGCTGCTCTGAGAACTCGTCGAACAGTTTCTGGTGAAATTGAAGTAGAAAATGTTTCATTAAATTCTGCAGAAACTTTTACAGCACTCGAACGTGGATTTTCCCCAAATTTTCTAATTTTAAATCTCTGATCACGTTTTGTTAACTCTGCCGGACGACCTTTTCTTACCTTGTTTTCTATCCGATTTTCTTTGAAGCGTTTTATCACATACTGCACAGTAGAATGGGATTAATTAAGTAATTTAGCACTATTCCGAATAGATTTAGCACTACTATGATGAAAAATAAATTTTCGAATGCTGTTTGTTGTTTCTTTACGACTACGAGCCATTTTTAAATAATAAATAGAATATTACGGAGTAGGCAAGCAAAAATTAAAGCCAGACGATATTTTAAATGCCACCACAATTCAAAAATTAAAATAAAGCGCCAGACGATAATTTTAATTATGAATTTATCCGAAAATATTTCAGTGTACGATGACTTTCATGAGATGAAGTTTTTGTTACTTTTTGATTACTGGTTTCTTAAAAATAAACTTTTACTATGTTTTCAAAATATTTCATGTAGTTTTATTAAGAATAGATTGCAGATCTCATTATCAAATACCTATTCTGAAATATTCATTTTAATGAATGGGTAGACCCGTATTTCATTGAAAATCGTAAGTGTACGAATACGTTTGGGAACCACTGCAGAACTTCCCTTGCTAAGAGAGAATAGTATAATTAATGAGCTATTTGTCATAGTCTCTGAAGGATTTTATTTTTCTTTTAGTTATCAAAGCCTATTTTGTTCCCTCACAAAAGGGTAATAAGCTTCCTTTGGATTAAATTTGTAAAAAAATGTAATTTAACCACTATCCATTATAAATTCTTACTGATTCTTCATAAATTAATAAGATGTGTGTATTAAATCTTCAGTTAATTTTTTTTTCATCAACTTTGGTAGGTTGCTCAGATTTTACTGAAATTGGTTATTTTCATTTGTAAAGTACACTGCTGGCCATTAAAATTGCAACACCATGAAGGAGGGATGATACAAACATCAAATTAGCATGAAACAAAGAAGGTGCTGGGATATGCAAATGATTAGAATTTAAGCGCAGTCGAACGACGCAGAAGGGAGAAACTGCATATCAAACTCTGTATAAATAGAAAGTTACGCAGCGGATTTAGCATTCGGAAATCTCATTTGAATGTTTGTGAGAAGATCGTGTTATTTCTCGTATAAGGAGAAACGGCTACCGTGTCGGAATTTGATAGTGGCACGGTTGTGGCCTTCGAAAGGGCGGTTTATCGTCCCGCGATTTTGTTACTCGCATTGGTTAGAATCCAACGACTGTCATGCAAACGTGGAATCGATGGGTTCAGGAGGGTCATACTGAACGCCATACAGGATCTCTACGACCTCCCGCCACTAGCGCCCAGGAGGAAACATGTCAGGTCGGCTTTACAGGATCGTACAGCCACTGATCCGTTGACACTGCAGCATAGACTCGCGGCGACAGTGGTGCGCCCAACGACAAAACTGGATACAGGAGTGGCACCACATCGTCTTTTCAGACGAGTCCCGGTTCTACGTGCAGCATCATGATGGACGTATCCGTGTCTAGAGGCACCGAGGAGAACGCACGTGGCCTGCTTGCATTAGATATCGTCATACGAGCCCTGCACCTGGTAAAGACAGCCCTTGGGTGCACGACACGAATACCTCTTGTTCGCGTCGTTGGTAATCTGAGCAGCCAGCGTTACATTTCTCGCATCTTAAGGCCGGTGGCTGTGCCCTATCTTCGAGGCCTCGGAGACGTAATCTTTCAATAAGACAACGCAAGACCGCATGTTGCCCGTCGTGTCCTGATCTACCTCGACACAGAGAGTGTTCCCTGGCCAGCACGTTCCAATGGGTGAGAGATCTGAAGGAACATCTGGTCATGGGTTGCAGAGAGACTGGGCCGCCACCGCTCTCCAGCCACGATGAAAAGTGGTATAGACTTAAAGCAGCATGGAATGTCTTGCCGTATATGTCATCAAAGCCCAATTCGACTCGATGCCTAACCGGATTAGAGCCGTTTTAGCTGCCAGAGGAGGCAGCTGTGTGTACTAATTTCAGACCCTGTATACCCCCAAATTGCCTACAAATCTAACCATGTTTATGAGCTACTCTGTTGTATACGTAGAAATAAATGTTTATTTGCCTTCCTTCCTGGTGTTGCAATTTTAATAGCCAGAAGTGTATATGGCTGAATTGGCATGAGTATTTAAAATCTATTCTTGCGATTTAAAAAAAAAAAGTTTGTCATTGAATTTACCCAGTTCTAATATTGCATTTGCAATAAACTTTTCTATAGTAATATTTAAAACAAATAAGATGTTATAGATTTAACAAAGAATATCTTAAACAAATAAAATGGCAAGACATTGAATCTTAGCAATGAATTTCAAAAGTTTTTTTTTTCCCTTGTATCTAAGTTTTTGCGCTAAGGCATTTGATTAATCGTTCTGTGTCTAAGAGAAAACAAATCTCTTTAAATTCAGATGATTAGTTCTCTTACTACACCTAACTTTCAGTTGTTAAAAGGCATGTTTAATGTCAATATTCTGTGTTGTGAATATTATCTAAAAAGTTTGAATCTTAGAGTAGGGAAACATAAATGTATTTTAGTCATCTACAGAAGCTGTAAAATTACTTAAATCCATGAATTGAAATAATTTAAGAAATTGTCTGTCATTTTTCTTTCTTTCTAACTTCCATCTTAGACAAGACTAGATTCTGTTTATTTTAATAGTTTCGTATATCTACAGAAATATATCAACGAACATACCAGGCAGATGGGAAGTCTAAGGGCTAAATCCTTGTATTAAAGTTTGGGTCACAGTTGTATTGCCCTAAGGTAGACCTTTTGGGTTTCTGTCTACTTCCACCCCAAAAATAAAATTAAATCTAGCTTTAATACTAAAACAGAAGCAGGTCTGCATTTATAAAATAGAGTTGCTGAGCCTTTCATAACTTTTGTAAATAGTCATTGACTGTTTATAGCTATTGTGGACATTTCATCATTAAATTTAAATGTATTTGTTCCCTCTTTTATATACTTCTATTAATTTCTAAATGGAGTGTTACAAGGTCAAAATATGTCCTAATACTTCTCTTCTGTATTGCAGTATTTTCCAAATATTTAAATTTGCACATTTTGTTGATTTCTGAAGATTGTCTGTTAAAGCGGTTTTTGGCGTTGCTGCTAATTATGTATTATAGTAAGATTTCCCATCCTTTTCTGCGTCATTTCACTAGAATCGCCAGAAAGATTTTGGTAAGGTTACATAGATTAAAATATTTCCCCTTTAATTTGAAAACTTCACGTTGCTGCGTATTTCGAAAGACCTGCATGTACAGTAACAGTTAAGCACTTATATGAAAGTTAAACAGTAATAGCGATTATGCTACACAATACGTCCAGTTAATTTTTTTTTAATACTTGAAAATACTTTCTGTATAGTTTACATTTTTATATTTATTTGCAACTATGGTTGCAACAATATTGAGCACTTGAACATGCCTATCTTATATTTATTTCTGGTATAGTTTTAAACTTCGCTCGTGTAATGTTTTATCTTCTGTGAATTTCAGGTTGCACCGTTATGGGGTCCCAGCTACTTGTAGAACCTGCTATGACCTCTAACAGAAGGTAAGACATGTAGTTTAACATTCTCGATTGTGTAAATTAAATGTACAGACTTCACTTGTAGCATATTATTTATTAGTTTGAAATTATTGGTCTAGTTAAATTTTTTAAATTCCATTTTCAAAAGTAGGAAAGATACTAGAGAATGTGCGCGGTTTGAGAAAAAAAGAAAAAACTGATTATTGACGTTTAAGATTGAGATTCTGAACGAGAATATCATGTAGGAGTAAGGACGAACATGAAAACAGTCCTAAAGAAATCTTGTTTTCAAACAGTTGAGTGAATTCAATTACCTCTACCATATTTCTCCCCCTCCAGAGTCTAGAACTGGACAAGACTTATTTCCAATTTGAAAGCTTAGTTTTATTTGTAATTTTATGGATGGAATGTCAATTTTCATCTTCGGTTTGAATTTCGGATATTCGCAAACTGTGGGTATGATTCACGTTTGTTGAAACTTGACTTCTCGTTAATTGTAGTTGTGTCTGTACAGATAATGAAAATTTCGGCTTGCTATCAGATTACTTACTCTTAGCGCACATGCTGTGGTGAAGAATGTTTTTTCATTTCTTTGGTGTATAAATCAGCTACGAAATGGTAATTCTGGACAGAACTTGTCGCAATATTATAATGCTAAGTCTTGCAATAAGACTTTATAGCGGCAATGATTTGTAACCATGAGTACTCTTCATTCATGCTATCTAATTGCCCATGTTATATAATATAAGGATTCTATCTGGTCGACGATATTCGGAAGAACGGGCATTTACAGCTTGCGGTGTCTTCTTGGGTTAAAAAGTTGTAGTCGGGCTCGAGCAACATGAAATTCAGTCCAATTGATGGGATAATTCGTTTATTAACTTGTACACATTATGATTTACTTGGTTGACATAAGAGGTATTCACAAAGAGCAGAGAGATTGGCTACATCCATATCCAATCTCCTTCCTTCATACCAGCACAGGAATTTTAATTTAGTTTACCCTAGTGATCATCTGCGGTGCGATATGCGCCACACACACATACACACACAGAAAAACGTAAATATTTATATATGGGGAAAGGCAATGTTAAAAGAGACGTTAGAGAATAGAATTAAAACCGGCATTTTATATATATAATGGGGATTGAATAACGAATTGAATTTTAAGTATTTAAAAAAAGTTCAGTTAATGACATTCTTACCTTTCTTGTAATGTGGAACAATAATCCATTGAAATTTGTTGAGGTTGTTTCTACTCTAGAAATTTATCCTGTCCACGGGTGCGATAAGCTACTGCGGAGATTTAATGCTTAGAAGAGTTCTTCCTGAAGTACGCAGTTTCACGTCATTTAGCATTACTGATGTCTGTGACCTGTGTTTTCTCATTACATTAGCCTTTCTTTTTTCCCCTCGAGATATTTCTTAATAATTACGTATCGTATTTTCTTTTATTAAACTTCAAAGTTCCTATTGATGTAAGAATCACCTGAGCGTTACAATCACGTCTTGGAAATTTTCGTTTTATTCAGATGAAAGCCATTTTGTTCGTATCCACAAAAGTGTCTGTCTTCATAACATTCAGCAAATATTTTTGACGTCCTAGTCTTTTAGAGGTTTTCTATTGGCGTAATTTCTGGGACCCGACTTTCAACGCACTTTCCTTGAACTTTGTTCTGCGTGTGATTCATTGTGAAGTTAAATCAGTTTGAATCTTCCCTATTACGAAAATGCATCTTGCATTAGCAGCCTTTCTCTCGTAGATTGTCCATCGTCTGTTGTACTTCAGATGAGTGCGTCTTAGAATTCTTGCAGTTTGGACACATTAACTTTTGTCTCTTTGTCCTTTAGTTTGAGTTGCTGAATGTTTACGCTATTTACATTCGTAAAATTGTTTTTTCAATTTTCAACACGTTCCCATATATATATTATATGCTCCTACAGTCAATAAATTCGGGGACTTTATTTACTACAACAACGAATACACTTACAAAGTCTTCAGATCACAATCACCTTCAAAATGTCCTTCCAAAACTATACACTTCTGCCAGCGTTGATACAGCTTCTGGAAACAGTCCTGGAAACCATTGCGTGAGAGCTGTCGTAAAGCGGTTGTCGCTGTTCTCATCACTTCTTCGGCATTTGCAAACCGTTTGCCCTAGATGCGATCTTTCAGTTTCGGGAACGGGTAGAAATCGCAAGGAGCGAAGTCTGGGGAATACGGGGTATGTGGCAGAACTGGTGTCGTGTTTAGCAAGGGCTTGTTGTACCATCAGGGATCGGTGCGCCAGGACATTGTCATGCAACAACATCCACATGTTGGATTTTCAAACATGTGGACGTTTACCACGGCTTACCTCCCGGAGACTACGAAGAACCTATACATACCATTTGTTGACGATGTTACCTTGTGTTTGGTGCAGCTGGTCCATTCTGGACCTTGCGCCAATAAATTTCAAACAACCATTGCTCCTACCCGTTGGATGTTCGCCTCCGTTTGTGGGGTCACTGGCCACCCACTTCGCAGGTCATCTGCTACAGCGTCTCTCCCATTTTTAAACAAGCTGTACCATTTTGAAAACTTTTGATCTGCACATAGATTCGTCTCGATACGCTTTTTACAGTAACCGTAACGTTTCTGAAGTGGTTTTTCCTAATTTGTAGCAGAATTTAACGTTGGAACGTTGCTCCAAAAAGGACATGTTGCTACATAGACATCATAGACTGACAGTCTGCAGCCAAATGGTGAGCTGCGCACCTTAGCAGTTGTGCAAAGCGTCATGTGACGTCTCACGCGTTTGCAAATAACCAGACTTGCAAACCACATCGTTATTTCGGTCCCCCCACACACCGGGCATGAGGGGGGAGGGTAGTCCCCGAACTTATTACTATACTGGTATGTATATATATATACATACAAAGATGCTCTTAACTTCAACATTGTCTAGCGCCAGGCTTGGTGTTTGTTTGGATAGCAACATTTCATACATTTCTTCTGGTTACTTATGGATTGTTCGGTGTCTAGGTATGTTTACTGGATAGATCATACTTATCAGAAACAATCCATTGGTTTTTTAGACAGTATCGGCACCGCTGATGAAGAGATGCTGTCAAAAACCTTTTTAAATTCTCATCTTTCCATGTTTTTAGTTTCACACTGCATAGTGTAATATAGCTTATGCTGGTTTATTCACTTTAAACTTTGTCTTATATAATTAATATATGTGTGTGTGTGTGTATAAAACAAATGCTTTTAATACAGATTTAGAGACTGCTTTCATCCTTATTGCCAATTCATATTTAGTATATTCGCAATTTCAATTTTTTGTCTTGCGTTTGAAACTTTAACATCGAATTAAATAGTTTCTCTCGTCTTCAGTCTGATGGCCATTTAGAAAACTTAACTTTTTTCCTTCGATTTTTATTTTAATATCGGTTTTTCGTCTCACTTGTTCCCCACCCTTTAAACGTATTAGTTATCTCCACTCTAGCTGGTGTTGAGAACAGCAACTCGCAATCAGCCACCCCTCCCCCCCCCCTTTTTTTGTGTGTGGGGGGGATTACTCGTAACCTGCTTGCCACTCTTCGTGTCACTTTTGATATTTTTAGAGATTTCGTAAAAGGACTTTCTAAAACAGTGTACCAATGTTGTTTTCTGCCAGCCAGTTGTAAACTTTATTTCCCTAGGCATAAATAGGCCCCTGTTGCAGTTCGTCCATATTACGGGTCGAAAAGATGGAATCCTCCCATTAAGCATTACTCAAAGTTTTTCATTAATTTCTAGAAAATGATACTTTATTAAGGACGCTAAAAACCCAACTCTCAAAATTAAGTGGACGAGGACGGAGGGGATTTTCGATTTTAGATAACCTTGGTAAATTCTAATTTCCTTGATAAGTTTTAGACTAATTCCCTTCAGTATAATTAAAGAACCAGCTTGCATGCGCGTTTTTCTTTTAAATTTGAAATATTTACATACTTGCGTAAGTATGTGTACCTGCATTGAAATTTGGTTATAATTAAAATATTCCTAGTTTACTGTACATAAACTTTTTCTAAGAATTACAGCTTTTTTGTGGGAGGGGGTATTTTTTCGTTCGAAATAGCTTTGTTACTGCTAGTTTGACATAGCACGACAGCATACTCATTGGGATTAATATGGCCTGTACTGAGAACTTGTCGCGGAGATTTACAAAAGGAATAGCTGCGTGTTTGAAAAATACGTCTGTGATTCCATAGCCATGTCGGTATTTATTGAAACTTGTGACATTTGAAGTTCCAGAGCTTTTGATCATGTGGGATAGCTTTCAAGTCATCCCAAGACGTGCCATGCGTATCTCTTTCAAAGTTCTTAAAATGGCGTGTTAGAGCTAAGAGTTTTCGCAGTATTTCAACTGTTTTAATTGGCGACTTCTTTCAATTTGACATGCAGAGATGACTTTTCCATACCAAACGCTTCTCAGAATGAAAGGTTTTCTTAACATTCTGTTGCATTATTATGGCCTTTCATGGGATGTGCTTTTTCCTTTGCTTGGTGGATAACAGACAACGTGCGAGATGTATTCGAATGGGTCCGAAATGAAAAGTTCCAATCCTATGTTTTGAGAGCGAGAGCACTCTTCCTCTTCTTTCCCACGAAATGAAGGGAACGCTTTTCCTCCAACCGAACTGAGCGCGCTCTCTTGTTGCGTCGTCGGGCCCCACTGACGTCACGTCGCCATGGCAATGACTGGGCCACCTCCAAAATGCCAAACGTCACGGGACGCTGCTGCCTGCCTGGCCCCCAGACTCCGACAATAGAGCACATCGCATAAGGGATCAACCGGCTCCGGCGCTAGAAAATTGACTCCAATTTCTGAAATTTGACCAGAAATTCCACGATTCCAAACAGTGCAGGAATTAATTTTTGACGTGCGCACGACAGGCCGTGCGCGTGCACAAGAGCGGTCATCTGGGCACGGGGGTGGATTGCCCACTTCCTTCTCAAAGTGGTCCCGTAATCTTTCCGTAAGTTTAAAGTTTTTCTCATTTAAGTTTTCTGAACTGTCGCCTCCGCACTCTGCGTATCTGTGGAGAAAGTAAAAAATGTTTTCGAAATTGTGACACATTTTGCAGTCAGGGGAAAAAATATTGTTAATATGTGCTTAAACTTCCTCTCCTGTGTACGTCGAACCCTTACATGCGCGCCAAGTGCGAAAGTTGTCACGTTGGAGGCTTTTTGAAATTTTCTCTTAATGAACTTATTTTTCGGCAAAGTATAGTTTAGAATTGTTTGCAAGTGCTGTGCCACTCGCATGTGTCTAATATCTAAAAAAGGAAAATCTTATTGATGTGTTCTTGAGTATTTTGCCCCTTGTATAATAAGTGAAAATAAAATATTCGTGTGTATCAGTCGGTTTTGCTTCAAGGTTTTGGCTCTCATTCATGTAGAATAAATACTGTTTTGTTGCCGCAAAATTATTCTACAGCTTAGTTTCGGAACTAGTGAGTTCTCCTTGAGTTTAAATTTTAACAATTTTTGTAAACAAATTTCATAGAGCTCTCATTTCTTTAGATAATGTCTCTAACATTTTTGCGCAAACTGTCCGTACCAAAATCTTAAGCAAATAGAAGTTGTGTAAAAATTATTGCGCTTATACTGTAAGGTTCAGATGCTACGAAAAATCGCTCGGAACCGCATTTATGCATAGCTGAAGTTTTCTCTAATCTGATTTTAAATTGTTTCCGGGGTTTCTAAATTTATGGCGGGCGATGCTAAAAACAGTCTGATAGTATGTATTTTTTTCCTTTTTAACTAATCGAAAATATTTTGTCTTATTTGGTTGCATCTCATCTTTCATTATTGAAGTAGTGCACAACTCTTGATTAGTAACTTGCTTTTAGCTGTTAGGACGTAACGTAATTTGAAATGCGCGCAATTTAATCATTCGTCGTAAAATGCAATCAGAAAAGCCCATGAATTATAAGAAGTCGATATAGTTGGGTTTTTAAAAAATTCTCTTTAATGTAGCATATTTTCGTCTTGGTTTTTTTTTTCCCCGCAATACTCAAAATAGCAAAATTTATGATTTTGTTACCGTACGTCAGTATATGTTGGTGAATGTCCAAATTAACTGGTAGTTCGATTAAAATTGCGGGTTTTTTAGTTTGTTTTGAAATTTGGAAACATGCTGTTTTGTACCCCGGCTGGTATTTTCGGTTGAAATTCTTTCATTCATGCCATTGCACTCTTTATTTTTGTCAGCAAGTTTTTAAAATCTCGTTATTGTTTTTAGGGGCACATTAATAGTGCGAGCGGGCACCACCAACTGTCGACTCAAATGCACGATTCATTTCCCCCAGCACCTGCGCATTGACTGTTAATCTTTCGAAATTTCGTTGTCTAATAATTGCTAACCAAGATATTTTAAGACTGATGTAATTTTTTTTTTTCCTTTCTAACTTGAAATTTCCCTTGTTCATAATAGCTTTCTTTTTAATGCATTTCTGAAAGCAATCTGCAATGAAACTCGAAGGTTGGAACTGGAGATTTAAGAAACGAAAACCAGTAAAGTATTAGCTAAAATTTTATTCGCATTACAAACTCTTTTAAAAGCCGTATATCAGGACTATTTATCGTGGTGATCTCTTAGACGCGTAACGTAAAATTTCAGTATTTTCATGCAGTGCAAGAGAGCCGTGTTTGTACAACGTTAATATACTTTCAAAAGCTTAATATTTCCAGTGAAGTATTTTAACTTGGATCCGTGCGTTATTACATGATTTTTCCCCTGCGATCTCAAAGGGGTAACGAAACTAATTGTATGAAAGTGATTTTTATTTGGGCGGGGAAAAGAAAGGGGGTAGAATAATTGCCTGCGAAATGAAACTGAAATGTGCTCATTAGCACGCTGAAGATCGAAATTTAAATAGGATTTAATTAAAATAGAGGTACACAAGTAGCTAGCTTGATAACTGGTGGGGGAGTAAAATGATCCGTTCTCGACAATTGACTCTTAAGTGTGTATATATATATACATACACACACACAGTAGCTCCCAAAAGTGTTCGTACACTTACGATTTTCAATGAAATAGGGGTCTATCCATTGATTAAAATGAATATTTCAGAATGGGTACTTAATATCTATAATCTATTCTTAACAAAACTACATGAAATATTTTGAAAGCATAGTAAAATGTTGTTTTTAAGAAACCAATAATCCAAAAGTAACAAAAACTTGATCTCACAAAAGTCAGCCATCGTACACTGAAAAATTTTCGGATAGATTCATAATTAAAATTATCCTCTGGCGCTTAATTTTTATTTTTGAATTGTGGTGGCATTTAAAATATCGTTTGGCTTTAATTTTTGCTTGCCTACTCCGTAATATTCTATTTAGTATTTAAAAATGGCTCGTAGTTGTAAAGAAACGAACAGCATTCGAAAATTGATTATTTTTCATCACAGTTGTAAATCAGTTCAGAATATTGCTAAATTACTTAATTTATTCCTTTCTACTGTGCAGTATGTGATAAAACGCTTTAAAGAAGAAAATCGGATCGAAAACAAGTTAAGAAAAGGCCGTCCGGCAAAGTTAACAAAACGTGATCAAAGATTTATAATTAGAAAATTTGTGAAAAATTCACGTTTGAGTGCCATAAAAGTTTCTGCAGAATTCAATGAAACATTTTCTACTTCAATTTCACCTGAAATTTTTTGACGAGTTCTCAGAACAGCTCTATTACATGGGCGTTCTGCGCATAGAAAATTTTTTGTGAGTGAGAAAAACAGAAAGTTTAGGCTTCCTTTCGCACTATCAATGAAAAATAAGCCCCAAACCTATTGGAATAATGTCTTATTTGCCGATGAACATTTTTGGTGCTGATGGGCGTATAATTGTATGGAGAAGAAAAAAAATGAGGAACTTAATCCCAAGAACTTAGTAGGAACTGCATGGCGGTGGAGGTGTCCTTGTGTGTGGGTGCATGTCAGCATCAGGACTAGGAAATATGGTATTTATTGATGGCATAATGAATCGTGATGTTTATATAAATATTTTAAGAGACAATTTAAAATTATCAGCTCAATTTGGGTATTGGAAACAACTTTGTTTTTTTATCAAGATAACGATCCTAAGCACACGGCTCTCAACGTTCGCATCTGTTGTCTATAATTGTCAGCAAGTTTTGAAAACACCACCTCAATCGCCAGACTTAAACCCAATAGAACATATTTGGAGAGAACTGGAGGTTCGATTACGAAAACACGACATTCACACGAAAAGCGAACTAAAAACAATTATGATGGAAGAATGGATGAACATTGATGAAAAAATTACAAAAGAACTAAAGCAATCTATTCCCAGACGTTTAAAAGCTGTTGTGGATGCCAAGTGTACGATGATTTTTGTGAGATAAAGTTTATGTTAATTTTTGATTACTGGTTTCTTAAAAATAAAGTTTTACTATGTTTTCAAAATATTTCATGTAGTTTTGTTAAGAATAGATTATAGATCTTATTATGAAATACCCATTCTGAAATATTCATTTTAATCAATGGATAGACCCCTATTTCATTGAAAATCGTAAGTGTACGAACACTTTTGGGAGCCACTGTATGTAAAACAGTTCCGTAACTGACTCACTGACATACAACGCACAGACCAAACCGCTGGACCTAAAGGGCTGAAATTTTGCATGTGATTCTTCTTATAGTGTAGCGGTCCACTAAGATTTCTGAAAAATTCTGCTTAGATTTTTTTAAATTAAATTTTTAAGCTTTTTTGTAACTTTTTAATTTTGCATTTAAATTATAAATTGAGGGTTATAAAATTTATATCACGAGAAAGATCATAAAAATTCCTTTTAAAACGAAATCTTTTTCGAACCTTTACCTCGATTTTCTGATTTTTGGTGAATTTTTAAAGATTAATTTTTAGAATTTAATTTATTAAATACTGATCACTTGATTTCTTTTTCTGGTACTTTAAATAAGTTTATCGTCACGTGCATAACAACTAAATAGACAAAAAAAATTCTTTTTCTTTCTAATGCAGCAGACGATTGGAAATTATCCCAAAAAAATAAATATCCCTTACGATTTTTTTTTTACAAATATATATATATTTTTTACATCAATTGTATACATTGACCGTCGCATTTATTATAAATATATATATTTACTAGCTGAAAACCCGTACTTCGCAACGGTGTACATTCAAATTAAATTCAACGGTCAATGTATGTAATTCATGCCAAATATCTCTATTCTAAAAGAAAGTAACTGCCGCAGCCGCCGCTGTCAAAAGCTTGTCACGCTATCTCCTCCGAAACCGCTGGGGGTATGGGGTCGAGACCAATACCAATCGATGCAGAATAATGTGGGGAAGAAAGTAAGACATGTCTCATATTCGTCGGACTTTAAGTATTCTTTTTATTTTATGTTTTGTGCGAAAATATTGACTTTTTCATGTTCAGATTACGATAACTCGCCAAAAAAGGATCTTAGAATTTTTTTTTTACAATCTAAGACTACAGACATTTCTCCTTCAAACAAGACCTCATTTGTTTAAAAATAATTTAAAACAGACTGATATTTTTATTAAAATTGAAAACCCACTTTTTGGAAAAATTTATGCGTTTCGAGATATATAAATTCGATGCTCTCAGACTTATTATGTTACAAAGAAAATATTTATATCAACGGGAAGATGAAAGCTTTCTCATTCATATAAACTTCATTTCAAGTCTATCTTAAAATTTCGATTTTTAATTGAATTTTAAAGAAGTACTTCAAAAAAATCTTCTCATTCGCTTCCTTTGCAGATCGGCATGATAGAAGATCCGATTTTTCACCCATAGCCGGGCTTCATCCATTTCGCCGGGAGGGGGGGGGTAAGCTTCAACTGTAAACAAATGAATGACTCAATCGCTGTAAACAACTATTGAGTCATTCATTCACTTGATTCACCAGAGGAGCAAGCGTAGCGAGCCTAGGGGCGAAGCCCCTAGTATATTATATGATAAATACGACGATCAATGTATACAATTGATGTAAAATATATATATTTATAAGAAATCAAAAGATAATTTTATAGACAGAATAATGTAGAAGAAAATATTCAAATTAAATCTAATATAAAGAATACTAAAGAATATAGTACAGTTTGTAGAACATTTCTTTTACTGTATTTTAATATTTTTTGATAATGTCCAATCGTCTGCCGCATTAGCATGGGGAAAAAAAATATTTTTTTGTTTATTTAGTTGTTATGCACGTGACGATAAATTTATGTAAAGTACCAGAAAAAGAAATCACGTGATCAGCATTTAATAAATTAAATTCTAAAAATTAATCTTTAAAAATTCACCAAAAATCAGGAAATGAAGGTAAAGATTCGAAAAAAAATTTCATTTTAAAGGAATTTTTATGATTTTTCTCGTGATGTAAATTTTATAACCCTCAAAGTATCATTTTAAATGCAAACGTAAAAGTTTTTAAAAAAAGCTTAAATTTCTTTTTGAAAAATCTTTGTTAGTGCACCCCTACACTATAAGAAGAATCGCCATGCAAGATTTCAGCCCTTTTAGGTCCAGCGGTTTTGTCTGTGCGTTGTATGTCAGTTAGTGAATGAGTCAGTTACGGAACTGTTTTATATGTGTGTATATATATATATTTTTGCATTAATTGCATGCATTCACCGTTGTATTTAATTTGAATATACTCCGTAGCGAAGCGGAGGTTTTCAGCTACTGTACACATATGTATAGGTAAAGTTGTGGATCAAGTTTTCATTTTCCTAGTGTCTTGACCTACAAAGGAATATTAAATACTGAGCCGACTTTTGTTCTGGCCTTCGATTATGTAAAATAATAGTGAAGCTGAGCCCATGCCTCTCAGTGTTGGTCCAAGGTAAACATTCTTACCTTAGGGATAGAAAATTAGTTTTTATAATCAGTTATGACTAACCTTATTTATATGTAGGCGCGCTTTAATATTTGATTTTCGTTGGTAGTCAGATGCTTCATAAGATTATGGACGTTAATTTTATTAGTTTTGCAATTCGACTGGCATCGTACCCAAATCTAAAAGCCTAGTAAGTTATCTCGTCAGTAAAAATCTATATCTAAATTAGCCCTCGTGTAGCAAAAATTCACCGTAGCCAGCGTTCGAAACCAAACTGATATCTAAATTTTATATTGATCACTTCAACTTTAAAATCACAGCAGTTCAAATATAGGCTATTTTTATTTATTTAAACCTCAGCTTAGAACTTTACAATTTTTCTGAAAGTGACATGTTGACAGTAGGAAGAGTAAAATGAATGCCCTAGCCAGTGTTGCCAATCTCTACGAAGCGCCTCCCCCTAGCGCGATCTCGAAATCCCCTGTTTCCGCTAACACCAACTTGCGATCACCCTAGACCTTCCTAAATGAAATTCTGGTTCCAAATAGGCATCCTGTTTGAGAGATAAATTGAAATTAATAGAAAATGCACACTTGCATAATGAAATGGAGGTTTATTTACATTTGACATATGTATGAACTTATAATCTAATATATAAAAAAAACGTGTCTCGATTGTACAAAATATTAAATGTTCCCTTCACAAATTGCCCCTAAAAACGCCCCTTTTCGTCTAATTTACCCCGAAGTTGGCAACACTGGCCCTAGCACTGGAGGTACGAATTGTTTCATTGTATGGAGCACGTTAGTAAAAATCTTAGTTTTCTAGCATTACTAAATTGATAAACATAATACAAGAACTCGACATTGCGTGTGATTTTTGTTCAAATGAATATTAAGCATCTTTTCTCTATACATTCCGAATATTCTTATAGTCCCCCCCCCCTTCCCCCCAGGATGGATGCTTTAAAGTTTATCATACGCCGGAGGCCATTAAAATTGAAACACCAGGTAGGCGCAAATAAAAATTTTACTTGTACGTATGCAGCGTAGTAGGATGAAAACATGGTCAGATATGTAGGCAATTTGGGGGTATACAGGGTCCGAAATTAGTACACACGGCTGCCTCCTCTGGCAGCTAAGGCGGCTCCAACCCAGTTAGGCATAGAGTCGAACTGGGCTTGGATGACAGATACGGGCAAATCATTCCATGCTGCTTCAAGTCCATGTCTCTTTTCATCAATCGTAGTGGCTGGGGAGCGGTGATGACCCAGTCTCTCAACAACGCATGACCAGATGTTTTCAATGGGTGGGAGATCTGGAGAACGTGCTGGCCAGGGCAACAGTCGACCATCCTCTGTGTCGAGGCATGTCAGGACACGACGGGCAACATGCGGTCTTGCAGGGTGGCGACAGAACAGGGAATTCTCAGGAAAGAATAATTTTCTGGAAAAGCTCAGGGAAGTTTCGTTTAATTCAGAGAAAAAGTTGGAATTGATAAATTCTGGTCTTCAATTTTTGATGCAGAAGGTGGCTGTGGAAATGCTGCAAATGTTATGAGATGGTTATGATTTTGTCGCATGGTAATGCAAATATTGAGAAAGTTTTTTCTATAAACAGTGACTGTTTGTGGGAGAATTTGAAGGAATCGTCCTTAGTAGCAAGGAGGAGGGTTTATGATCATTTCCAAGGGTGGCCTTGATGGCATAACAATTTCCAAAGATATGATCCACTATGCTAGAAATGCACGAGCAAGATATGAAGAATCGAAGAAACACCAAGAGAAAGCAAATAGAAAAAAAGCATGCTTTAAAAAGAAAAAGGGAAGCAGGATCTCAATTGAAAGAGTTGGCTGCTAAAAAGGCAACCATTTTGCAGGAAGCTCAAAGACAAAGCGTTATTATAGAGGCACAGATGGCAACTCTGCAAACCCGTCAAAACAGTTAACTCTAGTATATTAAATGTTCAATCTATAATTTAATATCTATCTATTATGGTATACAATAAAAGACATTTTTTACTTATTTTATTTTTATTCATTTATCAGTCTAGAATTTTAGTTCATCAAGTGTCAAGTTTATCATTATGGCTGGGGAATTGTTCTGTGAACAGATGGAGAAACTCTGGTAATTTCATGAAAACTACTCTGGAAATCGGGGATAACTCGGGGAACTTTTTACTTCAATTTTTGTAGCCGCCCTGTCTTGATTTATCTTGTTGAAAGATGACGTCTCCGAGGCCTTGAAGATAGGGCATAGCCACCGGTCTGAAGATCTGTGATATGTAACGCAAACGCTGGCTGTTGAGATTACCGACGACGCAGACAAGGTGTTCGTGTCGTGTACCCAATGGCTTCCCATACCACCACACCAGGTGCAAGGAAGGCCCGTATGACGATATCGAATGCAAGCAGGCCACGTGCGTTCTCCTCGGTGCCTCCAGACACGGATACGTCCATGATGCTGCACGCAGAACCTGGACTCATCTGTAAAGACGACATGGTACCACTCCTATATCCAGTTTTGTCGTTGGGCGCAACACTGGAGCCGCGCATCTCTATGCTGCAGTGTCAACAGATCAGTGGCTGTACGGTCCTGTAAGGCCGACCTGACATGTTTGTCCTGTCGGGCGTTAGTGGCGGGAGTCCGTTGATCCTGCTTAGCATTCAATGTGACCCTCATGAACCCATAGATTCCACATTTGCATGACAGTCGTTGGATTCCGACTAATGCGAGTAACAAAATCGCGGAATGATAAACCGCCCTCTCTGTAGGCCACGATCGTGCCGCTATCGAATTCCGACACGTGCTGGTAGCCGTTTCTCTTCCTTACACGAGGCATAACATGATCTTCTCACAAACATTCAAATGCTTTTTATACAGAGTTTGAGAAGCCGTTTCTACCTCCTGCGTCGTTCGATTGCGCTTAAATGTTACTCGTTTGCATATCCCAGCATCTTCTACCTTTCATGTGAATTTGACGTTTGTACCATCCCTCCTTCATTGTTTTGCAATTTTAATGGCCAGTAGTGTAGATTTCCTTTGACCATTTTTTCCATTGCAACTGCATTTAATTGCAGTTTCTACTAAAATTTCTCTACCGTTGGGATCACTTTAATAGGCTAGGCTAGTATGTGTTGTATTTTTGTTTTTGTTTTTTTCGGATTGATTCGCTTATAATACCGGATATATTTCTGCCGATGAACAAAT
This sequence comes from Dolomedes plantarius, assembly GCA_907164885.2. Classification (NCBI taxonomy): domain Eukaryota; kingdom Metazoa; phylum Arthropoda; class Arachnida; order Araneae; family Dolomedidae; genus Dolomedes; species Dolomedes plantarius. The sequence continues at coordinate 21,062,180 of OU015495.1, read as the reverse complement.
CTCCCTTTTAAAACGTAGCTATTTCACTGCGAAGAATGCTCAATTTACGCCGGCGGTAACCACCATGTTTGACACTGGTCTGTCTGTCCTGAGTTGATGCTTTTGAGGTTCGGTCACCAAAAGCGACAAATTAACGAGTTTTTAGCATCTTAATACATAAGAGAGTAAGAAACTAGGCAGAGCTGGGATAAAGTAATCAGTAACACTGAATTGGTTCAAGAGAAGTAGTCAAAAAAGGGGGGGGGGGTTACACCGTATTTTCTCGACATGTTATAAATTTTGAGTTCTGCAAACATGTCCCCAGTTCTAGCTTCAACAAGAAATCTGTGCATAATGGCAGGTATAAAGTTAACAGGTTCGTTGCTTTCAGTTGCCGGAGGATTAAACGAATTTCAGAACAGTAGACAACTGTGGCGATTTCGGGTTAGTACCAATATTGCCGAGTGAAGGTTTATTTTATCTACTTCTGTTCATGATTCTGAATTACTCGCGCCTCCTTTATTTTGAAAATAACTTTGGCTAAAAAGAAATAATTGGAATAAAAGAAATTCCATCCTTATATGGAAAGTACATTGATAAAGTTGTGCTTCATACGGACAAAGCCTCTTAAGTCGCATCTAAATCAACTGCCGCTTATTTAGCAAATAAAGAATCAGAAACGTGAATAAAGTGTATCCCATTCAATGAAATACCTGTAAAATCACCTGACGCTTCTCCAGTGGACTTTTGCGCTTTCGGTTTATGAAAAGATTCTTCCGAGGCTCCTAGGCCGTCCTTTTGCTCAGTTGCACTGAAGAGCTCTCTCGGGTGTACCTTCGTGCTTTATCCGTGTACTCAGATGGTCTCGTCATGTCTAGTGTGTCAGTACAGATTCAATCTGTCGAAAGTTGATTTTGATCAACTGGCATTTATGATAATGAATAACAAAGACTAGCTGAACCAACCGAGGAGCCATAAATCAAGTCAATAAAAGCTTTTCGGAAGAGCAATGAAGTGGATCGTCCAAGATCGGTGAAAGACGGCGAACTGAGACTTGTAACAAAACGGTTTAACGTCACACGAACACCGGTAATCAGTGCTTGATGACGAGCTCAAGTCGAGCAATTGTGCTCAACTAGACTATCTCTTTCGCGGAACCTTTTGGTCGTTCCATTACAAGTCAATGCTGAATTGGCCCCTCAGGGGAATTACCTTCAGGTAAAAACGAGTGTCGCAATTCCGAGGTATCCCAGCAAACTCTCTCCTTTATTTTTCCGCACCCCTCTTCCTTTAACGATTTCCATGTTTTTATTAACTCGCTTTCTTGTTTGTGTGTTTGTCCCGTACAAATCTTGCAAACGATTTTTTAACTAACTTCCCGACTAGCTAGACATTTGAAACTTTTAGAATAGCTCAGAACACGATGACAATGCATTTTTTAAAAATACTTTTAGCCATCTTTAAGCAGATTTGTATTAATTTTCAGTTCATTTTTGTTTTGTAGACTGGTGCAGCCCTTTATCGGCCGGAACAGGAATGAAAAGTTAAACGCGAGTTAACTTCCAATTACCTTCATTTTCTTTTAAGTTGATGGGATAATTCATCAAAATTTTTAAAAAAAGTATTTATTAATACACTGAATTGTCAAGTTTATATTTCAACAGAAAATTTAAAAAATGGTATATAAAGTTCTTTTTATCTTGTGATTATTTTTTTCCTCCCTCGTTGCGGTTACCTCTTCGGAGGTGAGGGCTCCCCATCTGTCTAGTGGCCGACTGCCCGCTGTACGAAGTCGTCGAGCGGTAGCGTGAAACAAAATGACAAGGACTAGTAAAAAACTAAATAGAGATTTATTTACTGTTCAAATGATTTTGATGCAATTACTGGATAACGCTTTAACCGTAAGAACTCTAATGTGACGTGCGAGATGACAAAGTTCAGGAAATTCTACACATTGTGAGCAGACACAGTCCAGGTGGAATTAGTACACTTCTAAGTTAAGGTGCGACTCGAGTCCAGTATACGACAGTTCTCTGCCTTCCGATACTGGAGCCTCACAAGAAATTCAGATGTCTAGAAGTCTTAAATGACAGGATGTCGAAAACTTAAGATCAGATCCGTCCGGGATCTAAAAGAAACAAGCCATCTCCGATAGCTATAAAATGACTTCGTCTAAAAGCTGGTCGACAGGGTGTCGAATAAATGTTTCCTTTACTTCAGGAACTAGATAAATAACTTCTCACAATAAAACTGCTTCGTCTAGAACAGGGGTTCCCAAATTTATTTAGCCTACCGCCCCCTTTTCAGAGAAAAAAAATGCTCAGCGCCCCCCCCCCCTTTGTTAAATTATCTTTTATGTCCTAGGATATAATAAAAATGTTGTAAATCAGAAACCTTGCAGCTTGAAATTACAAATTTTTTTATTAAGATAAACCATAATGATATTCGCATTACACACAAAAAATAAAGATAACGAAGGATATTAAAGTAAAAGTTTCGAACATTAAAATTAATCGTAATGAAAAGGATGAACTTGGTGCGATGTTATCAATTTATTAATGTTCGGCGCTGTTTTTGTCTGCGGCAGAGGTAAGGAGGTCTCTACTAAAAAATGTGTGAACAGCCTCTGTAGTAAGTAGTACGATGCAGGGTTAAGTTTCAAACTACGTTGATTACATGAAAATAGAAATCAAAACATGCAATGATTTTCTTAAAGCCTTAGTAGTTAAAACCTTTGTCACAAAAACTGTCAAAGGAATAAAAATTCATGGTATCCGTCAAAACTGATAACCCTCCCTCCCCAGTTCTCGATGGGGTGCCAGTCCCTCTGGGCATGCCATTCCATTCGGTTAACCCAATTTACACCATACCAATCCATGGTGGACCTCGCAACATGACAGCTGGCGTTGTCGATCTGGAAGTAACATGGGTCCAACCCGTAAAAAACTGCCGCAACGTAGGAAGCACACTGTCATCCAAAATAGTGCAGTCGGCATTAAGCTTACCATGAGTTGGGACCGAAGGTCTCAGTCCATACCATGAGAAACACTCTCAGACCATAATTCCACCTCCACTGAACTTAACTGTGGGCAGGAGGCGTTCTCCAGACAGACGCTAGATTCAGACCCTGCCATCGTAATGGTAGAGGGTGAAGCTTGATTCGTCGCTCCAGAGAACCAGTTTCCACTTATCTAGTGTCCACTTTGGACGTGCTTTGCACCGCATTAATCGAGCAGCGCAGTTGGATTTTATGATCAGACTTAGGGCCTGTTCACATAGGAGTCCGTAGCGGAGTGTTAAAGTATTGAAATATATTTAACCAATGACAAACCTCCAAACGATTCGCAACGAAATTTTTAACGCCTATGATTGGTTTATTTTTGTCTCAACGTCATCTTTCCTTTAACGCAACGCTACCGGACTCCTATGTGAACAGGCCCTTACGGGCGGCAGCACTACCATGAAAACCAAACAGATGTGCTTCCTTACGGATGGTATTAATCGAAACACTTTCGGATGCCTGTTGAAACTCCTGGAGTATGTGGGCCATCGGTTGGGTGCGGTTCTTCCGAATTTCCCTGGACAGCAGCCGTCAGTCTTTATCTCCCAGTTTCGTGGGTCTGCCGACTCGGGGCACATTTCGACAATCACCGCTCACCTTCCACTTCTGAATCACATAGGCCACTCTTGATTTTGGGTAATTCAGCTCACTAGAAATGTCCCTTAAGGATCGGCCATTTCTGTGATACCCGACGATTACCTTTCTCGAAATCGGATAACTCTGCACTTCGTGGCATCTGGCATGCGACTAATGCTAATGTTGTTTCCTACACGATATATATAACGCCGGTGGTCGTGACGTATATCAGATATCGTCATTTGCATGGGTGTCCAAATACTATAGTGTATAATCGTCTTCATAATGTTTTTCTAATGTTAAGTTTGGAAACTGGCTGAATTCCCCTTTGGCCGAAATTTCGTTCGCACAGTTTTGCGACAAACGTCGAAATAACATTTTTGATTTTGATTAAATTAAGTTCATCGCCTTGGAGTTTGATATATTTCATTAAATTTACCAAACCAGTCTATCAAATAAGCTATGTCATGTTTGGAATCGGTTTAGTTGCTTTGTAAAGCTTCATCTTTGTTTTCTAAGAACTCTAGCATTAAGTCAGAGTTTATAAAAACCTCTCCAAACAGGCACCTTTTGATAGCCAATTAACTTTTGAATCAATCAACAAGCGATTGAATTCTTCATAGTTTTCAATACAGAGTTGACCATATATTCTGTCATCCAATGTATTGCTTCTAATTTTGTTAATTACCTATAAAAAGAAAACATGCTGTAATGATCTATGTGAGTGTTCACTCTGATTTTTGGCAACTAAAAGCTGGCTATGAATGACAGTGTTCAACGAATATATTTTGAACCACTTTTTTAAATATGCAAGAAGGCACACACCCCTACCCCCTTACAGCATTCTATCATCGCTGGAACACCATTCGTAACAACTGAAATTTCTGAGCGGGGATTTCTTTTTCTTTGAAAAACTCTTTCAATCCATGAAATGTTGATTCTCCTTTAGTATCGGTTTGCAATTTTTTAGGGAATAATTCTTGGCGATTTTCTTCTTTTTATGAATTGCACGTATGCTAAAAAAAGCAAGGCTTAATTTCCTGGAAAGGTTGACCCTTCAAGCTGTATAGAGCAGAGCTCCGCAACCTTTTATCTTCCACGGCACACCGTTTTTTCGATAATTCCGCGGCACACAAGAAAAAGCTTGCAAATATATGAATTACAATAAATACGTATGTTTTTATTGGATAAACACAATAAAATAGCTCTATGTATCAAGATAATTATAATCATTTTGATTTTATATAAATCATTTTGAATTGTACACCGACACAAAAACAGCACTGTATTATTGCTGAAACGAATTTTCGTGCTAATATCAAACGCTGAATTGTGTAACATAGTGCGTATTTTCTCACTTATCACGTGCAAAATTAGTCAATTTTATTTAAAGTATAAGTCTTTAAAGGAAAAAATATATGGTTGCAGTGCTTTTCTGTCCCACATGGACATTTTAATTTCAGAGTTTAACAGAAGGTTTAGTGACTTTGGACAGATCTCAAGCCGATTTATTGTACAATCCTTCAGCAATGAATATTGATGAATAGGATCCATCTCTGCAACTGGTCATACGAGAATTGCAGACAGATCCAAATTTTACAGGGAATACAGAGAGGGGAAGATATTTGAAAACTTTTACTAGATGAGAAGTATCCCCTGTAACATCAGTTTGGTTTTTAAAAAAAATTGTTCAATGTTTGGCAACATTTATGCATGAAAAAACACCTTGTCCGTCATACAACACATTAAGTTCAAGGAAAGAGGCAGACTTACAGGTGAAAATTTTTCTCACCTCCGTGTTTCGTCATCCGGAATCGAAGTTGATTTTGATGTCTTTGCAGCATCTAATGCCCATCCGCAAGCATCTCATTAGTTTAATATTTGATTGTTAAGAAAACCGATTTTGTTTTATGCAACCGGGGAAAAAAAACTTAAGTCTCCTTCAAAGATTTGATCCCTCGATGAGTAGTCGCTTCAGAAGAGGTTATTTTTCCAAAAGGTATAGATAGTGACACAAGTAACAATCAACGGGATTTCACCCCCTTGCCATGGCCAAAGCCCAGAATGTGTTGAGGAGGAGATTGTCTCCAATCATCCCCCACTCTTCGCCAAATACCGACACACTTGCCCCAAAGGAGAGCTGTCAATGCTCAAACTGGTCTTTCTGCCGATTGGGGATGGTTCAGTACAAAAACAGGGAGGAAAACTTAAATAAGATAGTTGCAACATACGTAATGAGGTGATTCATTTCGTATGTTGCAACTATCTTATTTAGTTTGATATAATTAAGACTCAAATTCTCAGAGCTATTTAAAGGGGTCAAAGCTATAAAATTATGTCACGGGACACTTTACAAATTTCATTATATCATTGTTTCCCCTCCCACGGTCTTTCCCATAACCCCTGTGTCCAGTGTCTTCCGTATGTTTCAGAATTTTCTCTTTATGCATCCAACTCCCTCCTCCCATTTGAACCCGAGGCTACTACTGCCCCCTGTATTGTCCCACCGCCCCAGGGGTGGGGGCTTTATCGCCCACTTCGGGAAACCCTGGTCTAGAAGCTTGTCGACAGGGTGTCGAATGAATTTCTGTCACACAGGAACTGCGAGATTTACTCTCAATAAATCGACCTAGTCTTAGGTGCGATTCAGAACTAAGAACCTCTATGGTTCTAAGATGTTTAGAGTGACCAAACTCGGGGTGTCAAACTCGCGGCCCGCTACGAACATTGTTGCGGCCCGGCCAATATATTGGCACACAATAATATGTAATAAAATCACCGACGCAGAATTATAAGATAGGAAGAATTCGCTAAATGTTTTTTAATGATACTCTTTTTTTTTTTGCTATTAAACAAAATGCATATATTTGTGTTGAATATACTGTAATTGGGTAAATATACCTACGTTTCTATTAATTTTACGTTTCTATTCTTTTTTTTCTTACCTATAGTTAAACCTTGTTTGTTTGGCCCAAGGTAACCTTTGAGTTTGACACCCCTGATCTAATCCTTACCTTCGACACACCGAAATTACCATCTTTCGTTATAACTGGCTACCTTCGGTGTCCCATCAGATCATATGTGCAGAACCCTCTCCGATGCTTTCAGTTCCAACGTTTTGGACTCTCGAAGGCATCGTGTCGTTGTTCCGTGGTTTGTGCACGTTGTGTCCTGCCTGTCATGGCATGGCCATTCCCGACACTTGCAGATTGCCTCCAAAATGGGCGAATTTCAAAGGTGACCCCACATCATATTCACGTTCCTGCCCGAAGTGGGTACTCGAAAAAGAGGTCCAAACTCTTAGGGCCATAATTTGGTATAAGTTATAAAGAAGCGAAAAAACAGATCAAAGCTAGAAGCCTCAGAGTGGGAGTTTCATATGCCTTTTTTATGGTTTCGAAGAAAGTTGTGTACAGCCCCCTCCAATAAACCACAGAATTTTTAAAAAATAAAATAAATCCCCCTCTGAAAATGTCGCTCAACAAAATAAAATTTCTCAATTCCAAATTCCAAATCGTCTACCTCCTCATTGAGTAAAAACAAACCATTCCGAACTTCTGAATATCTCGAATTAGAACCCTATAGAAATAGAACAATTCGCGCTCTGCACGTGTAAAATCACAAAAATATAAGATGTATGTATGTAATTATTGATCAACGCAATAAACCAGACTTATCAAGCAAACGAAAAGATCAAATATATTTAATGAAAACTAACCTTCAAGCATCTCCTGAAGACATGCTAGATATGTATACTTTAGGGATGCGACGTCGATGTTTTGATAAGAACATCGATTTATTGAAGCCAATTTTTTTAAACATCGATGTTTTGTCCTCTGTTTTACGTTGTCTAGATATTTTTTTTTATGAAAAAGTACCATAATAGAAAAAAAATAACCACGTAACATAATTTTCACACTCAGTAAATGTAGGTCTGAATTCTAAAACCTTGTCTTTACCTTGTCTCTGGCGCAACTTGTCCTCTCTGGACCTTGCACCATTAAACCCCAACCAACCAGTGCTGAATTGGAGCATCTTTTGAGTTTAGCATTCGCGAAGAGCGTTTGGGCCTGTTCACATAGGAGTCCGTTGCGTTGCGTTAAAGGAAAGATGACGTTGAGACAAAAATAAACGGATCATAGGCGTTAAAAATTTCGTTGCTAATCGTTTGGAGGTTTGTCATTGGTAAATATATTTCAAGCTTTAACGCTACGCAACGGACTCCTATGTGAACAGGCCCTTTGTAACGTAATGGTCGAGCGTTACATCACGAGTGTGTTCTTCGCGACTGAAAAGTTCAGTGTACAGTGCTCCACTTCGGTCACCTACTTGTAATGGAACGATCAAAGTGATTCGCGAAAAAACCGACAGTCTAGTGGTGCACGATTGCTCGGCTTTCTGGCACTGGCTACCGAATGTTGGTGTACAGTACAATGTTTTGTTACAAGTCCGCAGCCACCTTTGTGTGTCGCAATGAGAGGCAGATTACCTCTGCTGAGAGGCATGGCCTCTTTATTACTTGTATGAGAAATGTTTTACAACGGTTCAATTATGAGCCGTTTATATAGATAATTCGATTTAACAACGTTATCTTCACGGCACAGACAGAAGCACTTCAGCTCCTTGGGGCCACAGAACAAAAATGCGCGCGAGGCAGTGACGTAACGAGTATAACTGGCGCCCATGGCAAGATACCTTTTTGGCGCCCCCTCCCAGAAAAACATACAGTACTAGAAAACATATATATATAACTAGCTGAAAACCCGCGCTTCGCTACGGAGTACATTCAAATTAAATACAACGGTCAACGTAAGCAATTTATGCCAAAAAATAAATATATACATTTATAATAAATGCGATGATCAATGTATACAATTGATGTAATATATATACAGTGATTTCCGCTTATAAGAATCACGTTTGTTATTACTGTTTTTGATTCTTATAAGCGGTTGATTCTTATAACCGAAATTTGTTTTTGGACTGGAACACACACACCTATTATATATATAAAACAGTTCCGTAACTGACTCATTCATTCATTCATTCATTCACTGACTGACTGACATACAACGCACAGACCAAACCGCTGGACCTAAAGGGCTGAAATTTTGCATGGCGATTCTTCTAATAGTGTAGGGGTGCACTAAGAAAAAATTTTCAAAAATTATTCTTAGATTTTTTTAAATTAAATTTTTAAGCTGTTTTTTAAACTTTTTTTACGTTTGCATTTAAAATAATACATTGAGGGTTATAAAATTTATATCACGAGAAAGATCATAAAAATTCCTTCAAAATGAAATTTTTTTCGAATTTTTAACTCCATTTCCTGATTTTTGGTGAATTTTTAAAGATTAATTTTTAGAATTTAATTTATTAAATGGTGATCACGTGATTTCTTTTTCTGGTACTTTGAATAAATTTATCGTCACGTGCCAAAAAAAAAAAGACAAAAAAATATTTTTTTCTTGCTAATGCGGCAGACGATTGGAACTTTATTTTGTCTATAAAAATATCCCTTACGATTTTTTTATAAATATGTTTTTTTTTACATCAATCATTGTATACATATCAATTTTGTATACATTGATCGTCTTATTTATTATAAATATATATATATATATATATATGTTTATTTTTTTTGGAATTAATTGCATACATTGACCGTTGTATTTAATTTCAATGTACTCCGTAGCGAAGCGCGGGTTTTCAGCTAGTATATACATATATTAGATAATTTACCATAAAATACTCTTTAATTTACATTAACTATCTTTTATTAAAATTTTTTTATAGTTTTAAAAGTAAAACTTAATTTTTAGACCTATAAGTAGATACACATGATTATAGTAAGAGAAGAAAAAAATACAATATTTGTTACAAGTTACAACATACCTGCTTAACAGTTTTAACATTTCAACTACAGGAAGGGAGCAAGAAAAAGTTTTCTACTGTAGTTGACGTAATGAAGTTTTCAGAAGGCTGTTTATACCTCTTTCAATACTTATAGTCTCAGACGAAGATTTACTCGGACGGGTAAAGTTGCCCCCGGGTCAAGCTAATAGGACAGTGTTGTGGTAAAGCGTTTAAGGGGAAACGATTATGTTATGTCTAATAAAGAAAGGGGTGAATTTTACGACTATATTCCATCCCATCTTATCAATCTTTCTTTAAAAAAAAGAACGAACTTCGTGCCTTTTGAGGGTTTAAGTAGGTTTTTTGGAAAAATGGAAGTAAAGCGAAGAGTGTAAACTGATTCTTAAAACCGGTGGATTGATTCTTTAAAGCGAAAATTTTAGCATGGAAATAATTCATTTGTTTTTGTTTTCGCGATATTGATTCTTATAAACGGTTGATTCTTATAACCAGTGATCACTATAAGCGGTGGTTACTGTATTTATAAAAACGTAAGGGATATGCATTTTTTTTTATAATATCCAATCGTCTGCTGCATTAGAAAGAGAAAAAAATATTTGTCTATTTAGTTGTTACGCACGTGACGATAAATTTATTGAAAGTACCAGAAAAAGAAATCACGTGATCAGCATTTACTAAATTAAATTCTAAAAATTAATCTTTAAAAATTCACCAAAAATCAGGAAATGGAGGTAAAAATTCGAAAAAAATTTCATTTTGAAGGAATTTTTATCTTTCTCGTGATATAAATTTTTTAACCCTCAATGTATTATTTTAAATGCAAACGTAATAAAAGTGTAAAAAACAGCTTAAAAGTTTAATTTTAAAACATCTAAGAATTTTTGAAAAATCTTTCTTAGTGCCCTACACTATTAGAAGAATCGCCATGTAAAATTTCAGCCCTTTAGGTCCAGCGGTTTGGTCTGTGCGTTGTAAGTCAGTCAGTGAATGAATGAGTCAGTTACGGAACTGTTTTATATATATAGATTAGTGAAAAGGACCATTTGGCGCCCCTCAGCGAGTGGCGCCCGGGGCATGATAGACCCCCCCTTGCCCCCCTCTCTCTACGCCACTGGCGCGAGGGTTGTTGAAACAAATCGTAGCAACCATGGAAATCTAATTTCGGATTATAGGAAATTCGTGCTTCGATGCATGGCTTTTATGGTTAATACATATTTTTTGAATAAAATAAAATTTTAAAAAATAAATAAAGCACTAGAAAGGTAATAAACAAAAATTGAAGTAAGTTGCATATATATATATATATATATATATATATATATATATATATATATATATATATATATATATATATATATATATATATATATATATATTGTGTGTGTTTGTTTTTTGGGGTTGGTTACTTCTTTAAAGATCCAAAATGAACATTTTCTGTCGCGAGTTAGCAGCGCCATCCTATGTAGTGTGAAGTTACGATGAATACCTCGCTGGATTTTATAATTTTAAAAAAGACAATTATCAAGATTCAACTTATGTTTTAGTTTGATTTGTGTCATTTTAAAATGTTTCGCAAATTTACTTCCAAGTATGCATATGTTTAATGTTACTTTGTTTGCTTTTTGTTTCTAAATCACAACTTTCTTTCAGGAGCAGGACCAGTGCTATTCAGATAAGCAATATTCCAGAACAGTATCCATGGGATGAATTTTCCCAGTTACTTACAAATTTTGGTAGTGTGCAACATTGTGAAAAAGGTAATGTTTGGATTAATATGAGTTAATCGTGTAGTGTCAGGCTATTTCTAGTGCTGTGTTCCAATATTTACCTCTTTTTTGGCTATGTTAGGTACTTTGAAGCAGAATACTTACAGTGCTATAGCCACTTATGAAAATCAAGACCAGGCTCAACAGTAAGTAAGACTCATCTTTGACTCTTGAAATATTTAGAGAGATTTATTAATAATTTAGTTAACATTAATTTATGGTTTTTAAACGTTCGATATTTAGTCTTTGAGTACCTCTAATGTAAAATAAGATCTGTGTGGATTAATCTTGTTGAAATTATTGTAATCTCATCAGTTAAGTTTCATCTAAATGTTGTGCTTGACACTTATTTGTCGGATTTGTGGCTGTTAGTTTTCTATTTCAACCCTTATTACCCCAACATTAGCATAACTTTGCCGACTGTGCCGATGTGTTAGCCAATAGACAAACTTGTTTATTTTCTCTTACAGGAAACGCAGATCGCGGCACTGTGCGTTTTGGAAACATTTGTTTCTTTAAGGTAATCTTTCCCCCCTGCAATTGAGTAGCTGATATAAAGAGCTGTACAAATGAATATAAAAATTTACTTTGAGTTTCGTTTTGAAGGCTTCCGGGGAGATGACGCCGTCTGTAGCGGTCTTTTTTTTTCCCGATGAACAGGAAAATTAGTGCACATAGGTTATTAAAATGAAGACGGGGGTAAAATACCAACAAAGTATTCCCTTTTCTGTTGGAAACAAAATGATTAAACTACAAATAAAAGCAAAAAATCTTGGGTACTGACGTATTGCAGCTGAAACTTAGCGGCTTGGCGAAAGAACGGCAATAAAGCACCAATTTATGCGTTGTTGTTAATATCGCTCTCGGAATTCATTGCTCTTAGCTGTCCAGGCTTTTCGTTATAAGTTTTTTTTCCAGTTTAATAAAAACTAGCCCATACTTCGCGACGAAATACATACTACCATCAATTACGTAATTTGGTAAAATTGACTGTAGTAGTTAGTGTTCTTTCCTCGGAGTTCTTCCTATAATTTAACCCTTTCAGTCCCAAAAGTTTATTACTCATTCTAAAAATGTGAAATTCCTGAAATGTACTCATTTTATGTCCAGTATAAAGGAACAGAAAGAAAAACTTTTTAATTTATTAATCAAAATTTTAAATGATTCCAAATGGCATCATTGGGAATTAAGTAGTGAATGAGTTAAAAATAGAGTTGATGCCATTTGGAATCATTGGGAGTTGATGCCAGGTGGAAAAAGTAAATATTTTAATCTATAAATGTATGTGAAGCAAATATATTTTAATGAATTTTAATAATGTATTTTAACTTATTTTACATGAAATTTTTAAAAACAATTATTAATTTTAAGACAAAGTGGTGCATTGTATTTTTTACACATTATTCTGGTGTACGATTTGATACACTTTGAATCTTCATTTTCTTTCTATAAAGAGGCCAATGGCCTAAATTGTCAAATCTGACATCGGCAATGGGATTTGTTATTTTTGATTTCTTGACTACTGTTTGAGAAAAATCGGTTCTTTTGGTCTCCCTCTGGAGCGCTGGCATGTATTAGCCATCAATAGTGCTTTTGAGACCGATGATTTAAAGTCATACAATGGCAAATACCTTGCCTCTGATATTTCCTGCAAATGCCTTCAATAAAGAAGCCATGCATTCCCAATACATATATCTAACAAATGGAAAATTATTCTTGGGTAATCTTTTTGCACATATGTCGACACGATTAAGCTCAACAAGCATATCCATAGGTTGTATGATGCAAACCAATTGTCAACAAAAAGTTTTATTTTTATTTTGGGGTACTGTCTCTGCCAACCATATTACAACATCACCACTTATCCCAAGCTTTGTCTTCTCAGCTAATTTTGAAGCAGATTAGTAGAAGTACACTTATATTCAAGTAATACATTTAAAGTATCAAATTTTGTACAAACGCGAGCAATTGTAAATAAACATTTAGAGGTGTTGAGTTTCACATCCCATTGATAACTCCCAGTGATGCCATTTTAGAATCGCTGGATTTTGGAAAAATAAACACCAAAAAAAAAAATTTCGGATAATTTGTTTTAAAAAGTTGTCAAAATATGATTTTTACACATATTTAAAAATAGACTAATTTAAACATTTTTTTTTTAATTACAGCTAAAATGAAATTGATTTTAACTTGTTTTTCAATTTCAGCTGACACTCAAGCATCAAATATTTCTTTTACTGGGATAGTGCTGCAATCTATTGGGTAAAGGAAAAAATATTTTTGAACAGCAAAATGTACAAATATGTTAATAAAATTTATTTGATATCACTGGGAGTGAAAGGGTTAATGACAGTAATCTGACATTAAGTAATGGGCTTTATATATAATTAATATATAATCTTCCTGAGTGAGCACCTTGTGGGGGGGGGGGGGTTGTTATAGCAGTGGTGAGCAAAAGTATCTTATAAAAGTTTTTCGATCGCAACCCACTTTCCTCATATAATAAATCATGGAGCACCCAATGAACATTTTTGGTGTCAGCCTCCCAGCCACTTTTTTTTTTTTAGGATGTTTTTAAAAAACTTGTACTTTTATTTTGCCTAATAACAATAAAATGTCATGCTTGTTTTCTACAATTGTTTTTGCGAAATCTCATGTAACTAAAACTTATAACTGAACTATTAATATGCTTTTGTATTTCATTGAGGTCCAAGACCATTTCAAAATTTTATGCTTCATATTAAAACATTGAAATTTACAAATTGTATTTATGTGTATAAAACTAAAATAGAAAAAATTATTGAGACGGGTGACATGGGACTTCTAATAATTGTTGAATATTAGTTGAAATATTTTAGAGTGCTACTCTTGCATCATCTTCAGAGTTGATTCTTGATCATTGTTGGGTTTTATAGCAATTTTGAAACGCCATCCTCACACAGACAGGTAGAAGTGAATGGAGGCAATTTATGTATAGCGTTGCAAGAGTGTTTTACACCTTGTATAACAATATATATTTTTATATAACATATCATAAAACATAAGATATGTTACAGAAAATTTAACACACACTGTTTGATTAAATGATATAAATTTACTTAAAGCTATCCATGACCCCTCGGTGGATTGAGACCCACAGTTGGCGCACCACTGCATTACAGGAACCAGAAAGCAAAATTTCAGCCTTCTGTTTACAGAGGTACAGTGATCAGTTGGTGTTTTTGGAGGGGCAAGCTAAATTCCTTTAAATTTTGATTTTTTTTTTTTAAGGATTTTTTTAGTGAGCACTTAGGGCCTTATAGGAAACACCATACAAAATTTCAGCGTCCTAGGTCTCGGGGTTCTAGAGATAGTATTTTGGAAGGGGAGGATTAAGCCCCTATTAACCCCCTTAAAATTTGAATTTATGGAAAATATTTCTTATCAAGCACCTAGGAGGTAAGACCAACAACTATGTATAATTTAAGAATCTTAAGACATATGGTTCTAATGATTTGAGTCTTTTAACAAACCCCTTTTAAATGTTGTGTATTTCTGCTTTGTCATTAGTATGTAATTTTTAATTAGATCTAAAATTATTTATAATTGAAGTTTTGTTGTTCTTCAGACTTTTTATTATCTCTCACAGTTTCCACACATTTGTATTTTTTGAACAGGATGTTGCTAAGAATATTGTATGCAACTTGTGGTTAGAAAATACGTTGCCATGGTGAAATTAAGCATTGGCAAGCCGATATTGCATTAAGTGCAAAGAGCTGCCAAGTTTCAGCTATAATATGCAAGTACCAAATCTTGGGACCTGTTTAGATTTTTTTTTTTTAAATAAATTCACATGTTAAAAATATAGGTTGTCAATTTGCAATGAAAATAGCCATCTGTTCTTCCAGAAACAGTAATTTTAGAATGGGTAGAGAGATTTTTCAAAAAATCATTTGTTTGTTTTTATTTTTTATTGCCACATTTTATGAAAGTAAAACATGTATCTTATAAAAAATTTTGTATTTCTGTAGTTCTTTAAATGTCTCTGAATTCGAAGTTGGTTGCCAGATATGATCAAGTTTTAACTTCTTTTTTTATAAATGTACTTACGTATGCCTGTCCAAATAGATTTTGGATAAACCATTATTTTCCTGTGACCATTCCCTTTATTTCTTAGAGCTCAACTCCAGCTTAACAACTACGAAATTCAGCCAGGTGCATTTTTAAAAGTTGACTATTGGATGGATTTAGGTCGAGGACGAGGCGGTAGAGGACGGGCTGGATCTCGTCCGTATGGCAACTCAGGAATACCTTTTAGGTCTAATGATTTTCCTCTCAGGTATCAAAACTTTTGTGATGTATTTGTTTTCAAGTATCTGCTTTTCACTGCTCCTAATAAATGTGACTAAACTGACTTTCTGTTCAGGATTCTTGTCCTAAGTGATATGGTTGGTGCTATCATTGGAAGAGCTGGAGGAACTATTCGCCAAATCACACAACAGTCAAGAGCTAGGTATCATGTTTTATTAATCTACTAGTATATAACCCCTGTCAAAAATGACGGAATGTTGATCAGCGTTTCAAGAGATGATTCATCATTTTCATCGGGCATTGCTGAAAACTGTACTTAAACAGCAATAAACAAAACTAAACTAAACCAAAACTGTTTCAAAAGTGAATGGCTCACCACACAGCAGGCATTGCTGAAAACGATACTTAAACAGCAGAAAACAATAAAATAAAACGTGAAACAATTTCATTAAAATTAAACATTAAAAATGTAGTTATTTAAAGTTAATATGAAAAACCATGGAGTTGAATAAATTCGTAATTCAAGTGAATGACTCAATTGAATAAGTGATTCCTTTCAATGGATATTTTAATTTGAAGATATTTCAAAAACTAACCGGTTTGAGCTAGGGTGTTCACTTGAAATTTTCATATTTTTTAAAGGGCTTTCAGAATAGTAACTTTTGTGGTATTTTTCAAGAAAAATTTTCAGAAAATGACGTCACAATGTTAATATGTTCCCGACTTGGTCCATCCTGGAATGGTTACCTACATCTAGGCTTTTATATAAGTACGATTGGTCAGATCTGTTGATTTATAATTGTAAAAGTAAATTTAAAGGATTTAGGGAATCTTATTTTTTAATCTGGATAACTTAATTTAGCCTTCCTGGATTGCACACCCTTCTTTTCATTCATAATTCTATGCATTTTCTGGTGCCTTTTTTATTTTGAGTATGTGGAAGTGTTTCTGCTTAGTTTGTGCTTCATCAGAAGTTTACTTTTAATCAAAAAGAATCGGGGTAACAGACATTTGTCGGAATGTCTTCTAGAGATCTGCCTGGGCAGAAAATTCTCCTGAAAATCTGCTCCTGAGAGCATACCAGTTTGTTTGGATTTGAACAGTACTGATATTGGTGTTATTGTTACTGATTAATCATTTCATATGGTAATTAGTATCAAAGAATGAGGGCTCAAGTGGTAACAACACACATAAGGCAATTACAAAGAATATGTAAATGGGAGTTTCCTCAAATGGGCAACATAATGCTAAAATTTTACGAGTATCATTACTTAAAAATATAAAAGGGCTTGTTCCAATAGATGCCCCAGCATAATTGCAAATTTTTTAGAAAATTTAGTATTTCTAAAGTTATTTTAGGTTATATAATTACAATAGTTAAGCTTTTTCCTCCAAGTCACAAAATTCAATCTTGAAATTTTTCTCTTCTAAAAACTAGCTGATTAATTTCTAGTTCAGGAAATTCCCCGGGATTTTTAAAAAATCGTTTACATACGATAACATTAGGTTTTTTACCTGTCTGCCTTATGGCTTTTGAAAAAAATTTAACCAGGGAATGGTGCCTGAGTAAAGGTGAAGTTAATTTCATTTGAAATACATCAATTCCAAATTACTCTAAAAATGTTTTGATTTAGTATGAGGGATATTGAGATGGTCTAAATAATTCATTAGAAATATTGCTGTTCTTTTATTGATAAGACTATAAACCTAAGGATCACAGTAACTTTACAAAACAGTGACTTAGAGGTAATTTTACTGAATTTGGGAAACATGTAGCTAGCTGCATAATTTAAAACAATTTTAAAATCTTAGTTGTGAAAATGCTCAATTAATTCGGAGACAGTTCATTGGATCTTAGTTTCCTTCAAAAATGCCTTTATCACTGTCTAAACGATTCTTTTAAGCTTCTAGGTCAGTGATTCCCAAAGTGTTTTCTAGGGGGTTACCAAGATTTTATTGAATTTTACCAAAAAAAATTTAAATATTTAGTTGCCATTATTGGGTGAAATAATGAATTCCTAACTGGTATAATACCAGTTAGGAACTTACTGCTGTGCACAAGTTATAATCCGGAAAATAAGTAGCAATGCTAAAAGCACAGTTTATTAACAGAACAAGCGTGTGACGGTGAAAGTTGGTGGGTAATTAGTAATTTTATTTATATTTTAATATTTATCTTTTAATAAGTCAATGATTTTCTGAATATAATTTGTACATTTCATTGCATTGTGATTCCCAAATGAAGGAAACAACTCTGGTTTTATGACCAATTAATTTATTGATTAACATAAATGATATAATACATTCCTACAAAACAGATCATACTTCATCTACACATACATTTAATTCATTCACTACAAAATCATTATTCGAATTAATTCATTATGCGAATTATTTTTCGCTAACTTCCATTATCTGATTACTTCACTACCGCGCTCTATATTATTAAGTTAATGAAGGCTATGCTATAAGAAGCAATGACGGTATAATATGAAGAGGAAATAAAGGGACCGTACCTTTACAGATGATAATTGGCTTGTCGTTGTGGACATCGGGCACGGAGCTATAACGGACTTCGTTTCATACACACATCACTGGTACTGGATACACACACGGTAGATTACAGGGCTCCTTTAGTCATTCTAAGCACACAGCATTGGGCAATGGGGCGCATTCGTCTTACAGCTCTGCTGGCATCGGTCACGGCTTATATCATCGGGCGCACTTCGTATATTTTACTAGCTCGGTTGCGACTACTTCTGACTCTAACTTCTAACTCTCTCTGTGTCCTGTCTTTTGCTTCCTCATATTATTTCATATTATTTTTCTCTAATTTATGCCGACTCCGCCTCTTCTCCATTCCATTGGCCATATTATTATGTCATCACAACTCGTCCGTGACTGCCTTTTCTGCATCCCCTTTTCACCAATACGCAATGAGGGCGGGATTTATAAAATTCTTTTTTTTTTTTTTCCCATGCACTTTTTCACATGCTCCGACATCATGAAACAAGTGTTCTGTTTTATAGCCCTCATAAATTTTCAGTCTTTTCTTCTCTTCGTTGCCATTCATTCTACAGCACTTTTATCTTCTAGTTTTATCTTTAGTAGCTTAGATTTATTGTTGGCCATTTGCTTCTTAGCTCTGCTTCTTTCTTACATTTCGCAATTATGTTACTTTGTCCCGTATTTTTCAATTTTGCTGCCCCTGGCCGTGACATTGTCATATCCCTATGACAAAGCACATAATGCTTACACGCAGTCTCTAACTAAGGATATCTGAACGCTAAAAATAGAACCAAAACTAATTTTGAATCTGAATATGTGACTGGGTAGTACTCATATCAATCCTTTACTCATAGAGCATGAATTTGCTTTCTGTTTTAATGAGAGTTAAGTTCTTTATACGCTATTAGTTGGTACCCATCGAAACATGACGAGTAAATAAATGTACTAATACACAAATTATACTCAACAAATCATTGCCAAATGTTGAAAATCATAATGCACAGAAACAATTTAATGTGTTCAATCGACCTCGTGTTTAGTGAGTATCTAAAGCCAAATTTTAAAATGTCTGAGCATACGCAGAAGGCAATTTTTCAAATAGTAACTATCGCTAATTAAACAGCACGAAATAAGCAAATTTACATGAGGTTTAATCTTATATTTCACAAACATAATTATAAAAATAAAAATGGCAGAGATATCTAGAGAAACTTCTTGGGATAAAAGTGTTTATCATTAAAACATGTCACTGAGCAAACGCAGAAATAAATTTTTATTTGTAAATTATGACTGATAAATACAAATTGTGGTTACAAAAATCAAATTTGACAAATCTACAGATTACAATCTTCCGTTTAAGACCAAAATGAAGCAAATTTATGCAGTAGTTTTCTCTCATGGATTGCCCAAAACTTTGGTTTAGCAACTTAAATATATAGATTATTAAAATTTGTTCAGCTTACACATTCATATTTCTTGTTAAAAATTAATAAAACAAACAATTGTATGGCAGTATATGTTATGCTTTGATCTGTAATTATATAATTCAAATTTTTAAAAATGTTAAAATAGCTAGTTCTGCAATATTGATCTGCAGCTTTATTGCTTGAAAAATTCATTTTTTATGTATGATTTCTGTTCCAATGTAATTTTTCATAATTATAATTTTTTTTCTAGAGTGGATGTTCATCGTAAAGAAAATGCTGGTTCCCCTGAAAAGGTACTTTTATAAACACTTAAATTTGTATTAATAGGCTACATCGGGCCTATATTTATTTAGGTGTTGCTAATTTACATTTAGTTAATACCTTGCATATTTCCTTAATGAATTTTGGAAAATTTCTTTTCAATTTAGAGGATGGATAAATACTATTACAATGAAACAAGAACATAAACTCAAAGCTAGTTCAGCTCTTTGCATTTACATAATATGCAGAGTTCCTAATCTTTGCTTTTCAGTCAGCATATGATAAAACGTAATTTTGATTCCCAATATAGTATCCTAACACTTTCTGTAAATTGTGTTTGCATGTAGATAAAAGGTTAGGATTCAGATTTTTAATATGCTTGTAGAGAGATGTAAACTAAAGGTATTTTGAATGCATTTTTGTATATTTGTTGCTACTGGAAAATTAGGAAAAGTCCAAGAAATAGGAATATTAAGGTCAATGGGGCAAAATCTTGATCCTAGATTTACTTTTTATTTCTTAGTTTTGGCTAAAGCTTAATCACTTTCAGTGGTGAATACATTATTGTCCCATTAACTAATAAGTATACATTTTAAAGTGGTTTTCCAATTTCTTTTTATTCCAGCAAATAAAGGTAAAAGTATACTTTCTCTCCAAATGAGCACTTAATTTTGAAGCATAGGCATGTATGTTTTTCAATCAGTTGTGAGTATTTTGAATATGCAATGAAGGACTTTTATATTTTGGTTAATTTTCGCTGTATATGTCTTAAATTTTTACAAAAGTAAACGTTCAACTAGCTGTCCCCCTCCCAATGAGTACTTCACTGCTTACTTAATTTTTTTTCTCTAGCTTAAGGATTTAATACAAATTGTTTATTCTAACAAATTTTATATTGCTCCTGCAGCTGCTTATAAAATGTGTGCAAATCAAATTATCAGAGTTCTAACTAAAGTTTAATCTGCTTTTAATAACAGTTTTCTGGCTTATTTTACAGAGTTATGTAATTAGCTTGAATACTGGTCTTTCTTTAATGTTTTGAAACAGTGCATTCTTTCCTTTTTTTAAACCTTTATTTTTCTTGTCAGGTTATTACAATTTATGGTACACCAGAAAACTGTTCAACTGCATGCCAAAAAATCATGGAGATAATGCAACAAGAAGCAAATACAACAAACAGGGGGTAAGATGATGATATTATCTGCTACTTACACTGTGACACAATTACTACTTTGTGTAATAAGTGCATTAAATTTGTTTCCAGTGAAATTCCTCTAAAAATTCTTGCTCACAATAATTTGATTGGAAGAATAATCGGGAAGAATGGTAATACTATCAAGAGAATAATGGAAACGACAGAAACTAAGATTGCTGTATCTAGGTAAATATCTTTTCTACTTAGTCTTTCAGCCTTGTTAAATATTTCCTGTTTCTTAAAAATTTAAATTAATAGTCTTGTATGTCTTTTTAATGTGATCAGTTTACTCTCTTAGGTACAAATTATCTGCTGTAATTTTTATCCCTTAATTCTCTTTAATATATATACAAGGTGGTCATAAAGAAACTTTGCCAAAATATGGACCTCTAGCTGCTGTTCCGTTCAACCGATCGAGATATTTCAGATATAGTTATTCGGAGGTATGAGTTCGGGATTCTGTGAACAGCAACCAAGTGGTGCTCACGATTATGGTTATAGGTACAGAAACTCAAAATTTTAAAATGGCAACACCCATTTTTTTCCCATCGCAAAATGCTCAGCACATGCAAAAACCTTAATGAGCATTAGAACAGTACGTGTATCACAAAACAAAACAAAAAATGCATTATGCACACCACAAAAAAAAAAAAAAGCTCTGAGCGGCCTACAAAAACGATACATGGACCTCTAGCTGACGTTCCGTTCAACCTATCAAGATATTTCAGATATAGTTATTCAGATGTATGAGCTCTGTATTCTGAGAACAGCAACACAGTGACAGTTATAGGTATAGAAACTCTAGATTTTCAAATGGCAACGCCTACTTTTTCCCGTTGCAAAATGCTCAGCGCATGCAAAAACCCTAAAAAGCATTGGAATGGTACGTGTATCACAAAAAAACAGATGTGTTATGCACACACCAAAAAAAACAGCTCTGCGAATGGCTAACAAAAACTGAGCTTTTTATCGGTTTTCTATGCTGAATATCTGGCAAACGACGTTCTGATTGGTTTCTAGCCTCTGTCATATGCAGATTTCCTCCTTGCACCCCGATTGTGTGTGTTGGCCATTCACTGAGCTGTTTTTTGTGGTATACCGTTTCGACGTTTTTAAGGGTTTTCACATGCGCTGTGCAGTTTGTGACGGGGGAAAATAGGCGTTTCCATTTGAAAATTTAGAGTTTTTATACCTATAACTGTGTCACTGTGTTGCCGTTCTCAGAATCCTGAGCACATACCTCTGAATAACTATCTGAAATCTCATCTCGATAACTTGAACTGAACGGCCGCTAGAGGTCCATATATCAAAGTTTCTTTATGACCACCTGGTATATCTCCCTAAAAAAGTGTATATATATTTCCCTGGAAAGAAGGCTTGTGTACATTTGTTCGTAATAACTTTTTATTTGCATAATAGTTTTACTACCTGAACCTTTTTTCCCCACTTGAATGCAGTTCTTATCTGCATCCTCCTGCTAATACCTTGTGCTACTACTGTTTCCTGTTTATGTAATAATTTGAAAATGTTTCATATATTTTCTAATTTTTATGTTAATTTTGTTTTCAATTAAATTGGATTACTATAACATTTTTATTTTTGTTTTGATGTATAATTAGGTTTTTTTCTGGTATGAATCCATTGCTTATGTCATTAACACCATAATCTTAAATTTGTTGCTTACTTGAATTTTTTTTTATTCTAGTAACATTCATGACCTGAGTAGCTTCAACTTGGAACGAACCATTACTGTGAAAGGCAAAATTGAAAACATAGCAAAAGCGGAAAAGTTAATAAGTGCTAAATTAAGGCAGAGCTATGAAAATGATCTTGCTGCCATTTCCGCTCAAACCTACATGTACCCTGGTGTTCATCCTATGGCCATGATGTCCACTACGTGTTCACCTGGCATGGTGCCTCCCCCAGGCAGAAGACCACCTTCTGCTTATGGGATGTATGGTGGCCCATGTATGCCAATGAGCTATCCTCAAAATTCATTCCCCCCTACAGGAGATGCTCAGAAAGAAACTGTTTTTGTATATATTCCAAATTCTGTTGTTGGTGCTATCATTGGTACTGGAGGCAGTAGTATTAGAGACATGATAAATGCATCTGGTGCTCTCATTAAGGTAATTTTTTTTTTGTCT
The DNA here is from genome assembly GCA_907164885.2 of Dolomedes plantarius. Classification (NCBI taxonomy): domain Eukaryota; kingdom Metazoa; phylum Arthropoda; class Arachnida; order Araneae; family Dolomedidae; genus Dolomedes; species Dolomedes plantarius. Next base: position 21,039,093 of record OU015495.1, on the reverse strand, counting down.
TGAAAATATTTGCAACTTATCTTTGGGATTGTATTTTTACAAAGATTGTTGTATATGTTTCTAAGTGAGACATTTTTGTTTCTAGAGCAGGTTGAACTTTTCCTTGGAATTCAATTTTTTTCATTCTAACTTTTAGGCTCCTTGTTTTCTCTCTCCATTCTATCCCACGTGATTGTACCACTTACATATGCCATTAACTAATGGTTTACAGGGCATCTACCAGTCACTAAAGTCATGCAAGTCTCAAAATTGCAAACATATTATCTATATATCACAAATTATATGTAGTTACAAATGAATACTGACAGTAATCGGTGGTCTTTTTGTTGCACTTTTATGTATTGATCAGATCATTGATTGTTTGTCAATGCAGGGCACTTGTAAATCAAGACATCCACATAGATTGCATGACTATTGACAAGATTTTTCTTTAAAGAAGAAAAAATATGTTAATGACTTCCTGGGAGAACTGGGGAATTAGTTATTCAAAATTGTAATGTAAAATAATCTTGGTGGGAAAAACTATCTGGAAATGGAAAAATTTTATTTTATACATAGTTTTTTTTCTGTGAGGATTGTTAAGTACTACTGTGCGTTAAATTTTTCTTGGTGAGAATCTAATATTGCATGCTGATTTCTTATGCCTGTTTTTATTTAATTCATACAGGGTCATCATATTCAGATTATATGCTTATTCATAAATCATTGAAAAAATTGGTATTTCTTATTTTACTATTCAGTAAAACCTGCTTTGTTAGAAATTCCTCGTGGACAAATTTTTAAGATACTTATTTTATGAAATGGTATGTTTTGTGGTCCAAAATACTGAAATTAGCTGTTAACAGGGTGGCAACAGAACAGGGAAGAATCATTTTCTGGAAAAAATCGGGGAGAACTCAGGGAAGTTTCGTTTAACTCAAGGAAAAAGTTGGAATTGATCAATTCTGATCTTCAATTTTTAATGCAGAAGGTGACTGTGGAGATGCTGCAAATGTTATGAGATGTTATGATTTTGTCACATCGTAATGCAAATGTTGAGAGGGTTTTATATAAAGTGACTGTTTGTGGGAGAATATAAAGGAATCTTCCTTAGTAGCAAGGAGGGTTTATGATCATATCATTTCCGAGGGTGACCTTGATGGCATAACAATTTCCAAAGATATGATCCACTATGCTAGAAACGTACGAGCAAGATATGAAGAATCGAAGAAACACCAAGAGAAAGAGCAAATAGAAAAAAAGCATGCTTTAAAAAGAAAAAGGGAAGCAGGATCTCAATTGAAAGAGTTGGCTGCTAAAAAGGCAACCTTTTTGAAGGAAGCTCAAAGACAAAACATTATTATAGAGGCGCAGATGGCAACTCTGCGAACCCATCAAAACAGTTAAAACTCTAGTATATTAAATGTTCAATCTATAACTTAATATTATCGATCTATTATGGTATACAATAAAAATATTTTTTACTTATTAAATTTTTATTCATTTATCAGTCTGTAGATTTTTAGTTTATCAAGTGTCAAGTTTATCATTATGGCTGGGGAATTGTTCTGCGAACGGATGGAGAAACTCAGGGAATTTCATGAAAAATACTCTGGAAATCAGGGAAAACTCATGGAACTTTTTACTTCAATTTTTGTAGCCACCCTGTGTTAAACATCTCTCAAAAGTCTTATTTTGTAAAGCAAAATGCAGAACTTAGGAAAATCCCTCAAAAACCGATCTAAAACTTCACACATTTTAAACTTTTTCAAACATTATACAAGAATTATTTTCAATGATCATAATTAAAAAATAACAAACGGAATGTTCCAAGAATATAAGTGATTCCTCTTCTCTCCCTAAGAATGATTTTGCTTAATCCAAAAAGGGTCTGGTCCCAATCATTTCAGATTATTTGGACTTCATTGTATTTATCAATGTGGAAATATTTGTCTACCATCTCTTATTGTATAGGTGTCAATGATTTTAAGCTAAAACTTGATAATTGTAAAAATTATCTCTCCCCCCCCCCCCCCCCCAAAAAAAAAAAAAAAAAAAAAAATAGAAAAGTCATGGCATTTGCTTTAAGAAATTCAGTTAATAGCATTGTTAAAATTTTTACTGAACATGTTTGTATAATGTATGTGGATCTCAAAATGTTCAATTGAGCATTTTGCATATTTTAAATTTTCAGGTAGCTCAGCCAAACAAAGATGACCCTGCTGCTGAAAAGTCAACAGAAAGAAAAGTGTCTATAGTTGGAAGTCCTGAGGCACAATGGAAGGTTGGTACTCAGAACTCTTAACCCTCAGACTGAATATTTTTCTGAATAAGGGGAGATCATTACTTGCTGCCATTTTATTTTTTAGGCCCAGTATATGATATTCAAGAAAGTGGGCTTTGAAGGCTATGCTGGTCCCCAAGATGCAACTCTAAAAGTTGAAATATCTGTCCCAGTTAATCAAGTAGGGCGTATTATTGGAAAAGGGGGACAGACGGTACAGTTCTTTTTCTTCTAACTTTTTTTCCCAATCTCCATTCATTTGCATTGGAGTTCATTCTTTTTTACCTGGTTGTTTGTTTCAATTGTGTAAGAAAATTTAGTTGCATTGAACTCTTATAAATATGTATATAAAACAAATTTGTGGGAACTGATGGATTATGTATGTTAAATATATATTTGCTTGCATATTGTTTTGTAGTTTCTAAGTGACTGTATAAAAGTAGTAGTCAATTTCTTTATGTATTGGTGTTTCATGCAGCCTTTTTTGGTTTATTGCTTGATAGCAAGTTTTACTTCAAATACACAATAAGCATTTAATAATAAATATGAAATCATAATTAAATTAAAAAATTTAATACAAGTACTGATTAAATCATTATGTGCAGTGCACACTTTTGAGCATTTTATAATGGTGCAGCTCAAAGGCTATCTAGTGAGTCATACAAATGAAATGCCTTGCAGCTTTGCATTCTTCCACTGCTAGGCAACTGTCCACAAAAAAAATTTTGACAATGTGTATGGAATTATTTTAATCTCTAAACCTTTAGTATCACGGAGCAACATGTTAATGTATCCACCTTTCATGTATCTGTATGTGATATAGCATTAAATTATAATTATTTACCTAATATAAACTTGCATCTGTTTAAAACTTTTGTGCATACAGTTTTGTTATTCATCTTCCATATACAGGTTTGACCTTTTTAAACTCTTAATGTTAAAAATAGTTTAATTTTTTGTCCTCCAACCTCTGGAAAAACTTGTTATTTCTCTAATATAACTTGCTAGAAAGATTAAGATCAGCAAAATTTAAACTAGGATCATTTCAGTGTTTTGAGACCCTATTTGTATAACAAGTGCAAAAGAAGGCTTATAAAGAGGGGTATGCAGACCTGCCAGCTTTCCGGATTTACCCCAGCAATGCTGGATTTTTAATGAATCTTCCGGGTTTCCGGAATGGACACTATTATTACCGGATTCCGAAATGTTTTTTAAAAAAATGCTGGTTTTAACAATCCCTCACAGTAATCCAGAGTGAGAGGATTTTTAGTTACATAACAAAAATATCTATTCAGTTCAGGTCATCTATGTCAAGGGAAACCTTAGAAAATTGGCTAATATGCTAATCGAACCCACAAGGACACTATTATGAAAAACAATTTTACAATGGATTTTTAAAAAGAGCAAAATCAGCTACCGTAAATGCAACAAAAATTCCCAAGATTTTCTGTAATTAATTAAAACAAACATTATAAAGAAGTAGAGGTACTCAAAATATGGACTGCAGGGGTTCCTGTTAGTGTAAATAAGATGTACAGTAAAATGTGATTACTAATTCCAAATAAAGAACTTTTGTTTAATATTATAATTTCAAGATGTGCTGAACAGTAAGCAAATATTTTGAACTATGTAATATTATCAAAGAGATCCTATAAACTGTAAGTAAGCATAATTATAATTCTTTTGATTTTTTCTATGCTGTTTTGTGTTAGTCGTTATGTCAATTATTTTATGCACGGTAGAATATTGCAGGATTTTGCTCTTACTGAGGTTGGCAGGTCTGGGTTTGCAAACAAGCTTCAATCAGTATAAATACTACAAAAAAAGTTCTGGCATATACATTTAGTCTGTTACTTTCATGGTAGAATTTCACTTTCTGAAGAAAGTTATTGCTGCTTTAGTCTTAGTAATTAATATGCAGAATATAAGATTGACATAAATTCTTTTTGTGATGAAATCCATTACGTGGTGTTCTTGGAAAATGATAAACAGTAAGAAAAATGCATAATTTGTATAAGTGGCAAAGGGCTTATTCTGAATATGAATGAAAAATGAGTACAGTGACCACCGCTTATAGTGATCAGTGGTTATAAGAATCACAAAAACAAATGTATTATTTCCATGTTAAAATTTCTGCTTTAAAGAATCAATCCACCGGTTTTAAGAATCTGCTTACACTCTTCGCTTTCCTTTCATTTTTCTAAAAAAGCCACTTAAACCCTCAAAAAGCACGAAGTTCTTTCTTTATGATTTTTAAAGAAAGAGTGATAAGATGGGATGGAATACAGTTGTAAAATGCATTCCTTTCTTTGTTAGACATAACTTAAGTTTCCCCTTAAACGCTTTAGCACATCACTGTCCTATTAGCTTAACCCATGGGCATCTTTACCCGCCCGGGTCCGATTTCACTTTTCTCCACTGACAAATACATACAGGGACTCTTTCTCCCACATCCTGGTAGCGACTTCCTAGACCCTGAAACATATAAATCTTCGGCGAAGTGTCCACTATGACCTAGGCAAACGTAACATCCCGTGTATGTAACGTTATCAAACCGTGAAATGTAAGCTAGAAGGTGAATCTTCGTCTGAAATTATTGGTATTGAAAGAGGTATAAACAGCCTCCTGTAAACTTCATAATGTCAACCTACCATAGAAAACGTTTTCTTGCACCCTTCCTGTAGTTAAATTGTTAAACTGTTAAGCAGGTATGTTGTACCAAATATTGGATTTTTCTTCTCTTACTATAATCATGTGTATCTACTTATAGGTCTAGAAATTAAGTTGTATTTTTAAAATTATAAAAAATAATTTTAATAAAAGATAACGTAAATTAAAGAGTATTTTATGGTAAATTTTCTAATATATGTATGTATAGGTGTGTGTGTGTGCGCCTCTCCAAAAACAAAATTTCGGCTATAAGAATCAACCGCTTATAAGAATCAAAAACAGTAATGGCAAATGTGATTCTTATAAGTGGAAATCACTGTATTAGTATTTGTTAATTTTGACTCCATTGTAAGTGAAATTTGTTTGCAGGTGAGAGAGCTGCAGCGAATGACACATGCTGTCATAAAATTTCCTGAGGAGCCAGAAAGTAAACCTGCTGATGAAGAAACTGCCGTCCACATCATTGGTGATTTTTACTGCACACAAGTAAGTTCCATTTTGTACAGTAATTGCAGTCACAACTTTTTATTTGAATAATGATGCAAATTCCCGGATGGTTTTTGCAAGCATTCTGAAATTGTATTTCAAATCCACCAGAAGTGACTTATGACTGGAACTTTGACATCTTTCGCCTTAAAATGAGTGGCTACATCCCTGTCAGAGAACATTCATGTCTTGTGCCGTTATTAAAATGTTACTAGTTGGTACCCGTCAAAACATGACGGCTAGATAGTAGATAAGTTACTAATACACAAATTAAACTGAACATATCATTGCCAAATGGGGAAAATAATAATAATGTGCAGAAATAAATTAATGTGTTTCCTTCTATGGCCTCGTGCTTAGTGAATATCTAAAGTCAGATTTAAAAATGTCACTGAGCATGCGCAGAAAGCAATTTTTTAATTGTAAATTATCGCTCATTAAACAGCTTGAAATAAACAAATTCCATCAGGTTTATTCTTATATTTAATAGTTTAATCTAATATGACAAACTTTATAAACGTGTTTATCATTAAAACATGTCACTCAGCATGCGCATAAATTAATTTTTAATTGTAAATTATCGCAAATTAATAGAAATTGCAGTTAAAAGCCAAATTTGACAAATCTACATATTACTCTTTCGTTTAAGATCAAAATAAAGTAAATTCATGCAGTAGTTTTCCCTCACTGACTGCCCAAAAAGCCCGCTTAGCAACTTAAATATATAGATAGGCTGAGGAATGCAACAGATGTCTGATATTTTGTCATGCTCCTGCATATTGTGCACTTCATATAATATCCTACTGCCAACTCTCCAAAGAGATTAAAATAATTGAACCCCTCCCCCAAGTTTCAGTTCAATTCCCTTAAAGTTCTTGCACTTGTCCACTGGTTTTTATGAATAGATGCCTAGTATGCATTTTAAGAACTTTGCCATTCATTTTTGCTTTAATTCCTTTTGTGATTTTGAATACAATAGTTAGATCTGGAGAAATTTCATTTAACTTTGATTTCCTATGGAAGCTAATGCCCAAAAATGTGTGGCTTTTAATTTTTCCACTGTCTACTGCAGTATATTTTATTGTTAGGATTTTGGACTATGGAACGAAAGTTTTGTGATGTTGTTTAGAGTTCCTAATAATTTATTGGCTTTCTTGATTATTCCATGTATGTTAATGGATGACAGGTTTTTCTATGTAGTGTCTGGTTGTCAGTCTGTCAGGTCGAGAGCCATGGTCGCCATAATCTTTTTGAATTATGGTAATAGATGGATGGCCCAGGGATGTCCCAATTAGTCGGCAAATCTGTACTGTCCATCCAGCACCCAGGCCCATGACGACATTTCACTGAACTTGGGAAATTAACCTTCATGTGCATATACAGAAATTGCTGTGTAGCGGCTGGTCTTTGGTGAATCATGGGCTGATGCGCAAAAGTGGAGGGAGCCGAGGAGTTAAACGGCTTATGGAGGTGATAGCTCCTCATAACTGTTTGCTGAGGGGTATAGCCATGTCTATTTTATAATTATGAATCCCTGGAAGATGTTTGTGTGTATATACAGTGGCTCCCAAAAGTGTTCGTACACTTACGAATTTCAATGAAATAGGGGTCTATCCATTAATTAAAATTAATATTTCAGAATGGGTATTTAATAAGATCTATAATCTATTCTTAACAAAACTACATGAAATATTTTGAAAACATAGTAAAACTTTATTTTTAAGAAACCAGTAATCAAAAAGTAACAAACTTTATCTCACAAAAGTCATTGTACACTGAAATATTTTCAGATAAATTCGTATTTAAAGTTATCGACTGGTGCTTTATTTTTATTTTTGAATTGTGGTGGCATTTAAAATATCGTTTGGATTTAATTTTTGCTTGCCTACTCAGTAATATTCTATTTATTATTTAAAAATTGCTCGTAGTCGTAAAGAAACAACAAACAGCATTAGAAAATTGATTCTTTTTCGTCATAGTAGTGGTAAATCAGTTCGGAATATTGCTAAATTACTTAATTTATCCCATTCTACTGTGCAGTGTGTGAAAAAACACTTTAAAGAAGAAAATTGTATCGAAAACAAGGTAAGAAAAGGCTGTCCGGCAAAGGTAACAAAACGTGATCAGAGATTTATAATTACAAAATTTGTGAAAAATTTACGTTTGAGTGCTGTAAAAGTTTCTGCAGAATTCAATAAAACATTTTCTACTTCAATTTCACCTGAAATTTTTTGACGAGTTCTCAGAACAGCTGGATTACATGGGCGTTCTGCCCATAGAAATTTTTTTGTGAGTGAGAAAAACAGAAAGTTTAGGCTTCCCTTCGCACTATCAAAGATAAATAAGCACCAAACCTATTGGAATAATGTCTTATTTGCCGATGAACATTTTTGGTGCTGATGGGCGTATAATTGTATGGAGAAGAAAAAAATTGGGAACTTAATCCCAAGAACTTAGTAAGAACAGTTAAGCAAGCCGGTGGAGGTATCCTTGTGTGGGGGTGCATGTCAGCATCACGACTAGGAAATTTGGCATTTATTGATGGCATAATGAATCATACTGCTTTTATAAATATTTTAAGAGACAATTTAAAATTATCAGCTCAAAATTTGGGTATTGGAAACAACTTTGTTTTTTATCAAGATAACGATCGTAAGCACACGGTTCTTAACTTTCGCATCTGGTGTCTCTATAATTGTCCACAAGTTTTGAAAATACCACCTCAATCGCCAGATTTAAACCGAATAGAATATATTTGGAGAGAACTGAAGGTTCGAGTACGAAAACATGACATTCACACGAAAAGCTAAATAAAAACAATTATGATGGAAGAATGGATGAACATTGATGCAAAAATTACAAAAGAACTAAAGCAATCTATTCCCAGACGTTTAAAAGCTGTTGTGGATGTTAAAGGATATACTACTAAATATTAATTTAACGAAAAATTAGAATATTTACTAATGTAGAGATTTTTTACAAGTGTACGATGACTTTTGTGAGAAATTTTTTGTTACTTTTGGGTTTTTGGTTTCTTAAAAATACAGTTTTACTATGTTTTCAAAATATTTCATGTAGTTTTGTTAATAATAGATTATAGATCATATTATTAAATACCCATTCAGAAATATTCATTTTAATCAATGGATAGACTCCTATTTCATTGAAAATCGTAAGTGTACGAACACTTTTGGGAGCCACTGTATGTGACAGAGTGGTGGTGAGGAGGGAGAATATTGATGAAATGAGGTTTAGTATCATAGGTAGAGCTGTATTTTGCTTTAATAGAGAAGTATTTTATTTATAATTTAAAATCCCTTCTCTTGCAACATTGGGCGGTAGCCAAATGGCATTCAGTAAGTCTGTGGATGTGAGACATGGTCGATTGTAGTTATACAGAATTGTCTCTTGTCAAGTATTTATGCATAATGGGGGTGTTTATGTTTAATTATTTCTCTTTTGCTAATTTAAAGGCTTGAAATATAAAACCCATTGTCTATGGGCATTAAATATTTTACCACAAAATGCGAGTTAAAAGTCTGTGTACAGAATTTGTATGAGTGGTAAATAACCCTTTATTTGATCATACCATACTAGACATTGCTATTTAAAATTAGGCTTATGAAGTACTTATTTTTGTCATGGTCCTTATCTTTTTTCTTTGCTATCTGGTCCTTCAACACAAAAATAAGTACAGGAATTTTTAGTTTGATTCAATAATTGCCTTTCGGAAAATGCAGATAATTTGTAAGAGTCTTGTTTGTATTACTGTTCTGTATATTGTCCATCCCCTTTCACATCTTGTTTGCTCTTCCTGACACTGCTTATTGGTGTTAATTTATCAAGTTAAATGCGGAAGTTACTAAATAGATTGCAACCGATAAAAATAATTTTGAAATAGGATTATTTATAAAGCTGATATTTCAGTAGAAATTGTCTATGGTTATATGTGATCCTAAAACAGGTACTTTTAAAATGTCTAGATTCTTTTGGAAATATAACAGTTTAAATCATTTTTAAGGTCGTTAAGAAGTCCATCTTTGATTTCTCAAAGTGTGTTAATAGTTGTAATAATTACAAGATAGACTTTTTATATACCATGTTTTTAAATTTTCTGTTAAATCATATAACCTTGACAATTCTATATATTAATACTTTTTAAGAATTTTTTTATGAATTATCCCATCAACCTGAAAGAAAATGATGAAATGCATAATAAAGAGAGCAATTATAAGAAATTTTCAAACATTGATTTATTGAATAACATATATAAACACATTACCCGAATAATTTTGTTATTACGCTAATAGATGGCACCTGTAGCTCAGTTACTTTTGGCTCCAGACGCTACTCGTAGTTTTACGTAATGGATTTTAAAATATGGAATAAAGATGGCTAAAAGTATTAAAATGCATTGTCATCATGTTCTGAGCTATTCTAAAAGTTTCAAATGTCTAGCTAGTCGGGAAGTTAGTTAAAAATCGGTTGCAAGATTTGTACCAGACAAGCACACACAAACAAGAAAGCAAGTTAATTAAAAACATGGTAAAAATGTTCTGTGTCATATTTTTCAGGCTGCCCAGCGACAAATTCGAGCTATTGTGTACAAAAGTTTGGCTTACCAACAGAGACGAAGGATGTCCCAACAGTCTTTGCCAAATATCCAGAACTAAAGAACAGTATGTGCACAATGACCATGCAACTCCAGGGAATCTACAAGCTTCTTATGACAAGAAGTGGTCACTTTTTATTTTTTTTTCTCTGCGTGATTCAAATAAGAATGATTTTTGTTTTGTAAGTATGGATGTGCAAATTGAGTTAATCTAATCTGGTTTTTAAAAAAGTGTATAGAAGCTTGTACTGGAGGACTTGTATGGATTAATGAACAAAGCTTTGATTGAAAAATAAATGCCAACTTTTTAGTTAGTACAAAAGTTTATATGATCATGCCAATGATCACTTTTTTGTAAAGAAAATATATTTATGAAAAGTTTATTTTTGATACTTGTTGGAGAAACATTTTTGTTATTCAATTTTAAATAATTGTAGCTAATCGTGATATATATTGCCCAAAGGAAATTGAACAGCTGTTTCTCCATCAAGCCAAATCTGGTGTCGGTACTGAATGCATATCTGATTGAGTTGGATATATACGTGAAGTTGTGAAAAATCAAATTTTTGTTTGGGGCACTGTTGATGACTGAAACACATTCCTCTATGGATTTGTATCTAGTCTGTCGAAACTAAAAATGTTACAAAACTAATGGTTTGGAAACAATACTTAGCAGCGTGTAATTAATCCTGTTAATGAGTAGCGAGTAAAGCTGTTTTGCATATCATTAATTTCTACCTCATGTATTATTTTCCTTGAGGAATGTGCTAGTGGCAATATTTTTTTCCCCCCTTCAAATTTTCTTACGTGAAACTTAAAGTAGGTAGATATTTTTTCTCTTTAACAGGCCAGAAGAGTTTAAGTGCAATTTTTGTTTCTTTTTAAGTCACTGCCGACTTAATCTATTGTAGTAAAACTGTTCTAGATGTTTCGTTAATGTTTTGAAGTCTATTGTCAATGTTTATGATATGAATATTCAGTTCCACCCTCTATTGATTTCTGCTGCAATATTTTCTGTAGGCGAAGGAGACAATTTTCATCAGAGATGGAAAGAAATGAAACTTTTGTCTTTACATTAAACATTTATAATTAAAAGTACAAATAAACTGCATTTGCAAATCAATCCAATATTTTTGTCAAAACTGCCATGTACTATAAAATAAACTTTTTTGAATTCTAAGTGTGCTGTCTTGTTAATTTATGAAATTTTCATTTTAATTCTGTAAATGGTCAACATAACAGAAAGGACCAATTGTTTTACAGAATCTGTTTGTTGGGAAAGATATTCTTTGAAAGGCCCAGTTTTGAGTTCACTTTTCAGTCCTAAGAGATAGTACTTTAAGATTTCTATGATAGTTGTTTTTTTTTTTTTTTCTTTCCCCTTTCTTCTTCTGGGGTAGTGGGAATTTGAGGGGAAACAATGTAGCAATCAACCCCAATAATTAATACAGGATTTGTACAGTCCTTCAAAGCTATTTTTAAAAGAATCCAAAATTTTGTTTCTTCATTATCATTAATATTTTTTAGTCTGAATCCACTCCTATAGCTGTTCAGATTTTTGAGGTGCTTATCTGCTGATCCATCGAATACTTTGAAATTCATCACCCCTTTAGTTAAGAAAATCTTCTAAATAATATTGGAGAATTAGTTTTTCTGTTCAAAAGCCTTAAAAAGGCATTAAAACTGAAATTTTTTTTCCCTTTGCACAATTTTAAATTTTAATTTTTCCTTTCTATGATTTAACAACTGGATACAAAGTTTTAATAGTAACATTAAATATTTTTATGTGTTAAATGCAATTTGATAATTATATTTAATGATAACAATTGTATTTGTCATTTAATTTAAAAGAAGACATGTTTGTCTTCAGCTGGTGTGATCCATATGCATAAAGGCAGTGGTGGGATTCAGATAACATTTCTATGTCCTAATCAGTTGTGGGCTTCAGCCAGTTTGCACCAGTTCTGTAGAGCTGATGCCTACATTAGGTATTGGTTCTACAGAACCGCTGAATCCCACCACTGCATATAGGTTTACATAGTCAGATACGAAAGTGAACCTTTGTTTAATTTTTCATCCATTCTGTTTGTTTTTATGTCAGTTCGTTTTCTGATGTGTTTTTAAAATGAGATTCCCTATTAAAGCTAAACAAGAAGCAAAGTAAATCTTGCATCTCATTTTTGCATTTTTAAAAATTGTGTTCTTTGATAACAAGCTGAATATAAACAGTAATTGTAATCAGTTAACTGGATAAAAGTTCTGTGCAAAAGCAGAATGACAGGCCATAAGAGAACTGCCTTTTATAATATAGCTTTGTTCCTCTTTCCAAAACTAATACAATTGGCTATATAAACCAATATAAATGTTATACAAGGTCTGACAATAAAGTTCGATGAATAGTCCTGTAACATTAACGTAGATGAAATCAGGGCCCGATTTAGAAAATTCTTGACTATAGGCACAACTCGGGATGGGGGCCCTCCCTAGCACTGATGTGAGCGTAAAATTTCCAAAATTGACACACACAAAAAAAAAATCATGAATTATTGTGAAAGTACCATTTTACCAAGAATTGGCTATTTCAAGTGTAGAAGCCTAGACTAGATCATTATCAAATAACGAAAAGCAATACAACATATTAACTTTATCATTAAAACACTATTACAATGCAACCAGAAAAACTTATGAATCCCTTATATACACTATAATATACATATGATGAACCAATCAATCAAATTTGAAAGGATATATAAAAAATTGCTATTAAAAAAGGTAAAAAATTTGAATTGGGAATTTTTTCATTTTTTTCCTTTTAAAATTAAAATTTTTGGGGGGGCCCTGGGCCCAGGCCTAATGGAAAATCAGGGCCTGGATGAAATATTAACTAAAGTTACCTTACTGTCCTTCGAAATAGTCACCTCCCATAACTATGCACCCCTGACATCTGCTATACATGTTCTGGAAACTTTGCAAGAAGTCTTCTTTTGGGATGGAGTTCAAAAGCCTCGTCACGTTTCGTTGGATGTCAGGAATATCGTCGAATCTCTTTCCTTTCAAAGAGAGTTTGAGTTGTGGGAATAGGAAGAAGTCTGGAGGATTGAGATCTGGCGAGTATGGTGGATGTTCAATTTGCACCACCCCCTTTTTTTGCCAGGAACTGTTTGACGATATTGGCTGTGTGAGGGCGAGAACAAAAAACCATGAACCTTGTTGTACATACTGTGGTCGTACCCTGTGTAGACGTTTCATGAAACGGGTCAAAATTTCAATTTACCCTTCAGCATTCATAGTCTTTCCCTCGGGTAGAAATTCCTTGTCGATAATGCCTTGACTATCAAAAAAGGTGACCATCGTTTTGATGCGTGATTTTTCTGCTCTGACCTTTTTCTGACGAGGTGATGCAGGAGAACGCCATTCCATGCTTTGCCATTTCGTTTCAGGGTCGTACCTGAGACACCAGGACAAAACTCGGTGACAATACAGTTCAAGAAGTTTGGTGTCGCATCTGCCGTTCTACAAAATCCTGTGAAGCCTCTAAACGTGCCTGCTTGTGATCGTCATCCAAGTGATGTGGCACAAGACAACACGTTTTTCTCATCCCTAATTTCTGGGAAACGATTTGTCGCACAGAACAAACTCACTAAACAAGCACTTTGTAAAACAAGTCTTACACGGAACACAAACGACGATCAACTGAACAACAGTGGGGGCATATGGTCAACACCTACCGCTACACAGTTGCACCGTTTTGTTTGGCCAGTGTTGCCAGATCGGCCGTTCTGACTTCATTCACCAAACTTTATTGTCAGAGGTTGTAAGAAGATTAATCCTATTCACAATGAAAATAGAACCAAGTGTTTTCAGGTATAGGATTTGAAACTCTTAATTTGAGTGAAATTTGGTTAGACTAAAATAATTTTGCATTCTCAAGAAGGTGGATTATATTCTTCAGGTGAATTATTACTATTTCTGAGACTCCTTAAAGGAAGGTGGTTACATAAATCATGGGCAAAAATTGTATACAGTGAAACTTCTCTATCCAGCTATAATTTGGTCAGCCAATATTAAGAAAGAAACCATTTTCCATCGCCAATTTCTTTCATAACCATTACTGGTTGCCATAATAAAGTTTCACTATATATACCTACTTTCCAAACATGCCTTCCACATGTTGTAGTGCAGAGGTGGGGGACCTTTTTACCATTAGAGGCCACATGTAAATTACGTAATAATAAAGGAGGCCGCATAAGTTGAACCTATAAATGAGACTTTTATGAAATTATAGTTATAGTTTTAACAATTTGGTGCATTATATAGAAAAATAACAAAAAAAATTAAGTCATTTATTTATTTGACATAAAAAGTTACAATATAAAATATTTTTGTATTCACATAAGGATAAAATTTGTTATAACATTAATCATTTATTATTTTTTCTGCAAAAGAAAATTAGTTTTAACATACAAACAATAATAGTAAGAAAATAGTTTTTGTGTAGAGATTGTATAACATGTCTGGTAGTATTGCTAAGAAACTCTGAGCATTAAATTACATATAAAGTGTAGTTAAAGTATCATACAATCAAGGTAAACGAAGCTCATTTGTATAAATATGCAATTGTAGCGACTTTAGACAACAATGTCAACTTTATTTTGGCCAACACTGTACATACATTCATGCCATTCTTTATTTAATTCTATTGATTTGGAAATTTATGAAATCTATATAATTAAATATTAATACAAGTGCTAGCTTTTATGAAGGCCGCAAGAGAAGATCACGGAGGCTACGCGTTCCCCACCTCGGGTATAGTGGTTAGTCTATGCAGTGGGCTTGTGTTCTAACCCGGCATAAGGCTTAGTGTCCTCTCACAGGGAGCAATGCTGGCTCACTGCATTAAAGTAACAAAATGTCCTCTGCATTAGAAAAGAAAAATTGTGTATTGGTGTTAAAAATCTTCAAAGCATTCAGATAAGGTCAAATGCTAAAAATAAAGAGATTGGTGTAAAAGTAACAGTTTGAAATAGAGGAAAAAAAATTAAAATATATAAATTTGGTATCTGAAACTTTGTTCAAGAGTAAAGGTATATTTATTTTGTGGGTCCCCACCCCAAAAAAAACTTTTCGCACCAAAATGTTAGAATACTGAGTATTGACCCAAAAATAAGTCTGCCACTAAAATTTAAATATCGAATGCGTTCTGTATAGCATGTAAACTATGAATGCACTCTCTCAACAGGTGTAAGATTGTCCTGAAGTTTTTTATTATTACATTTCCATAAGGGTGGAAAGTTCTTTTATAGTAATGTTTAATAAAGAATTGTAGGTTATTCGGTTTCCAGTAGTAAAAAATTTCCAGCAATGTTTGATTTAGTTTTTGTTCACAAATTCATTTTTATGTATTGTAGTAGGTTAGCAGAATAGCACAAATGTTACTTTGTCTAAGGCATATTTTTGAAAGTTATTTAAAGTCCCCCCCCCCGAATTGTAGAATATTCTGTGAACAAAGTTTTGATGTAAAATCATTAACAGTAATTCCTTTTCCACTGAATTGTAGATTAAAATGTGAAAAAAGCTAGTTTTGATGTAAGTTGTTATATAAAGTGTTTAAATGTGAAAGGCATTTAACAAAAAAATTATCAATTGCCTCAATGCTTTGATGATTGACAGGTGTACATTTCTGGTTGCGTTCTATTTTCACCTAATACAAAACATCAATATTAGACGGGTGAGAAGAAAGTGTTTTTTCCCCCAGATTCTATACATACGAGGGTCATTTTTTTAATAATTCCCAATGAAAATTGTCAAAATCGACGGCGGGGACTGCTCTTTAGCGGCCTCACGTTGCGGCAAGAACAAAGACGCAACTGGACAATTTTCATTGGGAATTACTGGATAAATGTTGTTATCATTATACTTTTCATTATGTTGAAAAGTGAAAAAATGTTCATATTTTAGTTTGTGATACAATTTACGTTCATAACTAAAGTTTCTGTTACACCATACAGCCCTGACTTAGCACTATCAGACTTTCATCTGTTTCCAAAACTTAGGGAATTTCTTGGTGGAAAGCGCTTGGAAAATGACATGTTGAAAGAAACTGTTATTAACTGGTTTAACGCTCCGGCGGCAGAGTTCTTTGATGATGATCCAAAAGCTGGTGACTATGTTGAAAAGTGAAAAAATTTTCATATTTTAGTTTGTGATACAATTTACGTTCATAACTAAAGTTTCTCTTACTCCATTACAAAACGGTTCTTACTTAAAAAATAACCCTCGTAAATTGAAAGAAATTTTGAAATGACGTTATTAATATAGCCGTGCTTTTAATGTTGCGGTTGTTGGATCAAATTTGTCTGCTTTGAAAGAGACTGGATAACATTAACATACTACTTCCCTCCCCACTAAAAAAAAAGGGGGGGGGACATAGCCATTTGAATTTTATACTTTCACTATTACTAAGAAGTCTTCAGTATCTCATTGATGTGTCTACATGTTATAAAACCATTCATTGTTTTGGATCTGGGAGTAGCTTATCTCTTAAGCATGTTTGTAGCGACGTACGCCGCAATGACGTGTAAGTTTAGTTTGACATTTATCTAGTTACTGATATTGGACCTCGCAGACAATCTATTATCTAGTCGAACGTTTTTTTTTTTTACTATTTTTGCACTAAAGTTCGGCAATCATCCATCAGTCTTAACTTTTCGGGTATCAGAATCGAAAATCAGCTCTTGCCTCGTTTGAGCCGTATCGATAGCTGTCCGTAATCGGCGTTCCAATTAAAAATTTAAACTATGATAGGCAGATGTGAATTTCGTTATCAGCACCTGTAGGGTGTCTGATAAGATTGTCGAGTTGGGAGGATACGTGGAATGCGAAATTCAACAACTATGAAGTAGTCTCATGGTAAACCACGATGGGTCGTATCGAACTTCGAAGGGAATGGAAGTCAGAGCCCAAAGAAAATGAGAAAATATTTCAAAAATCAATTTTCTTGTTAAAATTTATGCAGGGTCGTGTCTTTGATCGGTCACATAAGGTGGGGAGACCGAGAGCTGTATCTCGGCCAGGTGCTCGTATGCGATGCGTTTATTCTCAACGTCCGTATTCTGTGCTATTTTTGCACAGTTTATTGAAAAGCATACCTTGAACCTGGAACTTAGTTTTCCATCTCGGGAGAGTTTCAAATATAAAGGTCCGATATTCCATTTGATAACCCAATATTGACTCAACTTCACGAACATTGATCTTAGCGCCGCAACATCTTGAAATCTATATATTTAAGTTGCTAAGCCGACTTTTTGGGCAGTCCGTGAGAGAAAACTACTGCATCTATTTACTTCATTTTGGTCTTAAACGAAAGATTGTAATCTGTAGATTTGTCAAATTTGGTTTTTGTAACTGCAATTTTTATTAATGAGCTATAATTTACAATTGAAATTTGATTTCTGCGCATGCTCAGTGACATGTTTTAATGATTAACACGTTTATTCCGAGGAGTCTCTCTGCCATTTTTATTTTTATGATAATTATGTTTGTGAAATATAAGATTTAACCTGATGGAAATTGCTTATTTCGCGCTGTTTAATGAACGATAATTTACAATTAAAAATTTGCTTTCTGCGCATGCTCAGTGACATTTTTAAATCTGGCTTTAGATACTCACTAAACACGAGCAGTGGCGTAGCCAAGGGGGGGTCTATCATGCCCCGGGCGCCAAATGGTCCTTTTCACTAATTCTATATATTATATTACTATATGTTTTTCGGGGGAGGGGCGCCAAAAAGGTATCGTGCCCCGGGCGCCAGTCATGCTCGCTACGTCACTGAACACGAGGCCGCTTAAATACATTAATTTGTTTCTACGCATTATGATTTTGGTGATGATGTGTTGAGTATAATTTGTGTATTAGTACATTCATTTACTATCTAGCCGTCATGTTTTGACGAATACCAACTAGTCTATATATTTAAGTTTCTAAGCCGATTCTTCCGTGAGAGAAAACTACTGCATCCATTGCTTCATCTTGGTCTTAAACGAAAGATTTTAATCTTAAGATGTGTTAAATTTGGTTTTTGTAACCGCAATTTTTTTTTTTAATTGCTTTTTGCGCATGCTCTTGCCAGGTGATGGCATTTGATTCGGATCCTGTGGGTTCGAGTCCCACTGTTGGCTTGTAGCCGTTCGGAATCGGCTTTAAACTGTAGGTCCCGGTCTCGTGAGTCCGGGTAGCAAAAAGTTGATCGTACCGCTCCAAACCAAACCAGTGACATGTTTAAATTTGGCTTAGATACTAAGTACGAGGCCGCATAAACACATTAATTTGTTTATTCCGAGGACTATCTCTAGCTCTCTCTCTCTCTGCCATTTTTATTTTTATTTACTAGGGGCTTGGCCCTAGGCTCACTACGCTCGCTTCTCTGTTATGGCAAATAGCGAGATACATAGGGGTGATTCTTGGGCAATGTAACAGCTTCCATCCATTTACTGTTGTCACCCTTAATGTGAAGGGCGTTTAATCACTGTTGAATTATCAGTTTTAAAATTCAATTAAAAATCGAAATTTTAAGATATAGACTTGAAATGAGATTTATATGAATAAGAAAGCTTTCAGCTTCCAGATGATGTAAATATTTTCTTTGTAAGATAAATTCTCGAGGAGCATCGATATTACATCCACATAGGGGACGCTATTTCTTGAAAAACTGTGTTTCATTTTTTGATGAAAATATTAGTCTGTTTTAAAATATTTTTAAACAACTGAGGTCCAGTTTGAAAGAGAAATGTCTGTAGTCTTAGATTGTAAAAAGATCAAAATTCTACGATCAATTTTTGGCGAGTTATCGTAATCTGAAGATGAAAAAGTCAATATTTTCCCACAAAACATAAAATAAAAAAAACTTAATAACATAAATAAAAAAAGTCCGAAGATGTCTACTTTGGTCCCCTCATTTTTCTGCATCTATTGGTATCGGTCTCGACCCCATACCCCCAGCGATTTCGGAGGAGATAGCGTGGCAAGCTTTTAAGTGTATTTCTCTCTTCTTAATAATATGATTTTCAACATTTGGCAATGACGTTTTGTGTGTATTAGTACATTTATTTACTATCCAGCCGTCATGTTTTGACGGGTACCAACTAGTATTCTACCAAACGGGGGGGGGGGGGGGCTGCAACAGTAAATGCAATGGAAGTGACATGGCGGGAGCCAGTGTTCGGATTAATGTTCAGTAAATATAAAAACAACGGCTGTAAATAATCATCTGGCGTAACAACACAAAGACAAGGTACTTTATTTTTACACAAATAGACAGAAATCAGAACAGCATCGCAATGCTGATTTTAGCACGAAGCTAAACAGAACACAACCGTCTTATTTCGAATCAAAACTAAGGGCCTGTTCACATAGCAGTCCGGTAGCGCAGCGTAAAAGTATTGAAATATATTTAACCAATGACAAACCTCCAAACGATTAGCAACGAAATTTTTAACGCCTATGATTGGTTTATTTTCGTCTCAACGTCATCTTTCCTTTAACGCTCCGCTACCGGACTCCTATGTGAACAGGCCCTTACTCTACAGAAAGACAAGACATTACTAGAAGTTGGCATTCTGTGAATACAAAACTATCAAAATTGCGTTTACATTGGACTGACATATAGGGGCGAAGGAAAAGTACTTTCAAACAGGAAGATTTTCGTCAGTTGATTACATGTTACTCCCACGATTTACCTTCTACAAATCCAGGAGTTTTGAATCCCGAATTCAGGCTGTGTTATGAAAAGAGCTGTTTGCATAAGCTCCTTTTAAAATACCATTGATGCAGTTTCGAAGTGTGACAAAATTATAGCATCGATAACTTATTGAAAATATTTGCAACGCTTCCGGTAACAACATGCGTCGGTGAAAGATCACTTTCTACATTTTAAAAACCTATTTAAGATATACCATGACACAATCACGATTGAACGGACTTGCTTTTGCTATATATACACAGAGAGATGCCATTCAAGAGCTTTTAGCCATTCAAGAGTTAAAAGAAATAAAAATCGGATTTTAATCTTTAAACAAATTTTTATAATCACCTAATGAATATTATTGAATTGGCATCAAAAATATTTTTATCCGTTCAACTCTCCCTGACAATATTAAAAACCTTGTTAAATATTAACTGTGGGAAAATTATTTTAAGGAGAGTCCTTGCCCGTTATTTTAACGTGTACGTTCAAGTTTAAAAAAATTATGCATTTATTATCAGAAAAATACAGCGAAGAAAATTACCAATTGAAAATATGTGATACGACCCTTTAAAATTCGCTCTTGGAATGTTTTTTCCGAAAGAAAATTCGATCAATTTCATGTACTAATCCATTTCTTGGGGTCTCTTAAACACCGGTTTCACACCATGCGATTTTAATTAAGAGTAAAGTCAACGTGATATGATAGTTCTAAATGTCTCTTCATTTTGCTGAGTTTTGTTAGCGTTCTTCCCCCTTTGCTATTTCAAGAGTGCCCTTTCTGTGGTACCAGTTATTTTTTTTTTTTACTTAATTACACTGTACGATATGAAATGCTGGAAACATTTCGTGTTTTACGCTACTGTTGTTTTCTTCATGGTAACCAAAGCATGAGGGAAAAGCATTTTTGTGAGCCATAAAGAACGAAATAATTTTGCCATGATTTCAAAAAGGTGAAGTTCGGATTGCGGAATATTATTGCCTGTCGTTTAGAGCAGGCTGCAGCCCGAAACACTCGCATTCATTCCAGGTAGATGCTTTTGTAATGAAAAATAGTGCCTGAAAAATTATAAAAATGTTCGATGTGAGCATCAACATATCTTTGTGAATCACCACATTCCAAAATTAAATAGGCTTACTGATTCCTGTCTTCATGGCGTTTTGAGTAATATCATATAGCACCCGATTTGTCTAAAATAGTCGAAAGTTTATCGCAACTTAAAAATCACACTCATTTTTAAATAAATGTTTCAATCCATTTAGGTTTTGAGTTTTATTTTTGACATTATTATATTATGAGGTATAGTTAGGTTTACCGTTTTTTTTTTTTTTTTTTTTTTTTTTTTTTTTTTTTTTTTTTTTTTTTTGGGGGGGGGGGGGGGGGTCCAACCCAGGACATATTTTTGAAATTACTTAACAGTTCACCGAAACATTTAACTTTATGTATTTTTCTTTAGGCATGGCTTTTTTCGGAAATGGTTTGTTTGTTGACACCATAAAATTCACAACAAGAACATTCTGAATTAATTTTAACATTTAGCAGATGTGTAGCAGTAGATACTGAAAGTCTACCCTTTTCTGAAGACCAAATGTTCCCCATAATTGAAAAAACTCTCTCAACCGGAGCAGATGTCCCAGGCAAAGACATCGCAAACTCCACCATATTAGAAGTGTTGCAACATGATATATCAGTCTTTTGGAACACCTTAAAAACTGCTTTCCACTGCTCTTCAATAGTATCTGATACTTTTCCAGAATTTGAACCACAACGTGCCCTTTGGTATTGAATTACCTGGTTCAACAATGTACGTTCATCAGATAGGTCGTCAATATTTATAGAATCTTTTATAATTTCATTAACAACCTGCGCACTCTCTTCTAAATAAGACCAGGCAATTTCAGTTCGTAAATTTATCCACTGAAACTTTATCAAAAATGGTTCTCCACAACTCTAAGTATTGGATACTAGAATTATAAAAATTGTCTACGCTTGAGAAGAATTTTTGTTCCTGAACATCATCATTTTCTTTTTACAGTGCATAGCAATTCTATTGCGTATTTCACGTATTTATTCACACTTGCTATATATAGAACGGATTTATTCACATTCACGAAACAGAATACACAACATTGAAATACAACCTTTGTCCAGAAAGTTCGGTGAATGTGCCTTTAGTTACAATGGATTGTTGTTGTCTTACATGAAACAGCTGTTACTGTCCTTCGAAGTAATCCTTGTAGGCGGTAATGCACATCTGGGAACGGCTGTACAAGTCTTCGAAACTCCTGGTTCAGTCGTCTTTAGAGATGGCCTTCAGCTTGGTTGTAGCATTACGTTGGATGTCCAAAAACCTGTGGCCTTCAGGGCTAATTTCAATTTGGGGAACAAGAAAAAGTCCTTGGGAGTCAAGTCTGGGGAGTAGGGTGGGTGATTTAGGGACACAACTCGCATGTTCGCCAGGAACTGCTGCACCAGAAAGGCAGTATGCGGCCGGGCATTGTCGTGAAGCAAGGTCCAGTTGCCTTGTTTGGCTTACTGGGGGCCTACCCGATTGATCCGTTGCAGCAGACGTTTCAGTATATCCACGTACTTAGCAGCATTTAACGTGGTGCCCTCAGGGAGGAATTCTTTATGGATGAGACCCTCAGAGAACACCACGAGCATTGTCTTGATTCGGGATTTCTCACTTCGCACCCTCTTGCTTTTCGGTGACCCTGGACCCCGCCACTCCATACTCTGATGCTTGCCATTGGGATCGTTCTTCAGACAGCAGATCTCGTCACCCGTGACAATGGCTTTCAGGAAATTTGGATTTTGATCCGCCATGTCGATGAAGTCTCCACAGGTGTCAAGCCGAATTTGCATTTGTTCCGGCGTTAAAGTGTGGGGCACAAGTCGGGAGCAAAGCTTGTGTTTACCCAAATCCTGGGTCAGTGTGAGGTGGGCTATCTAATAACCAATTCCCACTTCCTCCGCTATCATTGGCACTGTCACACGACGATCCGTGGCCAACAATTCCTTCACTTTCTGTACGTTGTCCTATGTGCGTGCAGTTGCAGGCCGACCACTTCGGTGGGAGTCTTCAATGGTGTCCCGCTCTTCTCGGAAGCGTTTAAACCACTCATACACACACTTCAAGGTGACAGCACATTCTTCGTAAACTTTTAGCAGCATTTCATGAGTCTCTTGCTAATTTTCCAAGTTTGAGACAGAACAGCATATTCGTTCGCTGATCCATTTTGAATTTCGACCGAGCGCACAACACCTTCACTCTACAATGAACTGTTTCCAAACAATAAGCTAACTTGCAGCGCCTCCGCTCAGGAACTGGTTCAGACCAGTCTTCACCTGTCCGGCACGATATGCGCTGGTTGCAAACTCTTACGACCGTGGGCACTATGACGTCATTCACCGAACTTTCTGGACAAAGGTTGTAATTCATAGCAGAGCAAGTTCTCTAGGTGAGTGCAGTGGAAAAGGTCAATGGAAACTAGATCACCGCAAGAGGGCGCACTCAATCATGAGTAATCATGGTGATGTTAACGTTTCAAGAGAGCAGTTGTCATCTGTAGGAGATATGTGACATCCTCCCCACCCTCAAGAGGATTGACCAGCTGTACATGTCTAGTAATTTCCGTTTTATCGACACGTAGCACACATGATCGAATTTCTCCGTCACGACCTTTGATTAGTCTTTCGACACGGGCCTTTTTCCACATATGACGTGGCCTCACATCCTCCTGTAATAGCGTAAGATCTCCTATACTGACGAGAGTGTGCTTGTGAATATTGCACACTTGATGGTGGGTGCGTAATTGTAACAAATATTTTTGGACCACCTTTTCCAAAACGTTTCCAGTAAATCCAGTTGTTTATAAAGTCGTACAAGTTTTGTATTTCTAGACTCTGTATCTGAAGGCACTATCGTTAATTTTTTACCGGTTAGGAAATGAGCTGGAGACAAGGCTTCTTCGGTGTCATCATTTTCTTAATCATACACTAGTGGTCTGCTATTCAGGGCGGCTTCCACTCCCACCAATAGAATCCTGTAGAAAGACTTTCTTCATCTAATAATGACCAAGGGATTTTTGGAGGCATTGTTTTGTTAAAATTAACCGTTCCCACCAAGCCGCCCGTTGCACAATAAACTTCCATTTTATACCGTTATGAACATAAAACTGTTGAACCTTTTGAGACAGCTGTCGGTTAAGCAGGATATTGTCTGTGATTCTCTTTTGCGGCGGGGCTCTTGGATTTGGTGTAGGCTTTCCTATACCAGGGAGATTGGAAACAACAACAACACCTTTGTTGATGATAGTGCGTTCCATAAAAGGATCAATTCTTTGTTGGTGGCCTGAAAGGTAGTGGTGTTATCAGTATAAATAGTATGTGGGAGACCTCGTCGGCCTATGAATCTTTGTAATGACATCAGAAATTTGTCTGTGGTCAGATCTGAAACGAGCTCAAGATGCAAGGCTCTAGTAGTTGAATGCATGAAGAGTGCGATGTAGGCTGTGTTAAAAGGTTTCAAATTGCGGACGTATACTGGGCCTGCGAAGTCTATTCCAGTAGTGGTGAATGGACTGCATGGTGTAAGTCTATCGGAAGGAAGAGGCGCTTCGATTTGGTTAGCGTGGGGCGCTTTTGAGAGCTTGCAGGATAAGCAGTTGTGAATCACTCGTTTGAGGACTTGTCGGTCTCGTAGGATCCAAAAATTAGAACGAAGCTCTGAAAGAATCACTCTTACGCCTAAATGATGTAGATGAATATGTGTATGAATGATCAAAAGTTGAACAAAGGGGTGGGAACCATCAAGTAAAAAAGGGTGTCGTGTTTCCGAGGTTATAGGAGCAAATTGTAATCTGCCTCCGAGTCGAATATGATTATCTTTAAGGAAAGGATTAAAACGAGATATTTTTGACTTTATGGGTAATGCTCGAGCATCTTGTAGAGCGTCTATTTCAGCTGTGAAACACTGTTTTTGTACAGTAAGAATCCAGTAATTTCTAGCCTTCTTCAATTCGTCAGATGTTAAATCTATTGACAAGCGCTGTTGTGATCTGCAATTGTACAAGAAACGTAAAATCCATGCTGTCACACGAATAAGTTTCACGTAAGAACTAAATCGAGAGATATCCATCACAAGTTGTATTGTAGTTGTACAAATGGATTAAGATTCTTACTTATGTCTTTCAGGTACAGCTAATGGGTGGTCGTTGTTAGATAAACTTTTGGTAGGCCAAGCGTCTTTGGATTGCGCGCTTAACCATTGTGGGCCATTCCACCAAAGTTCCAAAGTGTTAAGTTCTGCCGGAAAAATTCTTCGTGATAGATGATCTGTCGGATTCTGGGCATTTGGACAGTAATTCCATTGTGCTGGGATAGTGTAGTGAAGTATTTCCGTAATACGATTGCAGAAAAAAGTTTTCCAGCGATTGGGATCTCCTTTAATCCAACTTAAAGTGACTGTGGAATCACTCCAGAGAGTTGCGGTATTTGAGTTTAACTGAGTTTCTTAGCAGAGGTAGTGAAGCAAACGAGCATCTATTAGGGCTGCCAATAGTTCCAGACGAAGTACAGTTACTTTTTTGAGAAGTCGGTTACGACTACTCACTAATCTAACTTTTGTAACATTGTCCTCTGTAAAGCGTATATACAGCGCCGCTCCGTACACTCGTTCTGAAGCGTCGCAGAACACATGTATGGTAACGTCCGATGAGGAAGAAACTCCAATACATCTTGAAATTCGTATGTTATTTAATAAAGATAGTAAGCCTATTTACGCTACTTGATTGCTATTGCGGGAGGAAGAATCTCGTCATATTGCACTCCGCAAAGCCAGGTATCCTGAAATAGAATTTTTCCCACGACTCAATCTGGGGCTAAAAGACCTAAAGGATCATAAACTTTGGAAACTGATCGCAAAAGTAAACGCTTTGTTGTTGTCTCTTCGAGGAACTAGCTCCCCAAACTGTACGCTGCATTCATTTTTGTACTTTGAAAATAGCAAGCTTAGCACTGTCCGTTTATTTCTCGCACTGTACTACGAGGGTAGGCTGAAAAGTAATGCACACATGCTTGTAGAGCGCGAACAAAAAGAAATAGCGAGATCGGGCAAAAAGAACATTAAAGTACAATTCTTAAGCTTCAAAATCATATATTTATTTTTCAACATAGTCACCGTTAAGGCTAACAGATTTCTCCCAACGTGTAACAAGTTTTCTCATTCCGTCACTGAAAAATTCTTCCGACTTTTCTCGGTTCCAAGACTTGACAGCTGACTTCACCACATCTTCCGAGGTGAAATGATTACCCTTTAGGTCTCTCTTGAGTAGAGGGAAAAAATATAAATTGCAAGGCGCAAGATCGGGGGAATAAGGAGGGTGTGGAATCGGTTCAAACTTCATGTTTCGCAGAACCTCTCCAGTCCGACGCTGTTCTCGCCTGTGAGACGGCGTGGTACCCATCGAGCACAGATTTTACGGTATCCCAATCGTTCTATAATGAAGCAGACACATTCCTTGGATACTCCATTATGGTTTGCGATACGCTTTTGAGTGATTCTCCGGTCATTTTGAATCAAATCGTCGCCGAGTTTGCGATGTTCATCGTCTGTGGCAGTGATCGGACGTCCGTTGCGTGTTTCATCAACAATTATGGCTTTTCCAGGCTCAAAACCACGAAATTTTACTACCCATCGATTTACAGTACCCCTATCAACAGCATCGTCACCTTAAACAGCCTTTAAACGACGATGAATCTCAGTAGGACTCACTTTTTCAGCTGTTAAAAATTCGATAACAGCGCGCTGTATAATTCGCCGTTGACATAGCACTAGAACACGTCTCCATACTACCGCTTTTCAAAATACACAGGATGAACACAACGATTTCAAACCTGCGCATGCGTATTGAAGAGGGATGGAACTTCCAAATGCCACTTGGCGCTGTTTTGAAGGTCATTTCGTTCGCGCTCTACAAGCATGTGTGCATTACTTTTCAGCCTACCTACGTATATCAGATTCATAATCACCGTCGGAAAGCAAAATGTGAATATCATTATCCAGTATCTTCATTTCATTCAAACAATCAGACAAACGATCCCAAATATGTTCTACGTTATCATTTGAAGAATCACTATTAATAGCAGTCAATTGTGTAACAAACCGCGTAATATTGCCTCTAACGGTTTTATTACGTAATATTACTCTAACCGTTGGAGGAACGTCATATTTTTTTACTTCGTTATCCTTGGACATGTTACACAAGTATGGAAACATTAAGCGCACGAAAGTTTCACTTACTTCTGGTTCGTAGTAACAGGAGCATAAGAGTTAAAAATCCCGTAATAAATTGAGTATTCGGCACCATTATATTGCGTATTTCAAGTATTTATTCACACGTCCTATATATAGAACGGATTCATTCACATTCACGAAACAGAGTACACAACATTACGAAACAGAGTACAAACACAAATAATTCACAGCACAGCAAGTTCTCTAGGTGGGCGCAGTGAAAAAGGCCAATCTCGAAAATAGGTCCCCGCAAGAGCGCTAGCTCTATCATGAGTAACTATGGTGATTTTAGCGTTTCAAGGGAGCAGTTGCCATCTATTGGAGATCCGTGACAAATTCTTTGGCAGAAAATGGTATAAATTTGTAGGGTTTTTTTTTTCCTGAAGTTGACAAATTTATTCAGAATAAGTCTGAAATGCCTCTGTCGCTGTGATAGAATTAGCTTCCAATTTCAGAACTACATTATTAAATAACTGTAGAACACAACATAAAAATTTCAAAAACAGTTCATTTTCTAGGCTTTCAAAAAAGTCAAATAATAAATTACGCTATGTCGAACATATAGGTCTAAAATTTAAAAAATATCCTCACCAGTCATAAAATTCTCAAACCGCGGACAGCACTGAAAAACCAGGACTGTCCCGGTAAGCCTAGGTATAGTGTACAATGTTGCAGCACCAAACATATGCTTTGTGGCACAAAAGAAGTTCGAGTATGGCTGGTTTCGATACGTTGAAAACATTTCCAGCACCTTTAGGACAGTATTTTGGTAACCTTGGGAAAGGGGATTGTCTTTTAAGATAGACTATTTAGATGTGTGTAGACCATAAACATTGACGACGGACCACTTGTTAACAATTAACAACGCTTTTATATCCCAAATAATTTTAAACTAGGTAAATGGGGAAATTTCCCGCTCGTGGAATCACATCCACACAAAGCCACGTTTAGGTTACAACTGAAGAATTTTTGCCTACGTCATATCAAAAACCGCCTAGCACATGCGCTCCAGTGGCGCCCCCGGGGGGGGGGGGGCAAGAGGCCCTGCCCCCCCCCCCAAAGAAATAGAAATTGCATTATGAATATTGATTTTGCATTATAAATATTTTTATCCGTTCATCTCGCTAACTCGCCCCCCCCCCCCTTCCCCCAAGAAAAAATCCTGGGTGCGTCACTGATGCGCTCAAACAGGGATCATACGTTTTTTATGCCTTTAGATAATCGTTAGGCCCGTTGCACACACGGCGTTTTTATCCGTTGCGGGAAAAATCCGTCGGACGTCGTTCCAACAGTAGACCACAGAAGTCAATTGGAGCTTGCACACTGGGCGTAAAAAAAAACGATCGGTAAATTTTCCGTCGACGGTAGTTAGTGCAGCTGTCGAATGCCACTGTGCGCCGGTGGTTGTTTTGACGTCAGATTGAACTAGTTGTCCATGTGACCCTATGCACGCTTACACGCACAGCGGATTTTCTACCGTCCTAGAGTTATTTGTGAGAGTGTGTTTTGACCTTTCGTATTGACAGGTGTATCAATAATAACTATAATTCATGAACATGAGTGAGATATTTAATTAACCCTTTCAGACTGATTGTTGGGAGATTATTAGAAATTATTTTATATAAAAAACATTATTGTTTTATGAAAAATGAATCTTAGGTCAATGCATTACGCACAGATTTTTTTAAAAACTATAAGAGATATATATTAAATTATTAAAATTACTACACCTAAAATAATTACCATATTTCACATAAAAATGTTTTTTCAGGCAAATGTATTGTATTGTACAATAAATATAAAAAATTTAAAAAAAAAAACTGCTGTAAAAAATAAGTAATATGTACTTATCTATAAATCATAATAAAATACTTATATTAAATCATAATAAAAATTGAGTTTTTTGAAGGTTTTAAGGTGAGCTCTCCCCTTAACTTATTTTATAAACAAAATAATATATCATTTATAATTTTTTTAACGTTTATTTTTCTCTTGAATTACGTGGGGAAATGCTTCCAAGAAAAGCGATTGTACGACATTGTGTGTGGTCTAGCTAGAAATTCCAGCGAGATAGGTGCAAACTTCGACGGTTGCTGAAAGCCAAGGCAATATATTGACAATTGAGATCTGGTAAAACCAGGGGTCGTACGAATAGAAAATTTTTAAAATTAATAATTTTAAATTGTGATTATATATATATATATGTGTGTAACATGCCAACACAGTCCCACGTTAACGGAGACCAGAGTCGACATGTCACACCTCAGGAATCTGTAGTCGTGACCAAGAATTTTGGAATCTTTTCATTTAAATAGTACGTTTATTATCTATTTCTTGACATCGATGACGGCGGTTTACTAGGCAACAGTGCCACGCCAAAAATCTGCTCTTCGAGGTATGCTCGAACTTATATAAACTTCATTCCATCACGTGACTAAAGGGCGTGATTTAATAGCTGGTTAAAAGTTTAGTGTTTATGTGCAAATCTGAATTTTTTAGACCCCACGCCGCGTCGCGTTCAATTTCGTCAAAAAGTCAGCCAGCCATCTTGAATGATTTTGCCGAAGGCTGTAACAATGGAATTTAACACGAATGCCCAAGGGAAAATTAAGTACTTAATAAGATTAAAAAGGGGTATGTAATTTTGAATAGTAGAGTGAGGAATTAATGGTTTTTAAAAGTTAAGAGTGTTGACTTACTAGAAATTACTAGTTTTTTAATATTATATATATATATATATATATATATATATATATATATATATATAGAAACTTGTCCGCGTACTGCACGGCGGAACTAGACTCTTTTATTCAGAGTAAGACAGTATCAATTATGTGATGATGATAATTAATAGTTTATTAAATAATTAGCTTTTATTTTAATATCGGGTTTTGAGATAATTAAGTTAGTAAAGTAAGTAATTAAATTTTAGTAACGGTTATGCTTTGTATAAATAAATTTATTAAGCCTATGCTAAATGTTTTGATGGTTAAACTTGTGGTGATCAAATATTAATTGATTTGATTAATGTCATCGCATTTGGAGAATAGTGCGCAAATTTCTCTAAATGTTTTGACATTGTGAAGAATTATGTTGAAATAGATCATCACATGTTATACCTTATTGTTAAAATATTGATAAATTTATAAACCTTGTAAGTGGCTGGTACGTATTTGGCTGGTGAATTTTACTTCAAAGGTTGAAGAAATTTGGATAAATGGCAAAAAATTTATTACTATTCCTTGTTTTTTCTTTATTTCCCTAAAACTGACTCTGTGCCTAGCGACAGGCTTCGGTCGCTATCTTTTGCTGTCCGCTGTCCTTGGTAATTTGATATGCCCGGTCTTCGCCATTTCTTCGTGATGCACAACCAAGCCCCCCCCCCCCCTGAGCCAGAGAGGAGAAAGGTTTAGAATACCAGAACGTGAGGAAGGGTACATCGTCTTGCGGATGGAGGTAGCGCGGAGAAAATTTAATATGGCGTTGGTACGAGTTTAGAAGATGAAATAAAATTGGACTACAGTTCCAGAAGATAGAAATTGTGGCCTGAACCCTTTCACTCGAACTTTATATCCCAAATCGTTGGCACGCTAGCGGACTCTTTGCAATCATAAAGGCTGCGGATAACTACAAGGAAATGGAGCGGTGACTCGGGACCGGGTGAGTTTGAATAAAAAGATTCAGGATCCTAGACTGGTAGCGAGACGGGCGGGGGACCCCGGCTAGGGGCTCCCTGCCTAGGGACCGAACCTCCCCAATAGTTTTAATTTTTTTGCTGCAGCATTTAATTTGGTAATATGATTTTAATTTCCTTTTTTTTATTGAATTTTTCTTTAGTTTTTCTTTTGATTTTTTTTGTCACTTTTCATTTAAACGTTTTATTTTCACCAGCCACCATGATAGTACAGGTTATATTAATAGAAAATTGTATTGCAAATACTCTGATGTTTTTTTGTAATTAATATGAGTTTATTGGGAGGAAATGTTGGAATCCTCAGGTGGTTAACCATTTTGTTAAGATATAATGTAATAATGTGAAGGAGATTGAAATGAATAAATTTGTTATGTTAATGTATAACTTGTCATGTCGGTCTTTGCCTTGGAGTTAATTTTCTAATTTTTAGTTGTTTTTTCATTTCAGCAGAGTTGAATTCTTTAAGCTTTTTCTTTTAAGTGAAGTAATTTTATTTTTAGGTGTGCTCCAATGTTAGATAAGTAATTTTAGTTGATTTAATTTCATTTCTTTTTGGCTCATTAATCACCACAGTGATGCAACAGTAAGTCGAACCAGTTTTCATAATTATATTTATGGGTTATTGCTACACACAACGCACGTCTTTAAAATGTACTAACCACTAATGGTTATTATTGAAGTAAATTTAATTGAAACGTAGTATTAATTGTAAATTGATATTAAAGATTGTAAAGACCTATCATAACATTAATTAGTAATTAATTATTAAAGTTTTAATTACCTCCCCATCTACAAAATTCGTCGCCACAATTAAAGACAGAGACACTGCTTAAAACAAAAACATTATATTACATTTAGAGTATTATTTGCAGTAGTTTTAGTTCAAAGTTACGTCGCAGCACGTCTGCTGCTGGGCAAATTTTGCCAAACGGAGAAAAGGGATCGCAGCCATCTGCCGCATTCAATTCACGTCTCGTCTCGACGAAAGTTCATTCCCCTCTGCCGTCACCCTTCGCTCCTTTGCTCTAAGGGGCGCTGTCGTCTGCATGGAAAGCATGGCAGGGAATCCTCCTAGCAGGCGTTATACCCCTTTCTACATCCTCGGCTGTCCTAAAAGCTGACGTCCTCGGAAGCAGGTAATGTCCCTCCATCCCTCAGGTGTATGTCAAACATTTCTGCAGAAGCATAGGTACAGGAACCTTCTCTCTAGAATGCTACATCAAGTTCAAACTTCATCTGCATATAAAAAAACAAAACAAAACAAAACAAACAACAAAAAAAAGGGATATCTGGACCCCATAATGATGTCCAATTTTTCGGCTATTAAACAGCGGTGGCCCACGGCTTCATGTGGTCGGCTGCTGTTGAAGTTAAGTTTGGTCCTTCGTGGTTGCCGAGTTTCTCTACGTCGTAGCGGTCATTGGCTTTAACTCTTGTCACACGATAAGGTCCAAGGAACTTTGACCGCAGCTTCAGTCCCGATCCAAACTGCGTTCTTTGGATGGCGACGAGTTCTCCTTCCTTGTATATATTTGGTTTCTTCCTCTTTTTATTGAACGTTTTCCTATTTTCTTCTTGAATTTTCAGGATATTTCTCTTGGCGTCTTCCCTGATTTCTTCCCGATTTTTTAGAGTGCACGCAACGCTTTCCTCTTCTAGTAACTGCTTGAGTCTTAAGTCTTCTTTACTTTTCATTTTCACTCCTGTCAGGAGCTCGAACGGTGACCACTTAGTACTTCTGGAGGTCTTACTATTAATTATTCTTTGCACGGAGTCAACGTACTTAAACCATTTGGTAGGGTCGGCGAGGGAAAGTTTCGTTAATATTGGGATCAATATTGCGTGAATTCTTTCGATCTGACCATTCCCTCTAGTAACTCCCGTTGTAATTTGTAGATGCTGTATTGACTCCTCTGCACAATACTCGCTGAATTCTTTTGAGGTGAAAGAAGCTCCTCTATCTGTTATTATTCTATCCGGATTTCCAAATGTAGTCTGTTGTGATCTTAGCTTGTCCAGTTCATCTCGAGTCGTAGTGGATTTCACTGGGTACAACCATGTAAATTTCGTGAAAGCATCCACCACTGTAAAAATGTAGTTATAATTTTTGTTCGTAGATGGAAGCGGGCCAACGAAATCAATATGATAGGTGCTCAACGGAATAGCCTCCTTTGGGATGGGATTCAAGAAACCTTCCATTTTCCCCCGCTTTTTGTTACCCAAAATGCAATCAACGCAGTTTGCTATAACACTTTCTATTTCTTTTCTAGCTTTGGGGATGTAAAAGTCTTGTTTCAGAGCTTCCTCTGTTTTCGCAGCGGCAAAATGACTTTTATCGTGTATTTCTTTTATTATTTGTTGCTGCATTGCCTGTGGAATGACTAACAATTCTCTTCCATTTTCGAATCTGTATAACACCTCGTTCTTCACTAAATAGTCATTTGTCTCCCCTTCTTCTCTTATGTGGGAGGGTGACATTTTTTCTTTCGCGGCTCTGCTTTCACTTTCTCCCTAACCAGCGAGGTCGTTGAACTCACATTTGTTTCCTTCCCTAGAGAGGGGTGTCTGGCTCGCACTTGGGGGTGCATCCGTGATTTCGCGTGGGGAAAATTTTGCGGGTTCTTGAGTATCTCTTTGTCGGTTCGCGTGCTTTTCTCCTCCTTTCCTTATCAGAGCTTTTATAGTATTTACATATTCACTTCCTCTTGTATTTACATATTCATCTTCCTCTTGAGCAGCTAAAATCCTGGCAGTTACTTCGTTATGTGATCGGGTGACTATGAAGACGGTGTTACTACTCAAAGCGTCCACATGATTCATTTCTTTCCCTGGTCGGTGAACAATCTCGTAATCAAATTCTTCGAGGACTATCACCCATCTTGCGACTTTAGGAGTAAGGTCTTTTTTGTCGAGAGTCTTTTTGAATGCATCACAATCTGTTACAGTCTTGAACTTCGAACCCAGTAGATAGTGTCTAAATTTCTTCACAGCATCAGTAACCGCGAGCACTTCCAATTCGTAGCTACAACACTTTTCCTGTTGGGGTGTCGTTTCTTTGCTCATAAAATGAATTGGATGGAGTTTGTCGTCATCAGATTTCTGTAGTAGCACTGCACCGAAGCCATGATTACTTGCGTCCGTATGCAGTTCCATTGCTGCCCCCTGCTTAAAGATGTGTAGAACGGGGCTTTGTGAAAGCATTTCCTTAAGTTTCTGAAAAGCTTCTCTCTGTTCGGGCCCAAACCTAAATTCTGTATTATTTCTCAGTAAAACACTCAAGGGTTTAGCTATCCTCGAATACTGAGGGATAAACTTTCTAAAATACCCGGTAAGACCGAGAAAATTTTGCACCTGTTTAGTTGTTTTTGACTCTGGAAATGTTTTGACTGCAAAGGTTTTACTTTCAGGGGGCCGAATTGTTCCATTCTCAATAACGTATCCAAGGAATTCAATTTTGCGTATTAAAAATTGACACTTCTTAAAATTTAGCTCTCATCCATAATCTGACGCTACTTTAAGGACGTGTTTTAATTTCTCTAATCCCTCCTCTTCATTCCGCGATGGAATTATTATATCCTCCATGTAGATGACTATAGTGTTATCCCTCAACAGTTCTCTGAACACACAGCAGATAAATCGCTGAAATACGCTTGGACTCACAGCGAGACCAAAGGGCACCTTCAGAAACTCATACTGTCCCTCATGTGTGACGAACGCTGTATATTTAGTCCTTTCCTCGTCCACGTCCACATGAAAAAATCAGTTTTTTAAGTCAAGGGTAGTGAATGCTTTTGATTGTTCGAGATGATCTAACACGTCCTCAATTACAGGCAAAGGAAAATGGTCTTTAATGATTTTTTTGTTTAATTTCCTGTAGTCTACACACAGCCTGGATGATCCATCCTTCTTCTTACACAGGACGATTGGCGCTGAATAATCAGAACTACTCGGCTTTATTATACCGTCTCGCAACCACTCCTGTATTTGAGACTCAACGATTTTTTGTTCAGCGAAAGGTAACCTACGCGAACGCTGACTTATCGGAATTTCGTCAGTCAAAATAATTTTCATTTTCAGTCCGGTGTTTTTTTTAATCGGTCTGTAATCTTGGATAAGCCCCATTAATTCATTTCTCAGTGAAGAGTTCACGATGTGATACAAATCGACTTCTTCAATATTTACTGCATTTGCCACTTGAGCCAAGAATTTATTAGCAGTTTCATTGCACTTTTCTTGTGATTTCGTTGCAAAACCGACTGGATTATTGCCGGATATTTGCCACAATTGAACGTTTTGTTTATGCATAATTTGGGCATAGTTTACTCGCATATCCTCGCATTTTCCTGAGATGCTTATTCCATTTCCCGTGATAGAAATATTTAATTTATTGATTACATCTAAACCTATTACCACCTCACTGCAAAAATTTTTAAGTATAAAAATATCAGTAAACACAACACATTCATCAATCAATATTTCAGAGCAGAAATAACCTATGGGTGACGTTCCCTCACCACCAATACCTATTAATGTTACATTGTTATAATTCAATGCTGGATAACCAATTTCGACATAAAATTCCCACTTTATCATTGTGGCATCACTTCCAGTGTCAATTAAGGAATTTGTTTCCTTTCCAAGTATTACAACCTTCTTTACAATTTTACTTGTACAATTTTCAGAACTACGAACTACAGTTCTATTAACTTCTTTAGGCAGACAATCATTTGCCTTATGACCCCAACGCCTGCATTTAAAACATCTTATTTCATCACTTCTGTTGTTACAATCTACTGATTTATGCCCAATCTCATTGCAATTAAAATACTTCAAATTTGGGTTAGTATAATCCTGACGAGCACGGACGCTTGACGCAGTTTCATTATGTTTTCACTTAACACTACTAACTGAACTCGCAGATAGTACTGTCTCATTATTTCGCTCCGACGCATGCATTAGCTCTAATTTTCGCAACTCAAATTCCTGTTGCCTTTTCTCGGCTTCTATCTTTTCAAGTTTTTGCCTTTTTTCGGCTTCTAATTTTTCAAGCTTTCTGGCTTCGGCCTCAAGAGCTTCTCGCTAAGCCTTAATATTCGCCAGTAGGGGTTTCACATACTCCTCGTCGTAACCCTCTGATGTAGTGATCAGGGTGGTTAATTGTTTGACTTTAGGGTTCTCTGGGGCCTCTAGGTCTAATTCATGAACCAGAGTCAATAAATCTGCCTTTTTGGCACTGGTTAAGTACGACATCTTAATTATTTATAGCAATAATGAACTCACGTCAATCCGATGTTTCTGCACACTTCAATGGCCGGTTGTCTTTTTCCTTGATCCGATCCGGGCCGAGCGCCCACTTTAGTAGAAACTTGTCCGCGTACTGCACGGCGGAACTAGACTCTCTTATTCAGAGTAAGACAGTACTCAATTAAAGACAGAGTCACTGCTTAAAATACAAACATTATATTACATTTAGAGTACTATTTACAGTAGTTTTAGTTCAAAGTTACGTCGCAGCACGTCTGCTGCTTTGCCAAATGGAGAAAAGGGATCGCAGCCGTCTGCCGCATTCAATTCACGTCTCGTCTCGTCGAAAGTTCACTCCCCTCTACCGTCACCCTCGCTCCTTTGCTCTAAGGTGCGCTGTCGTCTGCATAGAAAGCATGGCAGGGAATCCTCCTAGCATGCGTTATACCCCTTTCTACATATATACAGTGGTACCTCGACTTACGAGTGTCTCGACTTAGAGTTTTTCGAGATACGAGCATTCTCTCCGCAGATTTTTTGCTTCGAGTTACAAGCAAGCTTTAGATACCCGACCGGTAGTTTGCGCAGCGGACGCCATTTTACTTGCTCTTCAAATGAGAACACGAGAAGCATATAATATTTACAACTTTTATGTGCAATTATTATACAATTGTCTACATATTATTCTCAAGACTACTATCCAGTCTTAAACCGAGAGATTATCACTCAACAATTTTCACCCGGGGAAGCTGGCTCTGTCCACACTTGAGTAGCCCTCCGAAACCGAACAGAGCCAGGAGATCGCCGAATGGCTAAGGCGCTGGCATTCGGTTCAGATCCTGTGGGTTCGAGTCCCACTGGTGGCATGGACATTTGTAGCCGTTCGGAATCGGCTTTAAACTGTGGGTCCCGATCTATTTAGACCTACTGTAGCAAAAATTTGACCGTAGCGCTCCAAATTAAACCTAACCAAACCGAAACTGAAAAGCGTCCAACCTCTCTCGCATAGAGAAAGCTTCAATTCATAAATTCCCTCCCCCACACTGGAACTCCCCATGGGGTCCAGGAGATGGAATAACCTTGGTCCTAGGATCGCCCCTTCTACGGATTCTGAGAAAGAGGAATCCGGACATTACAACCACATTGAAAGACACAACAATCGCCCAGCTTCCGTGTCTCATTCGTTCACTTGAAGCTAGTTCGTAATAAAAGCATCAGTTTTGTGCTTGCGGTTCTTTTGCAAAACTTTACTTTTCCAACCATGGGTCCGAGGAAGTCAGTTGAAGGACAGTGCTGAGAAGAAGAAGCGGATGATGTGCATTGAGTTGAAAAAATAAATTATGAAAAAACATGACCAAGGTGAGATTGTATGCTTAAAGACTTTGGGATTTTCCGAACGATAAACGAACAACGGCTTAATCTTGCAGTCACCGCTCGCGTTGTCTCACAGTGCGAGGGTTTACCTATCCTTCATGGATTAGTAGTCTGGAATCCTATTCTCCTCTACCGTAAGGTAAATGTTGTACATTACACTTAATAAAACAAGTTTACCGCAACATTCTATTGCATTGCGTTTTTATGCAATGTTCGTCATTTATAAGCCCATTTATTTTATTTAAAAGCATGTAACAAAAAATTACGGTGTTTTTGGGGAGCCCGGAACGAATTAATGGCATTTCCATTCATTTCAATGGGGAAAATTGATTCGAGATACGAGTATTTCGAGTTAGAGCTCCGTCATGGAACGAATTAAACTCGTAGATCGAGGTACCACTCTGTATATATATATATATATATATATATATATATATAGGGTGATTACAATTAAAGTTTAAGTTTCAAAACGCTATAAAAAAAGAACCACTGATGAGAATGACGTCAAATTTGAACGGCATGTTATTGAAGAAGGCGGAAAGCGTATGGCAGAAGAAAAAAATTAGTTTCAAAAGTTATCAACAGATGGCGCTGTAAGCGGCAGAAGATGTAAATTAAAATTCCTGTCTTGCTGTTAGCGTACATGTTAAAAACATGCACGTCAACAATTCCTATAATTCTTTTAATATTTATATTTAAATAGCAGAGTTGAAGGTGTAAATTAAAATTCCTGTCTTGCTGTTAGCGTACATGTTAAAAACATGCACGTCAACAATTCCTATAATTCTTTTAATATTTATATTTAAATAGCAGAGTTTAAAATGTGCAGTAAAAGCTATGTTAAAAAAGGTATACGTTAAAACCATTAAAGTTGTTCAAAATAATGTATAGACGACAAAACTTTTTAACAATAACTAAAAGTTTATTCATTTGAAAAACTAGTTAAGAATTAGATAAAAACAACAATATCAACATCTTTCTTCTTACTAATAATACTGGGGTTTTCTTTAGATCAGTTTTAAAACAAACATTATATTTTATCATACTGTGATGGACTATCACAAGAATTAATACATAACTAATACAAAAACGTCTTACTCTAGACAGGCTTGATACTTCATCCCAATATTTCATCAGCTCAAGAACAAGCTTACGATAATGTGTGTATCCTTGATGCCGTGATGCGTTTTTCTCGAAAGTGTTCGCCGCTTATATACACTTAACAAAAGCCGATATTCAAATATCGGGTTGATGTACATCACTTCACTTGAAAAATGCTATCGGCTGGTAACTGAAGATTTTTGCGTTTAATTATATGACGTATGGCAGTTTGCCAGACATGACGTAATCTAAACGAAACTTACGTCGTTGATTCGGTTTAGTTATTAATTGAATCGCCTTAAATTGAATCGGCTTAAAATGGAAATGCAGAATATGACGTCAAACTTCGGAAAGGCAAGTAATTAATGAATCTTCAAACTAACTATTGGTTCATATTGCTAACAAATGCCCCCCCCCCCCCACTTGTCTTTTCGACACAAAATAAGCAACAGAATAAGATAAATCCATCACAGTTTACAAATCAGGTTTTCCAGTTATAAAAAAACTGTGCTTGCTTCTGTATTTACAATTGCTATCTGAAAAACCAATATACACAATACTACAAATTAAAAACTAAAAGAAAAGGTTAAAACACATAATTACTAAGACAATACTACATTCAATCATGATCATATATCAATACATGCGTGGGCGCCCACTCATACAAAGTCATTCATACACATAAAACAAGTTGGTTTCTCATTAAGAAAAATATATTAATTAATGTATATCATATTCAAATTATTAAAATTTTCTTTTAAAATATTTAAGTTCAAAATATCATAAAGTAATACTACATTGTATATTCATCAAGTAAAACAATTCAAACAAATAGATACTGAGTATCCATCAAGTTTACATTAAACAAATTTACTTGATTAGTTTAAACAAATTTCATTAAACAAGTTTACATTAAAAACACTGCACTTTCAAAATTCAAAACACTTCAAAGTTCAAAAAGGTAACAGTGTGAGCATACAACTCCAGAGATTCATGAAAAAATTTCATCACATAAATGTCTCAGTTCGAACCTGGTCAGAGGTTTGGTGAATGGATCAGCTAAATTTTTCTTACTCTTTATATATTTTATGTCAAAAATGTTTTGATAAACCAAATCTCGGACAAAAAACAACCGGACATCAATATGTTTACTCCTATGGTTTTCAACTGGGGATTTGACAAAATCTATGCAAGCGGTGTTATCAACATATAGAATCGACTTCAATTTCTTACCAAAAACTAACTTTCTGTCCTAACATTCATCTAGGATTCTATCAAACCTCATCAGTTCCTTCGTGGCCTCTGTCACAGCATAGAATTCACTCTCCATAGTTGACAACGACACGCACTTCTCCTTAAAAGTCCTCCACATGACTGGAGCTTTTCCAAAAAAACTATCTGTCCCCCCATAGATGTCCTGTCATCTTTATTGGCAGCAAAGTCCGCATCAGTGTAAACTACTATACAAGGTTCATTGCATGTAAGTTTAAGTTTATAATTGCGTGTGTGTATGACATATCCCAAAAGTTTTATTAGACCGTCCCAGTGAAACCTACCAGGATTACTCTGGTACTGGCTAAAGATGTTAACGGCGTAACTTATGTCGGCCCTGGTTCTACTAGCAAGAAAAGATAGACAGCCTAATAAATTCCTATAGGGAAAATGTGACATTTCCTTTATTTCAATATCTGATTGTGGACATTGTTTCTTTGAGAAGACTGTACCTTTGCTGATTGGAAGTGAAGAAACAGGTATGAAGAAGTTAGTAAACCTTTTACAAATATCGTCAATATAAATCGACTGGCTCAACAAAATATTCACCTCTCTTTTCCCCAAACTCAACTCCCAACAGCTTTTTAGTCTTACCCAAAATTTTTAAGTCAAAATGTTTTTCCAACAATCCAATGGCCTTGTCTATTACTTTCTCGTCCTTTCCAAACAAAACTATGTCATCAACGTATAAAAGCAAAATCAACACACAATTAAAGTCATATGCACAATTACACCAATTCAATTTGCTAAAACCAAGTTCTGTCATACTTTATGAATCTCGAAAAACCATTCTCGACCACTCTGGTGTAGTCCATAAATAGCTCTATCCAACTTACAAACTAAAGTCTCCTTACCTTTCACAGCAAAACCGGGTGGTTGAGACATGTAAATGTTATCTTTTAATTGCGCGTATAGATAAGCTCCTTTTACGTCACACTGCCTGTGGGTCCAACCCTGTAAAACTACTAAAAGGGAAAAGAAGAAACGAATTAGACTGAAATTAATGACTGGGCTAAAAGTTTCTTCGTAACTCACTCTTTTTACTTGTTTAAAACCCTGTGCCACTAGTCTTGCCTTATACCTGGCCACTTTGCCTTTTTCGTCTCTTTTCAATGTGAAAACCCACCGGCATCCGATGACATCAGTATCTGGCAGTAACTTAACAAGGTGCCATACATGTCTTTCTGCCATGATTTTCATTTCTTCTCCTATGGCCTCTACCCATTGCTTGTGTTGTGAGGAGCTCAATGCTTGTTTATAAGTGTTGGGAATATGGATTTCATCTAGTCAGGAACTGGCATAGCTTGTGGAGGCGGTAACTGGTTTATCTGAAATTATTCCTTGATACGGATTTTCACCAGAAAAATCAAAAATGTGTTCCGTGTATTTTATACATTCTTCTTACAATACTTAAAGGCATCAATTGTTGTCCTAAATCTAATGTTGGAACCTGCTTCATAATCATAATAGTATACATCTATACGTTTACTCTTTGTTCGTGGGACCACTTTTCTTTCCCAATCGACGCGTTTTAGATCTTCGGCTGATAAGGGGCTTTCAATTTTATCACTGTGGGTTTCCCCAGAAACATTCCTTTCCACCAAATCCTCATCATCACTCTCAAGGGGTAGGTTATGACCTAACGGAATAATAGAAATATCCTTTTCTCCCTTATCTTCGGAGTGTGGTTCAGTGTTGAAATTCTCACTGGGGCCCATCCATGCTCCACTGTCGCTATCTGCACATTGCGGATCTTCACAAAATCTTACGTTTATGGTTTCTATCACATTGTCGGTGTCAGGGAACCATATCCTATAACCTTTGGTGTTAAAGGCATATCCTATCATATCCCCCTTCCTCGCCTTGGCGTCCAACTTTGCTCTATGCTGTCTTGGTACACCAACATATGCGATGGACCCAAACGGCTTCAAGTGGTTTACTGATGGTTTATATCCACCAAATAGTTCAAAGGGAGTTTTCCCTAAACATTTATGGACGACCCTGTTCCAGACATATGTGAAACTTAAAACTGCATCAGGCCAAAATTTTGTTTCTAATCCACTATCTGCTAACAAGCATTTTGCCCCATTTGATACCGTTTGATTATATCTCTTTGCCGTACAATTCTGGTCTGGCGTATATGTGTTCGTAAGCTCGTGTTTTACACCATGTTCATTGCAAAACGCTGTGAAATTGTTGTTTATGAATTCTGTTCCATTATCCGTACGGATACATTTCACCTTCCGTCCTAGGAACCTCTGTGCACGAGCAACATGATTTCTAAAGATTCTAAATACCTCAGATTTTTCGCGCATAGGGTAGACAGAGGATTTACCCGAAAAATCATCTATAATTGATAAAAAATATTTTTCACCGTTCCGACCAATAGTACTGCAAGGACCCCAAACATCCATATAGATCAAATCATTG
Source organism: Dolomedes plantarius (assembly GCA_907164885.2). NCBI lineage: Eukaryota > Metazoa > Arthropoda > Arachnida > Araneae > Dolomedidae > Dolomedes > Dolomedes plantarius. Next base: position 20,996,909 of record OU015495.1, on the reverse strand, counting down.
GGGTGTTTAGAACGTCTAAAATTTATAGGTTTAAAACTTACCCTCTTAAATTTATTGAGTGTACAGGTTTCGCAGACGAAATTATGCCCCTCAAATCTTTCTAAACCCTTTATGGCATGTTTCCTAATTGTGTCTCTGGTTACATATGGACTAATATGTGCCAACCTTCGATGTATTAACTCATCATCAACTTTTCTTGACACACATGCTCTGTAATTTTCCTTCTGGCTAGCTATCCGGGGATTTTTAGGACAAACTTGATACAAACCAATTTTTAATTTAGCACAAAAAATAGTTTTTCCATACCGGTTTTTAACTCTTACACCACTCTGACTACCTTCGAATCTAAGACCTTGGCTGTCCAAAACAGAACCTGAAATCAAATTCAATTTAAGGTTATGTGAGTACATTCTGGAACCAAAATAAATTCTGGAACCAAACTGAAGCTGAATAGTCCCTTTACCAATGATCGGGAAAGTCACACCTTCGATAGCTACGGATAATTTATCGTCTTGTATTTCTTCAAAGTTCTTGAACCAGTCCTTTACCTTACAGAAATGATGACTAGCTGCAGTATCGAAAGTCCACAAGTTTGAAGACTCTTCGAAATTGCTGACATAGGCTTGCACGAAATTAGCTGACTGAGAAGTCACCTTCTTAAAAGGTCGTTTTGATCTTGACTTATGACGTACAGGACTCATACCACGTGCGGGAGATCGACTTCGAATTGGTGTACTTTTCTGGTAATGTGACATATTCCATGTCGAAACAAGTTGTTTAGATTGGTACACAGGAACTGGATCTTTAAATGAGCAATTTTTCTTAATGTGCCCCACTTGATTACACCCGTAACATATCACACCCTTCTGAAACATGTTGTTGCGTGTTACTGCAGAGTATGCCTTAACCTCATGTGCTTTACTACGGTCTTGTTCCCGTACGGTTAATCTATCTCCCTCTGCCACTAACTCCACAAGAATATCCTTAAATTTAAACTTTTCATCTGGCCACCGTAATATGGACTGTGATATACTGTCATATTCTTCTGGTAAGTAGCGTAGCAACTGAAAACTGACGTAAAGTTCATTAATAGGGTGATTTATTCCACGTAATATTTCGACAATTCTTGCCAAACGTGCTAAAAATAAGCTGATTTTTTCATGCGGTTGAATTCGACTGGAAAATAACTCGGAAATCAGCTGCATATGTCGTGACCTATTATTAGGCTCGAAAAATAATTTTAACTTAAGCCATGCCTCACGAGCATTTTCTATTCCTTTTATAATTTTTCTAAATTCAGGAGAAATATTCAAATAAATTAAGGAAACCGCTACACCAGCTCGGAGATTATAATCTTTAATATCGCGATACGTGATTTCAGATCTAAGATGCTCTGCATGTGTAACTATACTTTTCACGGCACCGGCATCTTTAATTAATATACCTTTGGCGGTATCGGCATCTTTACTTTCTGTAACTACCTTTTCATGCTCAAATTCCATTATAGGTAATAGTTCAGTACCTGCTACTATACCCCAGCAGCCCCTTTCCATAAATATGTACTTCATATCTTCGACCCAACTGCCGTAAATATTTGCATTGAGTTTTTCTATCTGGGCCTGCATTTTCAATTATCTTCACAAAATACACATTAATAAAAAAAACTTCACTTGTCGTCTATATTTACTATCATTAATACTAAATTTAATGCCCCCCCCCCACCTTCGGGGCCGCTGGTATACTCAACTACTTTTCAAAATACAATCTTTAAAAGTTCAAAAACATTTCAGGCTTTTATTCAGTATTTTTCATGGTCGTATTCCTTCAATAACTCTGCTTGCCCATAACCATTTATTGTTAGCGTACATGTTAAAAACAATCACGTCAACAATTCCTATAATTCTTTTAATATTTATATTTAAATAGCAGAGTTTAAAATGTGCAGTAAAAGCTATGATAAAAAAAGGTATACGTTAAAACCATTAAAGTTGTTCAAAATAATGTATAGACGACAAGACTTTTTAACAATAACTAAAAGTTTATTCATTTGAAAAACTAGTTAAGAATTAGATAAAAACAACAATATCAACATCTTTCTTCTTACTAATAATACTGGGGTTTTCTTTAGATCAGTTTTAAAACAAACATTATATTTTATCATACTGTGATGGACTATCACAAGAATTAATACATAACTAATACAAAAACGTCTTACTCTAGACAGGCTTGATACTTCATCCCAATATTTCATCAGCTCAAGAACAAGCTTACGATAATGTGTGTATCCTTGATGCCGTGATGGGTTTTTCTCGAAAGTGTTCGCCGCATATATACACTTAACAAAAGCCGATATTCAAATATCGGTTGATGTACATCACTTCACTTGAAAAATGGTATCGGCTGGTAACTGAAGATTTTTGTGTTTAATTATATGACGTCTGGCAGTTTGCCAGACATGACGTAATCTAAACGAAACTTACGTCCTTGATTCGGTTTAGTTATTAATTGAATCGCCTTAAATTGAACCGGCTTAAAATGGAAATGCAGAATATGACGTCAAACTTCGGAAAGGCAAGTAATTAATGAATCTTCAAACTAACTATTGGTTCATATTGCTAACACATGCGCATGACACATTTCAGTGTTATAAAACCGCCAGGTACACGGCTGTTCCTCATTTCGCGTCTCAGACGTTCGCCATGGGTGTCTCACTGCAGGACCGCGCTCTGCTGGTAAAGCTGTATTACAAGAACGATGATTGTGCAAGAGTAGCTCTGCAAAAGTTCTGGACACTGAAGAGTATAAAAGAAGGCATTGGTCCAATGAGTGTCGTGGGTCTGAAGAAAATGATGCAAAAATTCGAAACGACAGGTTCGTTTGATGTGCAATCTGGTAGAGGGAGAAAACGAGTGCATTCGACGGTAGTTGAAGAATTGGCCACAACATTACAGGAGGGGTCGGCCGGTGGTGTGCAACCGTGCAGTGCATGAGGAATTGCCCGAACATTGGACAGGCCTACGAGCACGGTGCTGAAAATTGTACGAAACATCCTGCAATGCTATCCGTACAAAATTGGCCATGTGCAGGAGTTGCTTCCGTCTGACCTGCCAGCAAGGGAGACGTTTGCGTTAGAATTTCTTGGTCGCATGGAAGTGGATAATGAATGGCCGTGGAAAATTTTGTGGACAGATGAAGCCCATTTCCATCTGACAGGGTACGTCAATAACCAGAATTCTCGAATTTGGGCAACAGAAAATCCACTGGCAACGCACCCCGTACCACTTCATCCTGAAAAGGTCACGGTGTGGTGCGGCTTTACGGCATCATTCATCCTACAGCCATAATTTTTCGAGCAGACCGGTGCTTCCGGTCCTGTTACCGCTACCGTCACTGGTCAGCGCTATGCGTCTCTTTTGCGCAACCACGTCATTCCAGCTCTGCAACAGCGTGGATGTGTGGATGAAATCACTTTTATGCAAGATGGCGCTCCTCCGCACATTGCACATCCCGTGAAGCAGCTGCTGAGGCGCCATTTCGGAAATGCTCGAATTATCAGTTGTCATTTCCCTACTGCCTGGCCGTCCCGATCACCTGATCTTACTCCGTGTGACTTCTGGCTGTGGGGTTATCTCAAAGATGTTGTGTTCCGTGCTCCAATTTCAAATTTAGCGGAGTTAAAGGCACGCATTTCGCAACACATTCTGAACATCACCCCGGAGACAATGCGATCCGTTGTGGAACATGCTGTTTGTCACTTTCAACTTGTTGCACACAACGGTGGACACCACATTAAACATGTTTTGCGCCAGTCTCGCGACATTTCCGAACTTCTTTGATGAATGGTTCTTATGCGGTACGTCGCCGCAAAACTCTTGAAACCGATTTGTCCTTTTCGATGTGATATGTACAGTCATGCAAATAAAATTACTGAACAATTCTAATTTGTCAATGCGTTTTAATGTGTAACTTACACCTTAGCCGTTGTTTTACGAATCATTTCTCATTTCTCGTCATGATTCTGCCGCTTATAGCGCCATCTGTTGCTAAAATTTGAAACTAAATTTTTTTTCTGCCGTACGCTTTCCGCCTTCTTCAATAACATGCCGTTCAAATTTGATGTCATTCTCATCAGTGGTTCTTTTTTTATAGCGTTTTGAAACTTAAACTTTAATTATAATCACCCTGTATATATATATGTGTGTAATAAATATCGACAATTTATTTTAAAGCAATTCTTGACAGTATTTTATTGTATATATCTTATTTTCATTGATTTTTTTAATATACTACATAACTCTCACCATAATATCATTTATGGTGTAGGAAATGTTGTTGCATTGTGAGACAAACGGTATCCCAAGTCCCCCCTGTAAAAATAAAAGCATCAGAATTTTTTTGGGGGGTGGGTGGGGGTGGGGGCATAAAATAAGAGTAAAGGCGGTAAGGCTGGTAAGTGCATCTGATGTAGAAATTCACCAAGAAGAAATTTATATCCAAGAGTTCAAGAAATATTAATCACCAAGAGATTTCAAGCGTCAGGCATTTATTCGTTTCAAGAGTCCAACACCAACTGACTATACACACACTTCGCGCGAACCGCGAAACAACCAGGTGGCGCTACTAGTACGCCAAAAACAAATACAACATACTATATAATTTCAATTTGCAACATCTGACTCTTTTTAAAACATTTTTTTCAAATTTCAGTTGTATTTTAACATAGCGTGCTGCAAAGGGTTAAAATGCAACAAAGTTTAATTAAATTAAATTTTTAAAGTAATATACAAGCAAATATATCACATTAATTTTTAATTATTTTATCAGGCTTGTATCTTATTTCTAGTGTTATAACAACATTTTACAATTAGATAAAAATTATGACAAGAAAAAAGTTTTTAGAATATCCTTATATCTTGGACATCTGCTAGGAAACCCTTCCTACACTTAAAACAATATCTACACAGAATGTTTCTCACATCGTTTGCTTTGAGGCCTTCTCTTGTAGTATTCTTTCTGTAGCGAAAACCGCAATACACGACGGCGACGGAATTTTTCCGCCGTGTTACGCTTTTTCAGCGATGAGTAAATATTTTAGGGTAGTTATACAAGATCCGTTACTTTTGATTCGTTTTTGAAACTGCATTTTCTTACTTTTCATTTATCCTTATGAGATATGGGGATCAATATAGAAATGCGTACTAGCTATTTTGGTAGTAAAATTGCGTGATGACCAAGCCCTGATTTGCCACTAGGCCCGCCCCCCTCCCCCCCCCCAAAAAAAAAAAAATATATATATATATATTAAAAGAAAAAAAATTCTCAATTAAATGTTACCTTTTTTATAGAAATTTTATATATATATATATATATATATATATATATATATATATATATATATATATATATGCTTTCAAATTTGATTGATTGGTTCATCATATGTATGTTGTAGAGTATATAAGGGAATAATAAGTTTTTCTGATTGCACTGTATTGGTGTTTTAATGATAATTTTAAAGTTACAACATATTAACTTTAAAATGGTGTTTTAAAGTTAATATGTTGTATTGCTTTTTGTTATTTGATAATGTTCTAGGCTTCTACGCTTCAAATAGCCAATTCTTGGTAAAATGGTATTTTCACGATTTTTTTTTTTTTTTTTTTTTTTTTTGGTCAATTTTGGAAATTTTACGCCCACATCAGTGTTAAGAGGGAGGAGGGGCATTTCGAGTTGTGCCTATAGTCAAGAATTTTCTAAATCGGACCATGGTGATGACTAACATATTCCCTAATTAAAAAAAAAAAAAAAAAAAATCTGTCAATCTCAACTTTGCGTAAAATTACGTTTTCTTCAAAAATTGCTTTAACAAAAGTTTAAAATATTTTTTTAAAATCATTTAAAACAATTTTCGTATTAAAAAAAATTACTACTTTACTGTTTTATCGGCATAATTTCTCGTTTGGTACCTGCCTTGTTTCTCAGCACTAAGGTGCAATTGATATCTCTTTGACAAGTTTCCGTTCCTGCCTTTTTCAAAAGTATGCCAAAATTTCCAGTCAAAACAAGTCACATAGCAATAAATGGTGACGGTTAACAGAGGCAGGGGGAAAAAATCATGAATTTAATCAATAACGCCATAGTGCGTATTTAAAATCTCGACCGAAGTTTTTAAAAAATATTATTATAGTTTGTTTTATTTATGCATGTTATTCATGTTGTGACCTGGTTTTAAAGGGAAAATCAGCAAGTGAATGTGGCGGAGGGGGGGGGGGGGGTTAAGCCCTCCCAAGTGTATTATTATAGTGTATATTTTGTTAAATTTCTACACATCGAATTTTCTCAAGGTAAATCTGTATATCAACCCCACCCCCTCTGGAGTTCTAAAAGGGATTCATCGAAATTGACTGAGCAACGCAACATAAAGAGGGTTACAGAAGCGTAAACGCGTATGAATAGAATACTATATAAATACTAGTGGTTAGCCCGTCAAAAATGAGTGTTAATTTTAATTTTTATCAATTTACATCTGCAAAGTCAATATTATTTCTATACTTAAGAGCTTCTCTACTTTCTTTTATTTAAATTATACACATTTTTAATTATTTAAAATTATGCAATATCAACAATATTATGATCCATTTAAGATGCAATATTTTTTTTTAATTTAAATAAAATCTGAACTCTACATAATAGCATCATTTTACTTAATTCTATTACATATATTAATTATGAAATATTAAATTCTGTCTGTTAACAGTATCAAACGTAATAATTAAACGTATTAAAGTAAATTTTCCAGTAACGCTAAATAATTAATACATTAACTGCGGTGGAAAAATTTAACTTAGTTGTTTCATAATTTTAATTCATAAATGAACACGTACCAAATATAAACCACTGAGGTGTTCGGTATTTTTCATTTAAAGATGTTACAAGTTGAAAAATATTTTTATATGTTTTGGTCGAGGGGAAAGTATAATATTAAAATATTTCAACAATTAAAGCTTTATTTCAATTTATTTTATTTTTAAAACGCGGTAATCAATGTACATTTGAATATGGCAACAAAAAGGAAAAAAACGTTCCAGACAGATAGATAGATATGTGCTATTATTAATGTTCTCCTAAAGTAAACTAAATGCTTTTTTTTCTTCTTAATTATCGTTTTCAGTTATTTATAAAAACGTTCTCATTGCTTCGCAAATGTTCTTAGAGTTGTAATACACGATACAAATCTATGTACGAGAAGGTTGTTACTATAGATCGAAGTTTCATGCATCTTTCTAGTAAAACCACTCATTTCTATATACAGAGGTCCAGCACTATTTTCTAATGAATGTGAGACATTTTCAAAGGTCTAACACTAATTAGTAATTTTAAATGATCTTAGTGAGGGAAATGACAATGCGTAGCACCACATTTCTTGTTCCGCGTTCTTTGTTACCTAAATTTATATATTACAATTTTCTTTTTTCCTCCAAATAAATCTATTTCCACCAAAATTTAGGAAAATATCCCTACGTTTCGGATTACTGATTTGTAAAAAGCGAAAAAAATAATAATAAACGCGTTTAACCTTATCTGCAAATTTTCATGGCACATTCGAAGGCGAAGTTTAACGACCTCTGACGTCAATAATTTGTTCATAAATTTCCAACAAATAAATTAAATCCCAATTCCATTTTCAACTCTTCGTTACACCAGTGATCAAAACTCCGAAACGAAAGAAAGCTTTAATAGTTTCACGTTCAAACCACCACAGGAGGAAAAATCGAACGAAATCCTTCTTTCGTAGCGCTTTCTTCTTCCCATTACTTTTCCTTCAAATTACGTCGGCTGCATGTATTTCTGGAGCATTGTTAACCTACGTACGTGTAGTTTACAGGCTGACCCACATTCCATGGGAAATAAGCCTCGCAGAACAAACTACGGTAACTAAGGGAAATCGGTCCCGAATTATTTTGTCTTCACCATCCTTTTTTTTTCTAATACGGGATTAGAAATTAGAAGATTTAAGAATAATAGACATAAATGTCTATTTTCACCCTTTCCTGTTCCATCCAGCACTAAATGGCGTTAGATGACAAGAAAGAGTTATCCCGCGATATTAAGATTCTTACTCGAAGCAGTCGAGCTAAATGAAAGAGATCCACTGTTTCACAGAGGAAATTAAACTGCGTTCAGGACTACTTCCACAAACAATTCAATGTAAGCTATGGGCTAGGATAATATATTTAATCGCTTTCAAATCGGGGCAAATTTAAAGATACTTCTCGGAGACATCTTTGGTCGCCATTTTCTGCAACGTCCTCTTGAAATATACATGTATATATATAGTGGCGCACCCAGGGGGGGGGGGGGCAAAGAAATAGAAATTGCAATATTAATATTGAATTTCCATTATAAATATTTTTTTTATCCGTTGAACCCCCCCCCCCCCCCCCCCCAAGATTAAATCCTGGGTGAGCCACTGTATATACAGTGGCTCCCAAAAGTGTTCGTACACTTACGAATTTCAATGAAATAGGGGTCTATCCATCAATTAAAATGAATATTTCAGAATGGGTATTTAATAATAAGATCTATAATCTATTCTTAACAAAACTACATGAAATATTTTGAAAACATAGTAAAACTTTATTTTTAAGAAGCCAGTAACCAAAAAGTAACAAAAACTTTATCTCACAAAAGTCATCGTACACTGAAATATTTTCGGATAAATTCATAATTAAAATTATCATCTTGCGCTTTATTTTTATTTTTGAATTATGGTGGCATGTAAAATATCGTTTAGCTTTAATTTTTGCTTGCCTACTTCGTAATTTTCTATTTATTATTTAAAAATGGCTCGTAGTCGTAAAGAAACAACAAACAGCATTCGAAAATTGATTATTTTTCATCATAGTAGTGGTAAATCAGTTCGGAATATTGCTAAATTACTTAATTTATTCCTTTCTACTGTGCAGTATGGGAAAAAACGCTTTAAAGAAGAAAATCGGATCGAAAACAAGTTAAGAAAAGGCCGTCCGGCAAAGTTAACAAAACGTGATCAAAGATTTATAATTAGAAAATTTGTGAAAAATTCACGTTTGAGTGCCATAAAAGTTTCTGCAGAATTCAATGAAACATTTTCTACTTCAATTTCACCTGAAAATTTTTGACGAGTTCTCAGAACAGCTGTATTACATGGGCATTCTGCCCATAGAAAAATTTTTGTGAGTGAGAAAAACAGAAAGTTTAGGCTTCTCTTCGCACTATCAATGATAAATAAGCCCCGAACCTATTGGAATAATGTCCTATTTGCCGATGAACATTTTTGGTGCTGATGGGCGTATAATTGTATGGAGAAGAAAAAAATGAGGGACTTAATCCCAAGAACTTAGTAGGAACAGTTAAGCATGCCGGTGGAGGTATCCTTGTGTGGGGGTGCATGTCAGCATCAGGACTAGGAAATTTGGTATTTATTGATGGCACAATGAATCATGCTGTTTTGATAAATATTTTAAGAGACAATTTTAAATTATCAGCTCAAAATTTGGGTATTGGAAACAACTTTGTTTTTTTTATCAAAATAACGATCCTAAGCACACGGCTCTCAACGTTCGCATCTGGTGTCTCTATAATTGTACACAAGTTTTGAAAACACCACCTCAATCGCCAGATAGGACGCAATAGAACATATTTGGAGAAAACTGGAGGTTCGAGTACGAAAACACGACATTCACACGAAAAGTGAACTAAAAACAATTATGATGGAAGAATGGATGAACATTGATGCAAAAATTACAAAAGAACTAAAGCAATCTATTCCCAGATGTTTAAAAGCTGTTGTGGATGCTAAAGGATATCCTACTAAATATTAATTTAACGAAAAATTAGAATATTTACTAATATGTAGAGATTTTTTACAAGTGTACGATGACTTTTGTGAGATAAAAGTTTTTGTTACTTTTGGATTATTGGTTTCTTAAAAATAAAGTTTTACTATGTTTTCAAAATATTTCATGTAGTTTTGTTAAGAATAGATTATAGATCTTATTATTAAATATCCATTCTGAAATATTCATTTTAATCAATGGATAGATCCCTATTTCATTGAAAATCGTAAGTGTACGAACACTTTTGGGAGCCACTGTATATATATTAAAGTAAGAATGTGCGGCTATGGTTACAGTATCTTGGGTAAGCTAATAAAATTAGTTGGAGCACGTATTTTTGGCATAAAATTCATTCAATATTATAGATTGTATATTCAATAAACATAATTAGGTCAAAATTATTTTCAATAGCTATATTTTTCCTATAAGACACACACACATGCATAACGTTCCATATACAAGGTCCATATTTTCATTTCACCGACTATTATGCCGGAATTACCTAGCTAATCAAACTGCCTGCTTGAAACAGAAATAAGTACATCTCAATTCATTGTTCATACTCATTTTTAGAAATCAAAAATGACCTGTGAATGATGTAATAGGCAGTAGTTCCAGAGTCAAGAATCCTTTTCCTCGTTCAATTTTGCTGTCTTTATGATACATATATATCAATAAATGGTCATGTCAGCTAAGTAGCACAAATGCAGTAAGTGGTTTTTTCAACTGTGAATTAAAGGACTCCGGACATTGCACTAATGAAGCCTTGACAAATTGTACTCATATGATGAAGAATTAATACTTTATTACATATAGATATTTCTTTATCAGGAATTACTCAAGAAAAATTATATTTATGAAATAAATTGAGAACATTTAACTGACAAACATTATAAAATAAAGTTTCAGAAATGAAAAATTCAAAGTGAAACATCAATTTACTAGCATAAAAATAGTAAAACCAAGAATTTAGATTACTCAATTAGTTCTAACAGATGCAACGAGTATATAGTTTTGATACATAAAACACACTTTTCACTCATCTTCAAAAATCTGGATTATCATCACCATAGACCCCGTTTATACTCTAAGTGAGCATTTCAACATAAAAGCCACAGTGACATGTAAGGGGTCTCAATAGGTCACTATCCAGGTAGCTTAATAGTTTGAACTAGATGCTTGAGCAGTTATTAAATATTACTGTTATTAAAATTTGGTCTGGGGGTTCATTAAGTGTTCATTTTATTTTTCTAATGTTAAGGGCTAAAAAAGGTCCAGAACTGCTGCTCTTAGTTGATATCAGCACTGTTCATACCAATGATATCCCAAATTGATTTGTTCCCAGAAGTTCCTTATGCAAGCTTAGCCCCCCAACTACGTGTAAAATACTAGAATGTACATTAACTTTATAAAGTATATAACATTAAGATGTAATGCAACAAATTTTAAGTTTGTCATATCATAAAACAGAGATGAACAATTGGAACAATCAACAACCCACATATATGGTTTATAAAATGCGCTCTAACAGAAAATGATTATATTGGGATATACAAGATCAGAATTCCACTTTAGTACATGGGAACTACATTCATCCGATTACCTGGAGTCAAGATTTACCCAAACGATCAAGGACCTATCTTGAATCTGTCTCCCTACTTTGCTTCCATTCAGATGTTGTGAGTGCCGAGTTACTGGGATAACTCAGGTTCTTTCATGAGTTCTTAAAGTCAAAACTGTTTAGTATGGAAGAAATACAAACAAAACAAAGTCAAAATACTAAAGAATTTATTTTTCCCCACACCTATGTTTTCTCTTATGAACTGTGAGGAGAAATAAGATACACATAAAATAAAATTACAACACAAAGTTCTTTTAAAATAAACCAAAACAAGTATTAAGCAGTATTTGTCGACATTTTGAGTAACAACTTGTTATTTCAGACCAAGACAAGGCGTGAAATTTTAAATACAAGTCTGGCTTTCATATTACCATTCTGATAGTTTTTAGACAAAAGCCATACTTACAATTTTATTCTAATGTATGCACAAGTCCTTGTTTCTCAGTACAGACTGCATTCTTGCGATAAATTAGAACAAGACAACTAGTGAGGTTAGTCTAAATACAATGACACATACTTCAACTCATTACTACACACTTCTAGAACATAAAGAAACTCTCAGAACAGGATGAGACGATCTGAAATTTTATTTTGAAAAACTAAGGGTTATTTGACGTTATTACAGATATTTTTAAATGGGATGAGAAAGTAAATTTTGTTTACAGAAACCACCTTGAACAGAGTTTAAGCACAAATTAACACTTTACTTCTCTTCACACCATTCATTTTCCTTCCGTACCTGTTCTTCTTCACTGGGTGTAAAGTCATTCTTAATGTTAAATGTCTTGCGAATCTCCTCTGGTGTTTTTCCTTTAATCATGTTTGCTACTGTCTTGCACGTCACATCAAGAAGACCTTTGATATCCAAATAATTTGCTGCTAATATCAACTCAAAAAGTGTACCCTGATCGACTTTGAGAAAATCTGCATCCCACGAACTGATGTCATCAGTCCTTTTTTCTTTGTGTTCATCATCTTCAGGTGGAGGAGGATCATCGCGGTGATATGTGGCCCACTGAATGACTTTTTTGAGGATGGCCGAATTCACATTAGGCAAAGGAACAACCTCTTGTTCATCATCATCCATGCCTAAGTCCTCAAGCATAGTTTTAATAGTAACAGAGGCCTTAGCAATTTCGACATCCACCTCGAAGATTTCACCATCTGAACTCTGCAGCTTTATATTGGGCATTTTTGAGGTGGGTTTTGAAAATCAAAATAGTCTGAAAGAGGAATAAAGAATATCAAATATAATTTACAAGATAGAAAATGTTATGTTTAGAAATAAATTAACTGTAAAAACAAAATTTAGTTACTATGCAATTTTTTTCTGTCATCAGCACCCTCAATACATTGAAATGCCATAACTTTTTGAAAAGCATTAATTAAGCTAGTCATGATACATTTATGTAAAAATTATTTAGAAACTATAGTACAATTTTAGAATATTTTTTATAAAATCCATTTAATTATAAAAAAAATCAAATAATTTAAGCATAGTTAAATTGAATAAAAAAGTAAAAAATTAGTTTCAAAGAAATTCCTGTAGTGTTGCTTAACCTAGCAGTACTCACTGAAGTCCCCTCGAAAATTCCAAATAATTTGTACATTTCTAGGTGCCTTCTTTAATGCTTTTGTGTTTTATACGGTGCAGAGAAAATTAGTTCAATTACTTTTGTTAACAGGAAGTAATGCAATTCCAGGAATAGTGCATTGAGATCATTAGCAATCATTGAATCCTTATCAATTGTTATTCACTGATGCAGAAAAGTAACGCGATTGTGGAACTAGATTAATTTTTAGATAAGTTATTGATTGTTATGTAAAGTGAAAAGAGTAAAGGAAATTTTAAAAAGTCTTCAAGAAACTAAGGAAGAAATTGATAAACAGATGTGAGAATGAACAATTTGGTAATTACAAAAGAGAAACAAGGTAGAAATTCAATACTTAATTGAATGAAAACAGTCACCTAAAAATATTAGTAAAGATAACTTTTTAAAAAGGGATGAGATAGAACTATAATTTAAAACAGAAAGCTGAACTAAGTACACTATCTGGCCAAAAGTATCCGAACACCCCCCTAAAGTAGGTCTGGCAGGTGATGTAATTTGATGCATAACCAAAAGCTATAAAAGTGTTGGTAATGGTTTGTCAGGTCATATTTATGCGTTTGTGAGACAATGAGTAAGTCAAAAGAGCTTAGTGACTTCGATTATGGCATTATAGTGGGATGCCACCTTTGTGGGATATAAGTTCATGAAATTTTGGACATTCTACAGAAGCCAAAATCCACTGTGAGTGATGTAATTGTGAAGTGGAAACGCCGAGGCAGTGAAACTGCAGAAAAACAAAGGGGCAGGTCGAAAAAAATTAGTGAACACATCCGTAGAACTCTGAAAAGAGTAGTGAAATAAAATTGCAAGTCCTCAATGATTAAAATCACTCAGGAGTTCCAAAGTTCAGGCGTTAGTACTAGCAGCAAGACTGTTCGTAGAGAGTTAAAACACCTAGGATTCCATAGTCGTTCAGCCGGTCACAAGCCAAACATCACTCCCCAGAATGCAAAGCGTTGATTGCAATGGTACAAAGCTCACAGTCATTGGACTGTGGACATGTGGAAAAATGTTCTTTGGAGTGATGAATCTTGCTTTACAATCTAGCAGTCCGATGGACGCGTCTGGGTTTGGCAGATGCCTGGTGAGTACTTCTTACATGACTGCATTGTGCCGACTGTTAAGTTTGGTGGTAGCAGCATCATGGTGTAGGGGTGTTTTTCATGGTTTGGCCTGGGTTCCTTAGTTCATGTGGTTGGAAACATGAACTCTGAGATGTATGGAGACATTCTGGACAATGCTGCTCTCCCAACTCTACAGCGATATTTTGGGAAAGGTCCATTTCTCTTCCAGCAGGATAACTGCTCCATTCACACATTGAGACTTGTGCAGGCATGGTTTGACGAAACAGGTGTTCAAAAACTGGACTGGTCTTATCAGAGCCCTGATCTAAATACCATTGAACACCTTTGGGATGAATTAGAATGCAGATTACGTAACCAGCCAAATCGACCATCCTCATTGCCAGTACTCACTTCAGCTGTGACGGTCGCCTGGAAGCCGATTCCTATGGACACTTATCAAAAACTGGTGGAAAGTCTCCCCAGACATGTGCAGGCTGTCATCAATGCAAAAGGAGGACCAACATCATATTAAAATATGCCTCAGGACTCTGAGTCCGTACCACTGGGCATCCAGATACTTTTAGCCAGATAGTGTACGAAAACTAGCAATATCATTTCTGATGAATTAAAATTTAAACACAGTTGAAAGTGTTCAAAATCTTTTAGAAAAGAGTACTTTTCAGTGGACAAAATTAAAGCTAGATGTAGAAATTTATAGCTTCATTAAAAAGCTTTCCTGAAAATTTGCAGAGCAGACGTGAAAAAAAAAGGGGGGTATTATTTGCAGTGCTGTACCTTTCAGAGTTCCATGCTTTTTTTTTCTTTTCTTGCCTTTTTCACATAATACATGGCACACAATGTTGAAATAACTCCGAGACTATATTTAAATGAACTAGAACACTCATATAGTTAAGATACAAGCCTCAGAAGAGCAGAAACATTAGATTTGAGCATTTATGAGCAACTTAATTAAAATTGCAATATTTTCCCAAACAAGAGGGATCTCATGATCAAACATATACAAATGCTAATCTAACAACAGGGTACAGCCAAGATTGCAGACTACCAAGTTTGACACTTGCTTGGTACTTAAGACTGGAAAGCCAAATGTTATATTGCACTGTTAGTTAACCTCAGGACAGATATTCCTTATTTGTCACATTAAAATTTACAATCTTTATTGCTTCTTACTGTTATGCTTCGTACATAGATTTCTTTAGTAATTTTTTCCTTTTATAAAAGGTCCCAAATGTGGTTTCACATCGTTTTTCTATTGTAATTTGAATAAAATATTTGCCCTATTCATTTGCAACATGGAAAGTTAACAGGTATCCACATACAGAAACTGAGTTTCCAGGAAAGAATGAACAATTATGCGATATTACGATTTTTTTTTTTTTATAAATGGATTAAGCATAGCAAGAATCCAAAGTTAAATCTACTGCATAAAAATTTCCTATTGGTCATAATCAAGTTTCAGACCCGAGATGATCTCCCATCTTGTTAATTCTAATTTAACAGAATCAAAATGGTTAAAAAATTTGCAAAATATGAAGCTACAAATTCTGGGAACTAACCCAGCTAACAAGAAAACCTGAGATAAATGTCAGAGCACCTAACCAGTTACAAATTATTGCTAGATTAATCATATAACTAAGTTTGAGACAATAAGACTTTTCTTTTTAGGGATGAATACACACAATTTGCTTTATAAAGTATTTCGTGTTATAAGATTTGAAAATATTTCTCCAAAAGGTTACCAGATTTGAAAACATTTTAAAAGGGTAAATTTTTAAACTGGCTTTATCTTAAACAACTATTCCATGAATTTTAAGTTTATAAATCAGTGACAATTAAAAAAGCAGCATTTAGTAATTCTGAATTCAGTGTAAGGAAGATATGACTTGCAAATTAATTGTAAAAACATAGCAAAAAGAAAAATGAATCCTGATTGGGGTGAAATTAATGGATGGTAGTATAATGATATAATTATATAATATTCAGGTTTCACTTCAGTGAATGATATATTAAGACAACAGACACATTTTACTACAGATTCTTGCTAAACATTGCAATTTAAACTCCGTAAAATTAATTTGCATACAATGCTTAAATAAAACCAAAAAAAATCAGATTAGTCTTAAAATTTTTAAATAGTTCACTTAATAATTCTGAATAGTGTGTCAAAAAAGACTGGTGAATTTTGATACAATTGAAAATTGTTACATCAGCAGATTTTAAATTAGAAGTATATATATAACACAGAATGTATTATATTAAAGTTACAGAATTGATGTTCAAAGTTCCTTTATGGAAACTAAATGAAATACTCCTATAATTATCTAAACATACCAATTCTATTTCATTCAAATTAAATTCCTCAAAACACTAACTTAATATCATCTCACCAAAAATCTAAATAAAGGGTTTAAAGTAACTTTTCAGCATCATGTAAGACAGTTTAAACATAATTTTTATTGATTGATAAAGCATTATTAAGGTTTGACTACTGTTAAATATGTGGGTCGCAACTCTAAACAGTTTCCTTTGTCTAGTGTTTTAATAATCAAATCTAAAACAAGATAAAATCATCTCAGACACAAAAAATTGAGTAACCCAAAACAACTGCAGCCCATTGAAATTTTAAGAGCTCTATCATAAATG
This sequence comes from Dolomedes plantarius, assembly GCA_907164885.2. Taxonomy (NCBI): domain Eukaryota; kingdom Metazoa; phylum Arthropoda; class Arachnida; order Araneae; family Dolomedidae; genus Dolomedes; species Dolomedes plantarius. The sequence continues at coordinate 20,980,072 of OU015495.1, read as the reverse complement.
CTGATGCTGACTCATGAAACGAGAACCAAAATATTAGTAGTGTCCGATACTAAGAGAAATTTAAATTTAAATACGCTTACGCGAATAAAATGAATAACAGCAAATTCTACATTCTACGAGTAATTACATCTTTCAAGTGCAAGAAACATTAATAGCTGTTTTATCTTTCGCACATAACCAATGGATTATCCAAGATGATGTAAACTATATTCAAGATCCCCTTTTTCGAAAGACCTTTAAATTTATAAAAATATTCTAAACAAAAAAAAAAAAAAAAAGGTACTACTTTTTCATAATTAAACAGTTAATGTTTTGCTAAGCATATAATGATCCTACATTAACTCATGTAAACAGCACAATACGTTTCAAAACAAATTTGCAATACTAAGCCTTATGACAAAATGTCTCAAATTAGGGTAAAACTTGTAGGCACTACATCAAATTTAAGAGTAAAAGATAACAGTACTTCAAAAAAAAATTCATCCCGTAAAAAATTATCTGTGTACCCACGAATCGTCTTTGTTGCAGACTAAAGTTATCCTCAAAACACTTTTAAAAATCGATAAATTGCGCAACATACAAATGAAAATAAAATACCCCAAAATTGGAAACTTCAAAATAGTTCCCCAAAAGGATAACTTAAGAAGTATTGCGCATATAAATTACCGTGTCACTGATTTCCAAACAAGACGATATTACAATTTATATTTAACGTACGTCGATCAGGTACTGCAGAATCAGCTCTTCGAGCGTCAAGTTTAGATGTATATGTAAATACATCCAAGGAAAAATCGCCAATATTTATTCAAATCACCTGCAGATGGCGCTGTCACAAGGGAAAGAATTGCAAGGGAGTACGTTCGTAGGAGAGGAATATCAGGGGACAATCTAGAACCTTTAATGTTTATACACAAAACTAATATTATTTGTATCCAGAAATATAAATTTAGAGCCACACTTTTGACTATAAAATAAACTAGATTCTTCTCTCCATTTAATTAGTATTCTAAATTCTTACCCTGTTTAAGCAATGCGCTGGTTTCATCACGGTTTTGATTCAAAATAGGCAAAAAAGAGGGAGTTTTATGACTAGTGCGGAGCTCAACTTTGTAATGCTAGTTGATAATTTAGAACCTTGAATATTTAGATTCAGTAAAGACTGGTGACATTGTTCAAATGTTTGCCCGTTAATGAACGGAGAGGGCCTGTTCACATAGGAGTCCGGTAGCGGAGCGTTAAAGGAAAGATGACGTTTTGACGAAAATAAACCAATCATAGGCGTTAAAAATTCCATTGCTAATTTTTTGGAGGCCCATAATTGGTTTATTTTCGTCTCAACGTCATCTTTTCCTTAACGCAACGCAACGGACTCCTATGTGAACAGGCCCTTATACTTAGCAGACCATCTAGTTTCACAAAATAAGGGAATTTTGGCTACATATTTTCTCCGATATGGACTTTCGCGGAAAAAGTTAATGACTTTTTTTATAGTAGCTACTGAATTTTGTACATCCTGGATTTTATTTAAGTCGTTGACCACCAAGTTAAGTCTGTGTGAAGCACAATGAAAAAAGAGAGCTTTGTTATATTTCTCACGAATTATTTTCTGCACTTCGTTTTCGCGGCCTGCCATTGTTGCACAACCATCAAATCCTAATCCTACTACCTTTTGCATACTTAGGCCATAATTTTCGCAAGTTTGTAATATTGCTGATGATATACCTTCTGCATTCATGGAACTAAGTAAATCCCAAGAATCCCTCACGTACTGAATTAGTATTTTTATCCACGAATCTTACTCCTATCGAGAGCCGCTCAACACCAGAAATATCAGCAGATTCCTAAGCTAACAATGAAAAACCTTCACTGGCGTTCACTTCTGTAATAATTTCTTCTAGAATAATATCACCACAAATCTTAATTAATTCATTCTGAGTCTGGTGAGAAGTATATTTAGCATTTTTTGCACAATTTTCCAAATGATCTTTTAATACTAAATCTCCGCTCTCGACTCTAAAATTTAGGAGATCATGAAAATTTCCAGTGGTTTTACCACGGAGAGGTAAATCGTGGGTACCGCAAAAAAAGTATAGTGGAAATGATTGGCATAAGTTTTTCTCGATTAGACTTAACTTATTCCCGTTCATAGCTACTGAGCTGTTCATTGACACAAGTACTTTTACCCTCCATAACATGTCGAAAGTTTACAGCTTTAATTGTCGATGAGCGATGCCACTCCGAACACATATGTTCTTTTGCATTTTCATGGAAGTCTTCGCAATTCTTGAAAGGTTTTACAATGAAAGATAAAAAAAAACCCTCTTCTTAAATTCGGTCGAAATTTAACACAAGTTTTACAAAGTCCACCCTTAAGTTTACTGGAATAAGCTAACCAATCGTAATTTTGTAACCATTCGTGACGAAAAGCTCTTTTTCCATCTGAGTCCCTTTTAAAATTGTAACTTGAATCGGGAAAAAAATGTCGAGTCAATAACGCATATCTTGTTTCATCGGAAATAGAAACATGCTTTTCAATAAAATCTCCTGTATCTAAAGGATGAATATGAACAGTACGATTTTCTCCAACACCAGATAATGACGTTGTATTAGATTCATGATCAACATCAGAATGTAATGGCCCAAAACCTTCACTCACTACTGGTAAGCTAGTAACTATGTTAGTAGATGTACTAGGTTCTACTTCTAATGGTTCAAGAAGCTTCGATTTGTAATTAGTGTCAGTTTTTTTCTTAAAAATTTTCTTATATTCATGATTTCTAAAAATAAAATACCTATTGATATTTTGGTATGTCCAGCAGTAAAAATAAAATATGATTTCATAAAATAGGAAAAATCGTTAAGCAGAATAGTAGAAAACTCCTAGGTTTTATTTCACTCTAATCCTTTGCCAGAAAACAACAATTGAAAAATGAACTTAAAAAATGATACAAATCATCTACTTTGAAATTCTACGTAATTAAACTACTGTGAATATTTTTCATTGTATTTTGAACAACAACACCTATTATCCATATTACAGTTGGTTCTCTGTTTAACGACGCTCTACTTAACGACGATCTCTATTTAAAGACGATATTTCCCGGTCCCGGTCCCTCCGACGTAAAAAAATTCTATTTTAAGACGATTTTGTTTCTATTTAACGACGATTTTTTCTTAAACGATAAACTTTTTCTTCAACATTTTATTTACAGTAGGGTTACTTTCTGTGGGGGAGTTTGGATTCAATAACAGATCCAGAATTTCCTTTATGTTTGTTGCAATCATAGACTTGTTGCAGTGGAAAAAACCGGGGGAGGGTGGGGAGGATTACTGTTTCTCGGAATATTGAACATTCTTGCCTGGTGGATCGAATTTCTTAATGCGTGTGTGGAATCACTCTATTGTACCTACCATGTTGTCATGTGATTTACGAACTGTCCAAAAGCACCCCTCTCTCATTCCTTCTGGGAAGTACGTGTTCATGTTTAGAGAATTCATGGTTGTGTGTAGGAGCTCATTCCAGTACGAATACGAGGTGAGTAGAGCAAAATGGGATCAAAGCGAAAGCATCTTACGCTACACGAAAAAGTGAAAATTATTGAAAACTGGGAAGAAAGTGTTGGAATATCAAAAGTCCAATTCGCAAGACAATTTCAGCTACCCGAGTCTACTCTCAAAGGCATTTTAGCAAGCAAAGAGAAAATTCTTGAAGCAGCACAAAAATTTGGTTTGGGATCCAAATCCAAACAGCAGAAAATTCAATGTGGCCGATCAGAAGAGTTTGAGAAAGCAGTCGTGCAATAGTTTCATCAAGCAAGAGAATCTAACATTCCAATTTCCGGAGTGATATTTAAAGAAAACGCTATTATTCTGGCAGAAAAGTTTGGAATGCAAAATTTTCAGGCTTCGGCTGGTTGGTTAACAAAGTTCAAAGAAAGATACGGGCTTGTATTTAAAAGCATGTCTGGCGAAAGTGGCTCCGTAGATGAAAAAATAGTGGATGAATGGAAAATAGTGCTGAAGGGGATATTAGATGGATATGATGAGAAGAACATATTCAATGCAGATGAGACGGGCCTATTCTACAATATGGTGCCTAATAAAACCTTAACGTATATGGGCGAAAAGTGTTTTGGTGGAAAACACAGTAAGGAACGATTGACTGTTTTACTGTGCACTAATTCGGATGGATCTGAGAAATTTTCACCACTAGTTATAGGCAAATCAAAGCAACCAAGGTGTTTTAAGAATATCACCAGGAAACCTTGTGAGTACCGTAATAACAATAAAGCGTGTATGACATCACAAATTTTTATTGACTGGATTAGAAAATTTGATGCAAAAATGCATCGAGAAAAGAGAAAAGTTTTACTTTTAATCGACCGATGCACATACTCCAAATATCCCTGGACTTACAAATTTGACTATCCATTTCTTACCAGCTAATTGCACTAGCAAGTTGAAGCTACTAGACCTGGGTATCATTCGCAGTGTGAAAGCATACCACAGAAAGTCTTTAATTAGGAAATTAATAAACAATTAGGCTGACAGTATAAAAATTAGAAAATTTACAATCTTGAAAGCAATGCACATGATAACATCAGCATGGAAAGAAGTTTCTTCATCCACAATAAAAAACTGCTTTCGCGTTGCTGGAATTCACAAAGAACTTGTAGTGGAACTGCAAAGTACGGATGTAGAAATCAACGAAGATGACATTACCCCTGAAGAATGGAGAAGTTTTGTTGAAGATGAGGATGTTTCAATTCAAGATTTCTACAATTGTGATAAATATGTTTTAACAACAGATTTCAGAAATGTAGAACAAATTTATGAAGATATTGTAAACGAAAACACAGTGTCAGACGAAGAAGGTGAAGTTGAAGACATGGAAAACGAGACACTGCCACAGTCTTACACAGATGCAATTTCTGCTCTAGATGTTCTCCGACGCTATATTACATCGAAAATGGGAGGTGACTCATTTAACATTTTAGAAAATCTGGAAAAGAGAATAACGAAAACAAGCCGAATGAAGCAATCAACACTTTTTAAATTTTTTAAAACGTAATTTATTGTATTGTTTGTACTCTTTTTTTTCAATGTAATTTAAAATAACTTTTTGTGAATAAAATAATCTAATATATAAAAATGAATGTTTGTATCTCTGTAATTGTATAGAAATCCACAGTTTAGGAGCAACGATCGTGAAATTTTACATACAGGCGTCTTTAAAAACAGCCGAGGGTCTGAAGAACTTCAAAAATCGAAATTAATTACCGTTGATTTTTAATTAATAAAAAACCAACAATTTGTAAGCTGTTACACTTTGTGGAATCACCGCTCTGAATATGGCGTCCACGTTAGGGTTAGCTGAAGCGAACAGCGAGCGAAAAGATAAAAATAAATAAAATCAAAAAGTTTCAAGTTACATATTAAGCCAGAATAATAAATGAAAATAATAATCTTTCAAGTCAGATTTTATACTCTAAAATAAATCGGATCCAACGGCATATTGACACTATCACACGCGATGGAAAATTCGAATCAACCACGCTGTCACAAGATCATTTTTAATCGCTACTGCAACCCCCCTCGCTTATGTCTTTGTGTCTATTGAAGAGTTAAAGACTAAGCTTCTATCCTGCTAACTTATTTCTAACTTAAAACTCCTCTTACTCCATAAATACATGTATATTCACCAACCCATAGCAACTTTCCAGTAATTTTAGTACAAATATTATCCTATTTACACAATACACTAGCATGTTATTGTGGCGCATTCGGTAAGAGCGTTCATTTACTATACTACACGAAGCGGGTTCGAATACGGATCGTACAGATTTTGCTAAACCTGTATTTTCAGCTTTTATTTTATTATTTTTTAAATTATTATTATTATTATTTTTATTTATTATTTTTTTTAATTATTTTTATTTTATTTTATTATTTTTAAAAATTATTATTTTTATTTTATTTTATTTTTCATATTATTAATGTGTATAACATTTCGTATACTTTTTTTTCTGTGTTATTTATACTGTGTTTATTTTTTTGATGGATTTTGGTAGGTTTATTATAAATTTATGTATTTTATGTTTTACTTTTCAGGAATTTTTGCTCCAATGATAAAGGCTAAATCTTTTCTATGTTATTTATACTGTATTTAGTTTTTAAATTGATTTTGGTTAACAAACATTCGACAATTTGACATTTTTACTTTTCAGCTTTACTTTCCTCAAGACAATTTGACTTTTTCCTTTTCAGCTTTTAGTGGTTTATTATAAATGTATATATTTTATGCTTTACTTTTCAGGGTTTTTTTGCTCCAATGATGAAACGCTAAATCTAGCTGAATTCTGAAGAAATTATTGTAAATTTATGGTTTTTTATGTTGGGTTTTCTTTTTATTCATGTGTATAACATTTCACATGCTTTTTATTCTATGATATTTATACTGTGTTTAGTTTTTAAATTGATTTTGGTTAACAAACATTCTTAAAATCCTGGGCAACGCCGGATAAATTATCACCTGTGTAGGTTGATAATTTATAAATTTTAAAACTGTTACCACATGTATATTTACAGATCCACAAGAACTTTCCAATATTTTTAATTAATAACAACTCTCGATTCACAAGCATACAGTAGATGGCGCCACTATTTTAATTTTTTTTGTGTCTATTTCGTTGTTATGTGACGATAAATTTATTTAAAGTACCAGATAAAGAAATCACATGATCAGCGTTTAATAAATTAAATTGTAAAAATTAATCTTTAAAAATTCACCAAAAATTAGAAAATGGAGGTAAAGATGCGAAAAGAATTTCATTTTAAAGGAATTTTTATGATCTTTTTCGTGATATAAATTTTACAACCCTCAAATTATTATTTTAAATGCAAACTTGAAAAAAGTTACAAAAACAGATTAAAAATTTGATTTAAAAAAATCTAAGAAGAATTTTTCAAAAATCTTTCTTAGTGTACCCCTACATTATAAGAAGAATCGCCATGGAAAATTTCAGTCCTTTAGGTTCAACGGTTTGGTCTGTACTTTGTATGTCAGTCAGTCAATCAGTCAGTTAGTCAGTTACGGAACTGTTTTATATATATATAGATTTTTATTACTATCTCTATATCGTAACGTTAACTTCATGCGCACATATTATTTTTAACTGGCATTCAATTGGCTGTTAAAACTTTATATTTACATCCTATTTAAAAGAAGTAGGGTGTAAATTGTAGGGTGGAAAGTTGGTAAAATTAAAATTTTGTGCAATGTATTTTAATTTCTCGATTAAAAGTAGTTTTTTTCTAAAAATTATTTATTTCGCTTGAAAAGCTAAATATTTTATGCACGTGGTTTATATTATAATTACTATCTTTATATCGTAACGTTAACTTCATGCGCGAGCATTATTTTCTTATGCTTTTTTTATTATTATCATCTTTATAATAGCTTTATTTTCATATGGTTTTAAGCAACTATCGTTTTTATTCATATTATGTTGGTTTTTTATTAATTAAAAATTAAGGGTAATTAATTTCGATTCCGGAAGTTCTTATCTTTATTTTCATATGCTTTTTCATTTACGAATTATTCAAATGTTGGTTAAAAAACTTTTGCGTAATTTATATATTTGTGTGTGTTTAATTATTGAAATTAATAAATTTATATTTCTGGAGAGGATGTTTCAGATTTTAGTGGTACTATGATGAAAGGCAGAATATACCAAAATTCTGAGGAGTTTATTATGGAGAGAAAAGGAATTTAATATGTAGAGGATGTTTATAGGAGTTAAATGTGGAGAGGAGTTGAATGGTTTGCAGCCCTCAATCAAACACTTCATTTTTTTAAGAGGCAACGCTGCAGTCATATCATTGTTCTATTGGAAATTTCTGCTGAACCTGTAATTGCAGCTTTTTTTTACCCCAATGATGAAAGGCTAATTCTAGCTGAATTCTGAGGAGCTTATTATAAATTTATATATTTATAGATTTCACAAGGTTTTTTTTTCTATGTTATTTATACTGTGCTTAGTTTTAAATTAATTTTGATTAACAAACATTAGAGAATTTGACATTTTTACTTTTCAGATTTTAGTATTAAAATGATGAAAGGCTGCAATTCTGAGACGTGTATAACATTTCACATATATTTTTTATGTTATTTATACTGTGTTAATTTTTAAATTGATTTTGGTTAACAACAAACATTCTTAAAATCCCGGGCATCGTCGGGTACTTCAGCTAGTATATATATAACAGTTCCGTAACTGACTCATTCATTCACTGACTGACATACAACGCACAGACCAAACCACTGGACCTAAAGGGCTGAAATTTTGCATGGCGATTCTTCTAATAGTGTAGGGGTGCACTAAGAAATATTTTTCAAAAATTCTTCTTAGATTTTTTTAAATTAAACTTTTAAGCTGTTTTTTAAACTTTTTTTACGTTTGCATTTAAAATAATACATTGAGGGTTATAAAATGTATAGCACGAGAAAGATCATAAAATTTCCTTCAAAATGAATTTTTTTTCGAATTTTTACCTTAATTTCCTGATTTTTGGTGAATTTTTAAAGATTAATTTTTAGAATTTAATTTATTAAATGCTGATCACGTGATTTCTTTTTCTGGTACTTTCAATAAATTTATCGTCACGTGCGTAACAACTAAATAGACAAAAAAAAACATTTTCTCTTTCTAATGCAGCAGACGATTGGATATTATCCAAAAAAAATAAATATTCCTTATGATTTTTTTATAAATATATATATCTAAATATTTTTTTACATCAATTGTATATATTGATCGTCTCATTTATTATAAATATATATATTTATTTTTTTTGGCATTATTTGCATACATTTACCGTTGTATTTAATTTGAATGTACTCCGTAGCGACGCGCGGGTTTTCAGCTAGTGATGATAATAAAAATAACATTTTTAAACACGCTAATATATTAAGAAATATGTTGACAGTCCTAAGCCTGTAAAGTGTGAAGGGAAATGTTATTTTTTCACAAATTCTATTTAAGGACGATCTCTACTTAAGGACGATTTTTCACGGTCCCTTGAAAGTCGTTAAACAGAGAACCAACTGTATTTAAAAGACGACTCTTACCTTATGTAAGCAACGTGTTGTGTCCATGTAAGAAAACCGTCAAGAACATACAAACTTCCGAGCGGTATTTGAGAGACTCGAGCGTTGAGCCTTTCAATGTGTAGAATTGCCCACCTACGTGAATGGGGCAATATTCTTTTGCTGGGATCCCATGCAGTGAGGATGTGATAAAAAATGCAGTTATGAGGAATGAAAACTTTTATGATTTTAAGGAATGAAAACATACGAAATCCGCACAAAGTCCCTTTGCTGACGCTGCACCTTCTATTGTTCAACTGTCCCGTGGGGCACGTTCTGGACGTTACACCTTACAATTCAAATTTGTAGCGTAGCACTTATGAAATGTCTTAAAGGCCCTATCACACGTCAACGTGTACGCGTTTCAAATGCATCGGATTCAAGATTCCCTTTCGCGATGCAAAAACATTGTGTAGTGTTGCTTTTGAATCGCAAAAGCAAACGTCTGGCATTGGCGTTTAAACGCACTTGCGTACCTGAAATTGGCGATTAATCGCTCCTGCGTATATGGAATGACGTTTATCGCGCTTGCGTTAACGAGTGTGAGGTTGCAATTTAGTATTCAGTTTTGTTAGGCTTTATGATTTTAAATGAAAATTCTAATATTTTACGAGCGCTAGCTAGGCAGAAACAAAAAATTAAATTTTCTAGGGGGGGGGGGGGGGCAAGTGTCCTCCCTTGTCCCCCCCCCCCTTTCCGGCGCCACTGAAAGAGGGTTTCCCTCCTGCCTACGTAGTGAGCGGACATGCGTTTTTGTGCTCTTGAGTTAGGCCTGGTGGTTTCTTATATGTTTCTGCTCTGCTGCTTTCCTTTTTTTCGGTCCTAATACTGGTCTGTGACCTTACGGGGAATTTTCATCCCTGCGTATGTGTGACGGGCCTGTGCTAGCAACAGCCGTGGATTACGCTGATTCTATGAAAGAATATACTTGTGATGATTGGCGGCTCCAGGGGGGGGGGGGCAGTAGGGGCAATTGCCCTCCCAAAAAAGCTCGGCGTATTTTTTTTCCATAGCCTAAAATTATATAATCGTATACTAAATGAGTTTAATTTTAAAATGAGACGATGTTTATTTCTATATATATATATATATATATATATATATATATATATATATATAGATAGATAGATAGATAGATAGATAGATATAACCCTAACAGCCGACGTTGCCCCCCTCCAAAAAAAAAAACTGTGGACTGAAGCCGCTATGCTTGTGATTCAAACATCGATATGGCTTCGACATCGACTATGGATACACGTGAGACTAAGAGGTCAGTGAACTGTTTTGAAAAATACGACCCAGATACGCTTGGTGAACTCGTCAGAATTCTACAGGGCAAAAGACGCACATCGGAATATGCTTCTCATGTGGATATGGTAACAAGGATATGCCAGTTTTTTACGAACTTCAAATATCGCCTGGAGATGACTAGAGCGCATTGAACTGTCGACCACTATCGGGATATGACGAACTTTAAATGTGTGTGGAATTTGATTACCGATTTACTTGTTTGTAGTAGTACTGATAATGTGAATAAGTTGATGAATCATATTGATTTAATTGGTCTTTGGCCAAAAAAAACCAGAAAAATGTTAGGAAATACAGTAATATTGAAAATGATAATGTAAATAATAATTCTAATCATATTGGTAATGGAGAAACTAGCTCTACCAGTAATAGGCAGCAGTCTAAAAAGCTTGCGACGAGATCGATAGACGAGGAAGCTAAGGAAGAAGCTATTAGCATTAATAAACGCTTTAGTGTTTTATAGGTCGAGGATGATGGGGTGAATGATGAAATCGAAGTAGACAATACTCTTGATTCTGGTGCACAAGCATCCAGGGAAAGAAAACCGGATCCCTTTTGGATCCTAAACGATCAGGTCATCCAGTGGAAAAATATTGCAAAAGAAATTAACACCACGCTCAACATAAAATTGCCCCTGCAAGACTCAGGAAAATGTACAAAGGTTTTTTCCAAAACCAGTGACCAGTTTAGGAAAATTCAGAACCTGTTATCAAAAAAATGGAATCAAATTATTCGCGATGGCACCTCGTGAACAACGACCACTAAAAATTCTCATAAAAGGTATCCCCTCGGACATTCCGATTGAGGAAGTCAGGTAGGAAATCATAGAACTAGGTTTCCAGGTACAAAAGATATCTCAATTGAAGCGATTTAAAGATAAATCCAAATTACCGATTTTCTTATGCAATTTATTACCCTCGTATAAAACAAGGGAAATTTATGATATTAATGAATTTCTCGGATTCATTATCCGTGTCGAAACACACAAATTCAAAGGGGGGGGGGACAGTGTTATAACCAGGGCCCGACTTTGAACCAATGGGGCCCTGGGCAAAGCAGACTTTGGGGGCCCCCTCCAAGGACAGATCCAGAGGGAGGCCATGTGCCCTCCCCCTCCAGGAGTAGATTTCCACATGAACATGTGGGACACTCACCAAGCCCCCCCCCCCCCATAAATTTGGACCGGAAATTCAAAACATTTTCGACCAAAAAGTCAAACATTTGAAAATAATAATAATAATAATAATAATAATGTGTTCATTAATTTACTTTTAATGTTAATAAATAAATTCAGGAAATTTTCTTTTGAAATGAATATAGTGTGTGCACTGTGCCCCACCCAGGATTTTTTTCTGTATCCGCCACTGCGCACCTTTACTGAATTAACCTAAAACCAAATTTTCAAAAATATGTACAACTTAATACTAAATTAGGGGGCCCCATAAATTTGGGGGCCCTGGGCAAGTGCCCCACTTGCCCATGCGGAAATCTGGGCCTGGTTATAACTGCTAGAATTTTCATCACAGCAGGGATAATTGTAAGATGGACGCTAGATGTCTGAAATGTTCTGAAAATCATCGCACTAGCAAATGCACGAAACCGCTGACGGAAAAAGCCATCTGTGGTAACTGGGGTGGAGATCACCCGGCGAATTATAAAGGCTGCTCTAGTGTCACCCCAACTTCATCAAAAAACAGAAAATAAAAACAATTAAAGACATGGGAAAAATTAGTGAATATAACGGGAGGGTAATACTTCACACTAACACCGGAAATACACTCATGGACAAAAAAATTAGCGCACCAAGAAATAATTGCGGGATCGTAACGAAACTTGCAATGAAGGTACATGTCGGGGAGATATGCAAATGATTAGAAATGCAGCGTGATTGCGCATTACGTATAGCCGGTAGAGGGCGTTGAACATCGTACTCTGTGGAGTATAAAACAGGTAACCAAAGCTTGTTTGAGTGTGCTGAATCATTTACAAAGGAAGAGCTGAGATAGACATGCCATTACGCCGTGTTCGAAGACTGAGAGGGGGAGAATCGTCGGGATGATGGAAGCTGGGTGGTCAGCTAGGCGAGTAGCTCGTCAATTAGGCCGCTCTGATTGTGTTGTGAGGAGGTGTTGGGACCAGTGGACCCGAGAGATGTCATGTACACGAAGACCAGGCTCAGGACGCCCTCGACAGACCAGTCGTCGAGAAGACCGCTACATCGTAAGAAATGCACGCGTACAGCCAACTGCTTCATCGGCCGCCATCCAGGCACAGGTAGCACCTTCACTAGGGGCCTCTGTGTCTTCTCGAACCATACGAAGGCGCCTGGCTGAAGGACAGTTGGTATCGCGGCGCCCATTACGTGTGCTGCCCTTGACGCCCACCCATCGACGCCTCCGTTTGGAGTTTTGCCGCGCACGAGGAAACTGGACTGCAGCGGAATGGAACCAGGTCGTCTTTAGCGACGAATCCAGATTCAATCTCGGCAGTGATGGCAATCGTGTTCGTGTGTGGAGAGCCCGTGGTGAACGCTTCAATCCTGCCTTTGCTGTACAGCGACACATCGCTCCCACAGCTGGTGTGATGGTATGGGGTGCCATTGCCTACAATACACGGTCACCCCTAGTATTTTTCCGTGGCACCATGACAGCCCAGCGGTATGTTCATGAAATCCTGCAACCACATGTGTTGCCACTCATGCAACGGCTCCCAGGAGCCATTTTTCAACAAGACAATGCTCGGCCTCATACGGCAAGGGTGTCACAAGACCGTCTTCGCACTGTTACTACCCTTCCTTGGCCTGCCCGATCCCCAGATTTGTCTCCAATCGAGCATATCTGGGATAATTTGGGACGACGAGTTGGGCATCCCACGAGTTTGAACGAACTAGAGGCAAGGTTACAGGAAATATGGAACGAAATGTCTCAAGACATCATACAGAACTTGTATGACTCAATGCCCGATCGTAACGCATCGTGCATTCGCGCTAGAGGGGGTCCAACGGAGTATTAACTCCTCCGTTCTTTTTCCTTTTTCTCTGAAATAAATTATCCTTTTTCTTTCATTTTCTTATCATTTACTTATATCAAAGTAGTCATTACGTATGTAAAATTTCGTTTCATTTTGAAGACTCCTTCTTGGTGCGCAAATTTTTTTGTCCATGAGTGTATATATATATACAGTGATACCTCCGAAAAGCGGACAGTCACGGGACCAAAAGTTTTGTCCGTTATTAGGAGGTGTCCGCTATTGGGGAGGACAACATTTTTATAAAAAAGTTTTTGCCCTTTTGTTTGACATTTGATTGAAAATTACGGCTGCAATTTTAATTAAAAAGGAAAAATTAATTTGGCAAGAAAAGAATAACTATTTACTACTTTTCCTTTTAATTGTGTGCTAATCCTTTTATCTTGCATTAAATAATCCCAAAATACAATGTATAGTAGCTAAATTATTTTAATTACTGCTGAAAAAATCTCTTAACAAAGTTTGATTTCTCTTTTTTACACAACAAACCTGTTTTTCAAGATGAATCTTCATAGGATTTAGCTTTGCTAGTCCCTCCGAATCTTCGTTGTTCAGAAAGAAATGTTTGAATTGTTCGCTGTATTTCAGTGCTTCCGAATAATCTTTGATTTTGCAGTCTTCCATTGGCGATTCCTCATCATCATCCTCAGAAAGGGCCAGTGCTTCAGTGATGGCCCGATGAATGAAATTGGAAACACGCATGTTTTCTTCTTCAATGGATAAATCGTCGTCTATCTTGACTTCCTCTTCAACGCTGACATTTGAATCCAAATTGGCTACTAGATCCGCAAGTTCATTTTTGCTTTTTTCGGTAGTGTTGTCAGTTGCCACTTCTCTTGTACTCAAAAAAACATTTGTCTTCTTAAAACATTTTAGAACGCAGGCGTCAGAAAAGAAGCCAACTTGGAGCCATTTTCTGACAGCAGTGGATTGAATATTTTTAATATAATGAAATCCACGTCTTTGCCAACTATCCTACGGATTACGAATGTTGGAGAAAACACTTCTCCTGACCCTTCCGTCTACTGCCGCTCCTGCGAATGATTCTCCCATCTGTCTCGGTAGAGAGAAGACGTATATGGCGAATGCTGTTATTATATAGTCCAGTCAAATCGTCACCGGAGGTGCCTGTTTCAGGAAAAAAAATAGAAGTTTTTTTTCACTCGTTCTAGATGTTTTTTGGGGTGCTGATTCAGAATTTCAACTTTGTCCCATCCCACGGATATGGCTTCACAACGAAAATCGCAAAAAACCTCAAAATTTTCGACCTTTTTTCAGTTTTTTGCCAAAAAGTCATAAAACTATGCACTTTTTGGAGGTAGACTTCTATATACAAAATAAAGTACATTAAATTTCCTACAAACAGCACCCCTCAATTTTATTTTTTGGTTGAACGGTTTGGCCGCTAGAGCGCGCTGAAAAAAGGCCAAAATTTCCTACTTTGTGGAAAGTCCAGTTTTCTCGTTACTTTTTCGCTCGTAATTAAAAAACTATGCTTGTAATTACAAAAATCTCAGATTCTACAAAAATTACATTAAATTCTCTACAAATTTCCTACCTTAATGACTTATTTTGGCCAAACCGTGTAGCCGCTAGAGCGCGTTGAAATTTATGTCATATTACGCGAAACCACTAAGTCAAGAGCCCTTCACCCTAAATTCAGCAGAGACCTATATTATCACTATTTACTCATAAAAAACTATTTATTTGGTTTTTTATAATTAATAATTAACATAATTACTTATTAATTATACATCAACTTAATTAAGTACTAATTATTAATTATATATCAACTTAACCGTTGTTGTAGAGGTTGGTTTGTGGTTTTCAAGAGGGAATATCCTCCTTTGCATTTGGTATGTAATTAAGACTTATTTCTGGACCGGGTAAGTCCCCTACAGTCATTCTCTATTCGTAATAATATCACTTCCGGTTCATACAGTGTATGCAGTCAACAGTACTGAAAAAATAATGACAGGCATGCGTATGCAAGGGCTGTAAGAGCTCATTTCTTAGCTCATACAACTCTGGCTAAAATTATCCTTGAATCAACCTCCATCTCCCCTGAAGTTCACCTTAAATTAGAGGAGATTTTGTACTGTGGAGACCGATCAGAGGTTCTGACAGCGCATGAAAGTGAATTAGTGAGAGAACTTGAAAAGGAGTTTGCAGCTCGGGTTCAACAATTGGTGCTTCATGGTTCTACAGCTAAGTTGTAGATTCAATACTTTGAGATGATAACTTGGTGAAGAATTCCATTGGATCTGAAAGAATTGGTAACTGGAAACTCCATCTTGAAATCATTCACAAGATGCTGCCATATTTCCACGCGAGTGACCATTTCCTATATGCGAAATGTGCTCAACTCAATCTCCAAGACATGGACAAATTAAAGAATACGATGCCACTGGAAGAATTCAACTCTTTCACTTCACATGGGCTTTAACTGTCCGCCGAACTGATAAGTTATGGAGTGGGACGTGGAGTGACATGACTATTGAACAGAATCTCATGAAGTACATGAAAAGTGATGGTGGATTAACTTGACAACGAGGTGTAACTCCGTCGAGTAATTTAGCTAGATGGACGCAGGGGATGTCTTCACTCCAACAAGTGTGTGAAGAATTGAAAGGCTACTGAGGAGTTAATTTCAGTACCTCAGAACAACATGTTGATAGCCGAGACTCAAGGATTAAAAGCGACAGTCACGATATGAAGAAACTGTTGGATTGGTTTGAGCAGCACCCGTCTTTCCCAGAAACTCCAGAACTCATATCCATCAGTACAGGGGTTGTTGGATATGATAGGATCAACTGTCACTTGGCCAGGGAAGTGGGTACTCAGGGCATGGACCGCATTGTTGGGGATGGTTTCAGATATGTTAAATTCAAACGAAGCAATCGAGTGAACCCCCTCACTATGATGAAGTGCGCAGTAAATATTCACGGTCAAACAGTTCTCATCAACTCAACCACTCAGTTTCAAAGAATGACCATTGCCAAAGAGTCAGAAGAAGAATTGGAAGAATTCCTGAAGTACGAACTGAGTCTTTACCCATTATCTTTGTTTGATGAGAGAGGCATGAGGAAGGGAACTATGTCATCTCTCTACAAAGCCTTCAAACCTATAGAAAACACAGTTCTGGAAAAGTGCACATTTATCATTGATGGTGGGTTTTTATTGCACCGTATAGAGTGGCTAACTGGCGTGATCTTTTCAGGCATTTGTGACAGATATGTTTCATACGCTTTGTCCAAATACAAGACAAGTGCCCAAATAGTTTTTGATGGTTACTCAGACTGTGAGAAAAGTACGAAATTCGTGGAGCGCTTGAGAAGGTCAAACAAAAAGCATGCCACAGAAATTATATTCACTGACACAATGGTTCCCACTGTATCACAAGAGAAATTTCTCTCCAATTAAAAAAAAAGGAGTCGATTTATAGACATGCTCAACTTAAAATTTGATGAAGCGAATATTGTCTACAACCAAGCACATGAAGATGCAGACAGACTGATAGTAGTCACAGCTATAAGCCTGGCATCTGAGTGTGACATAGTTGCTGTAGTGGGAGAGGATATCGACCTTATTGTCATAATGGTTGGGCTCTGTACTCCTTCCAATGTATACTTCCTGAAGCCAGGAAAAGGAAGTACATGCAATACCATTTACCACCCGCCAAGTGTGATCGACACATTCACAGCTGCCCATATCCTTTTTTTACACGCCATGATCTGTTGTGATACGACGTCAGCTCTATATAACCAGGGCAAACGTGTGAAAACGTTGAAGGAGAACCCAGACCTTGAACCTCTCATCAACTTATTTAAAGACCCTCAGGTTGATCTAGGGGCAGTTGTGAGTGGAGGAGAAAAATTTATCCTTGCTGTCTATGAGTCCGGCAAACAAATGACCTCCGTAAACAAATTGCGACATAGACAGTACATAACATCTGCGTTCAAGGGGACATCTAACATCGCCATTATCCCCCCAACAGAGGTTGCAGCACGGCAGCACTCACTGAGGGTCTACCTCCGAGTTCAGGCGTGGCTGGGTTTCGTGAAAGATCCTACACATTTGGGGTGGATAAGACCGCTAAGAGTCGTAGACTGTAGCTGTCCATCCCATTTTTTATTTACCTACCTATATTAATGATGATAATTTATATGAAAATTTATTATAAATTGTTTTTGTGAAACTTTTTAAATAAGTATTTTGTGTCTGAATACCCAAAAATACTTTGGACAAAAAGTTGATATAATTAATAAGTAGTAATTAAATTGATATGTAATTAATAAGTAATTACATTAATTATTAATTATAAGGACCAAATAAATAGTTTTTAATAAGTAAATAGTGATATTATAGGTCTCTGCTGAATTTAGGGTGAAGGGCTTTCGACTTAACGGTTTCGCGTAATATGACATAAATTTCAACGCGCTCTAGTGGCTACACGGTTTGGCCAAAATAAGTGATTAAGGTGTGCAATTTGTAGAGAATTTAATGTAGTTTTAGCAGAATCCGAGATTTTTGTAATTACAAGCATAGTTGTTGAGTTACAAGCTAAAAATTAACGAGAAAACTGGACTTGCCACAAAGTAGGAAATTTTGGCCTTTTTTCAGCGCGCTCTAGCGGCCAAACCGTTCAACCAAAAAATAAAATTGAGGGATTCTGTTTGTAGGAAATTTAATGTACTTCATTTTGTCTATTGGAATCTACCTCAAAATGTGCATAGTTTTATGACTTTTTGGCAAAAAACTGAAAAAAGGTAAACATTTTTGAGGTTTTTTGCGATTTTCGTTGGGAAGCCATATCCGTGGGATGGGGCAAAGTTGAAATTCGGATTCAGCACCCTAAAATACATCTAGAACGAGTGAGAAAAAAGCTTCTATATTTTTTTCCTGGCCAAACCACCGTTTGACTGGACTATTATGGAATGCGATTTAGATCCAGCTGTTGCTTTTCAAAACCTTGACCCTCAACATCTTCAGATTCAAGAATTGCCAAACATCCTGAACTTTCTCAAGATCTGCGGTGATAAGTCGTCTGAATTTAAGGACTTGAATTTAAGGACAGGAGCGGCAGTAGACGGAAGGGTCAGGAGAAGTGTTTTCTCCAACATTCGTAATCCGTAGGATAGTTGGCAAAGACGTGGATTTCATTATATTAACCCTTTAAGAGTGTAGCGTTTGCTGCCGCGCGTGCACTGCAGTGGGGAGTGTTTCTCGCGATAGTAGGAAGGAGTAAGCGGGCGCGCTGCATTGGAGATATATTCTCTCACATGCTACAATAAATAAAATCTAAAAAAAGAAAGTAATAACTAAGTAAAGACATAAATATATAATTAAACATACATACATTTTCTAGTAGTATCTTTTGGTATGATAAATCCAAATTATTTATTTCCTCATCTGACTCATAACTATAAATACTTGTATCGGAATCAGATCCACTTTCAAAGTCAGAATGATCCAAAATGTCATCTTCTGAATCACTGGAATCGTTCGATAATAACGGTCTTTTCTCACAAAAGCGCCTAGAAACACCGCTATAGCTAGCCATTTTCACCAGAATGCGAAAATCAAACACACCGAAGTTTTCCCAAGAAATTATATTTCACTTTATGGAACTACTATTGCCATCTAGAGGCAAAGTTTGAAAACATAAAGTGTTTTCCTATAATAATATAAGGATACGATGAGATATTTCCGTCAAACACGTTGAAATGCTGACTTTAAAATTAGATGTCGAGAAGGACTCGTCAAACCCAGGTATAGCGTAACATTCCGATGACTAGGTGAGTTTGTCAAGCACGCATAAAGGGTTAAAAATATTCAATCCACTGCTGTCAGAAAATGGCTTCAAGTTGGCTTCCTTTCTGGCGCCAAAATGGCGTCAGAAAATGGCTTCAAAAATGCAACTAAGCTCAAGCTTTGAGAAATGATATTGAAAATATGAAGAGACGTATTGCAGCAGATAAAAATGTACAAGCTATAAATAGCAATCAATCTGGTAAAAATATTGATATAAGCATTCGACAGAATCCGATCGACTTCATTATATAAACTTTGGATGAGACTTTGGCGAACATATGCAGCTCATCTGGACTCGACAATGACTTTGAGATCAGCAAATTATCAGGTATGTGGAAGTACATTGTTGCTTTCACCCTTGGTCCTAACTTTCATAATTTAAAAAACCTAACTGCTATTGTGAGTAAATTTAATACTACTCCGGTAGTTAAAAAATCTAGTAAAAAAAAAAAAAATGTGCGGTTGGGGGACCCCCGTCAGGAATGAAGTTCCTTACGGGATACATATATATGTATGTATATATTGTATTTTATTTATATATATATATATATATATAAATAAGAATAAGATGAAAGAGAAAACCAGTAATAGCTCTAAAGCTACTTGAAGCCAGGAACATCCAACATGTAAAGAAAAGTATGAATAAGGTTTTTGACAGCATTTCTTCATCAGCGGTGTCAATACTGTCTAAAAACCAATGGATTGTTTCTGATGAGTATGATCTATTAAATAAACACACTTAGACACTGTACAATCCATTATTAACAGAAGAATTGAATAATAAATGAATTAAGTTTGAATAAAAGTACTTAACCAAAGAACACCAAGCCTGGCGCTAGTCAGAGTGGAAGTTAAGAACTTGTAACCGCAAGATGACTGACGTCATATAACTTGCAACCATTGAGGTAGTGGATACTCAGTTACAGACTTACTTAGGTTACCATATTTTAAGACTATTATTCCATTATTTATTTAGTTTTTATTATTGTTACTACTATGAGTTAATTTTTTTATTTTTCTTATGATTTTTATTTTTGTTTTTAGTAGTTATTATTTTAATTTTAACCTATTGTTATGTTTAACTTATTAATGCAACAGAACAAACTATTCATTAAAACAAAAACAACCAATTATGTTTTTGGATAGACTTACTGGGTAATTATTACGAGTTAGCACAGCTTTCAAGTCTATAATATGCTTAATCCTAATTAATATATATATATATATATATATATATATATATATATATATATATATATATACATACATACATATATGTATATGTATGTATATGTATATATATGTATATATATGTATATGTATATATTGTATTTTATTTATATATATATATATATATATATAAGAGATAAAAATACAGTATAAATAGGATACGGAATGAAAAAACAAAACTGCACGGAGCTGAGCTGAAAGCAAGAGCAGATAGAATATCCAATAACAACAGATTATGAAGGCATTGCAGTTAAAGACCGGGGGAGTTGTGACCCCCTACTCTGGTTAGAACATGTTTTTACGCCTAGGCAACACTCCCGGAGGTCGCTGCAATGCACAAAACCGTACTTATGAAGTTAAACCAATAATAAAATAGAACAAGAAAACATAACTGCCAAAACGGCAACCATCCTCACAGTAAAACATCTAAAAAATAAAAAAAAGCACATTACAACGAACAAGACAACGAACAATATAGACAACACACTCACCCTACACCAGTTAAAGCCATTTTATTCCCATTAAAGTCACAGTTATAAGCACTATAAAACTTAGTCAAAATATCTTTCAGAAATATACTAGGATATCCTCTATCACGTGCTCTTTTCATGTATATATCGATATTGTTGTTCACATCGATGACTTTAGAATTTAATCTTTTACATCTAATTAAATAGTTTAATATAATGTTACGTTTTATATTTTTATGTATATTACTATCCTAAGATGTTATACGGACTGTCTCAAATGCAAAAACATCTCGCTTATCATATATACTGTAAATCAAGTTATTCCGATCATCGATGTATAAACATATATCGAGATAGACTATTCCTTCCTTTTCATCACTCTTAGTCTCCACTAGTTCCAAATTATCAGGATAAAAACTCATACTAAGTGTAGTGATGTTATCATTAAATACAGTTAGAATATCATCTACATAGCGAAAGAAATGTAATTCATTCAAGAGCATTACTCTACATTCATATGAGTGCAAATAGATGTCGGCAAGCGCTGATGAACATCCTCCACCCATAGGGATACCCCACACTTGTTTATAATAATCCGTGCCATTATATAATACAGTCTCATTCAAAACGAGATCCAGTAGGGCCCGATATTTACAGTATGTAATATACCTCTTTAAGTCATATTTTTCATACATAACGATGAGGATATTATATAGGTCCTTTATATCGATAGAATTAAATAAGTCTGTAAAGTCATAACTTTTGATATTCCTTACATCCCCTAACATCCCCTTTTACAGACTTATTTAATTCTATCGATTTAAAGGACCCATCATTGACTTTGCCCTTTCAAACAACATTCACTATCCGTATGAGATCAATACTATTAATAATTTATCCTCTGACCACTTGCCTGTTAAACTTGACATTAACTGCAACCCGTGCTCCCTTCTATCATTTCTCCTCATCATACTACCTGGCAGTCCTTCACTAAATTTGTTAACAACTCCCCCCCCCCCCCACCCTTTAACGATATTAACAGTCCTGATGACATAGACGCTGCTATTACCTCTATCACTAAGACAATCCAAAGCGCGCTGGAATCTGCTAAGGTCCACTCTCCCCAATATTTCTATCATAAACTACCCCATTATATTGTTGACCTAATTAACAATAGAAACCATTTCAGGAAAATTTGGCAGAAAACTCGGGACCCCAGAATGCTTAATAATTACAAAAATCTCGACAATCAGGTTAAAATTAAAATCAAAAATTTCAAAAAAAAATGGAAAGAATTTATTGAATCACTAGCTCCCGCTGATAACTCAATTTGGCAATATCTTAAAAGAATTAGGAAACCCCATAAGCCCCTTCCAACCTTTAACTCCAGTTCTCGCATCTTAACTAGTGACTCTGACAAAATTGAGGCCTTAGCAGCTAATTATGAAACCCAATTCGACCCCCACTCTAGTGTTTTTTCCCAATTACAATTGATAAAGTCTATGATATCCTCCAAAACTTTCAGTCCAGTAATCACAATAGTGAGATCGAAAAAAGCACTGTTAGCGAAGTCTTAAATGCAGTTAACTTCCTCCCTAATAGAAAAGCCCCTGGTCAAGACGATATCACCAATAATGCCATTAAAAATACCCCCTTCATTATGCCAACTAGTTAACTGATTTAATTAATAACATCTTTAAATTTAAATACTACCCACATCCCTGGAAATCGGTCATTTTTTTCCCAATTCATAAGCCTGGTGAGGATCCTTCCCTTCCGAAAAACTACAGGCCAATTAGTCTCTTATCTTCTCTTTCTAAAGTGGTTGAACACATTTTTTGTAGCCGTTGTAAAGAATTCGCCGAATGGTAACGAAAAGAAATCAGCGATACAATCTAATAATATTCAAAATGAACACTTTATTTACAAGATGATTGAGTCGATGAAAATTATGAAAATTTCAGGAGCGATGCTCTCTAATGCTGTGCTGATATACAAGTCAGCTACCACACCTCAGTTTATATTAGACGTCTAACTGCACTCAGGCACTAAAGTTCTTTAGATCGTGCACGGGAACTCAGGATGCGTCACGATCACTTCTGCGAGAATTCAAGTCCACAGAAACTCAACAATTGTCCAAATCCTTCTGGGATCAAAAAACAAGCTATGTCAGATACTGGAGGTCGACAGGAAGTTAAAAAAAAACTCTTCGCCTATCACAAGGACTTATCGAGAATTTAGATTCTGGCTGCGAGGCCAGAGTAGCGCTTCTTAGCTTGAGATCCTAAACTCAGCCTTCAATATACTTCTGCCCGAAGTAAGTTGACGAGGCGTCGAACGATTCTTCTCTGAATCGAAAGTAAAACACTTTGCCTCACCGAGGACTTGAAACGAAGTCACGGCTGCAATTGCCGGAGTAGCAAGTCTCAGCGTGAGAACTAACTGAATTTTTTTACTCTCGTAGCAACGCACTTTCAATTTGGCGCTGGTATCGCTCTAAATTTAAAAGGGCTCTAATTGGCGCCTTTTAAAAGTGACCTCATTTCTCTGGAGTTTGATTGGTATAGCGTCAACAGCTGTTTGGGTCCGCCCTCAGGTTCACTGTCGTTTTTTCCTGGAACGTACACGAAAAGAAGGGGGTCTTGTTCTTTAAGATTGTGAGAATCAATGGATTCTTCACACCGTATTCATAGTTATATCGATAGCAATAATATTCTCTCTAATGCCCAATTTGGTTTCAGACCCAAACATTCTACCACACATCAGCTGCTTCGAGTTACTGAGTACATCCATGATGGACTACAGAACAGAATGCAGACTGGAGCTGTCTTCTTTGATATTCTTAAAGCTTTTTATACTGTCTGGCACAGTGGCCTTATCTATAAACTCATTAAATTTAAAATGCCAGCTGCCCTAATTAAACTTATACAATCCTATCTTTCGGACAGAACTTTTGCTGTAAGCTATTCTGGTACCACTTCAGCCCTACGCCTTGTTAATTCGGGGGTTCCTCAAGGTTCGAAACTCGGACCGGTCTTATATAACTTATTTATAAATGATATCCCCACCACCCCGAACACTTCGCTTGCGCTCTATGCTGATGACACAGCAATTCTCGCTAAAAACCATAATGTCAGATATATGTATACTTACCTCCAACGTCACTTTAACATTCTTGAGCGCTGGTTTGATAAATGGCGTATTAAATTAAATCCCAGTAAAACAAAAGCTATCTTCTTTTCATACAATAGGATTCTCCCACCCCCAGTTAACTGTAATATCTTTAATACCTCAATGTTCACTGTAACACTGTCTCTAAATAACTGTAACCGACTACCGAACCAATAACTGACAATAAGCCATGCGGTATCGTTAAGTATGTTAAATTCGCGACTAGAATCAATAAAGTTATCTTAGTATTATAAGAGTATTTGTATAATATATTACAATGACGACGAGGTGGATTATTTTTTAACCCACATTAAAGCAGTATATAAGTAACAACTGTATTTTCAACAGTACAAAACAGTATCTGTTTTCTTTGTTGTGTGAAATCGCGTCATGGCAGATCGGCAAATGGGGACTAATCGGACATAATCGGGACTTTGAATTCGTTCGACGAGGACTCCGATGAATTTTCTCTATACGTCGAACGGCTTGAACAGTACTTTGCAGCAAACGACATCGATGAGAAAAAGAAAGTTGCAGTTTTTATTTCGGTGCTTGGGGCGAAAACTTATAAGTTGTTGCGTAATCTGCTCCAACCAAAATTGCCGAAAGACTGTAAATATGATGAGCTAGTGAATACGCTCAGTAACCACTTCAAACATACACCGATTATCATAGTAGAATGCTTTCGTTTTCAAAGACGACATCAAGAACCAGGAGAAATTGTGTCAACATTTTTAGTGGAGTTACGACGTTTAGCGTCCACGTGTGAATTCGGTACTTTCCTGGAAGAAGCAGTTCGCGACCGTTTTGTTTGTGGTTTGCGGTGTGAAGCTACCTATAAGAGATTGCTGGCTAAAAAAGACCTCAAACTCTCAGATGCTACGGAAATTGCATTAGCAATGGAGTTAGCCGAAAAAGATGCTTCCAAGATTAATGTTCCAGACCAAGCCACAGTACATAAAGTTAAAAATTCTCACTCGAAGTATACTAAACATCAGTATAAAAAATGTTATAGATGTGGAGCCGCCCATAGTTCTGATAAGTGTAAATATAAAAGTGCAAAGTGTCATGGTTGTGGAAAAATTGGCCATATCCTTCCTGTTTGCAAGAAGAAAAAAAAAAAGAAATCAGCCAAAATGATATCAGCAGAGGATATACCTGAAGTAAGTGATTTAAATTTGTTTCGCATCAAATCTGTGAATAAAATTATTGAAAAATCCTTCACAGTTCCTGTCAAAATTAGCAATAAATCTATTACCATGGAACTGGACACTGCTGCTGAAGTATCACTAATTTCTGAATCTTGGTACTCAAGTATAATTCCTGGTGTTGCATTGAAACCAACATCAACTGTTTTGAGAGATTTTAATGGAAGAGAAATAGAAATTGTAGGTCAAGCTATGGTCTCGGTGTCATATGAAAATCAAAGTAAGACACTTCCCTTAATCGTTGTCAAAGGTGATGGACCAGCATTGTTTGGAAAAGATTGGATAACTGGGTTCAAGTTGAATTGTAAAAATATTTTTGCAGTAAAATGTGAACCATGTATAAAGGTAGAAGAAGCTATTAATGACTTAAAAATGTCCTATGTTAACCTTTTCGAAGAATCTGATTCACCAATTAGCCATTTCAAAGCTAAGTTGAAAGTAAAGGAAAATTGTGAACCTGCATTTTGCAAAGCTCAACCAGTACCTTACTCAATCAAACAGAAGGTATCTGAAGAGATCTACAAAACTAAGGAAAGAGGTGTATGGGATTTCGTAGACAACTCCAGTTGGGCTACACCACTTGTAAATTGTACCTAAGAAGAATGGAACAGTAAGGCTTTGTGGTGATTTCAAAGTAACCAAAAACAGGTTTTTAGACCCAAGTCAATATCCCCTGCCCACACAGCAAGATTTGTTTTCTACCTTAAATGGTGGAAAGTATTTCACAAAGTTGAACTTGTCACATGCTTACCAACAAGTGGAACTAGACAAAGAATCCCAAGAGTTTTTGACACTAAACACTCATTTAGGGTTTGTGCGTCCTCGTAGGTTTTTATATGGCATAACCTGTGCAGCATCTGTTTTTCAGTCCATTTGAAAAAATAGTTCAAGGATTGCAATCAGTAATATGTTTCCAAGATGACATCTTGATCACTGGATCTACTTTCAAAGAACATCTTGAACATGTGAAAAGAGTTTTTGACTGTCTGCGTAAATACAATGTTAAATTAAATCTAAATAAGTGTGAATTTGCAAAAGGCTCAGTTGAATTTTTGGGTCACAGAATTGATTCTGAGGGCATTCATCCCACTGATGAGAAGATCAAAGCAATTGTTAGCATCAATTATCCAACTAGTGTGACTGAATTGAAATCATTCTTAGGTTTATTGAACTATTATGCTAAATTTATCAAAAATGCCTCCATGATTTTAGCACCTTTGTATGAACTGTTGCATGCAGATACTCCCTGGCAGGGCCGCCCAGAGACTTTACGGGGCCTGGGGCAAACTTCTGTTGGGGGCCCCAAGAAATCTGATTAATCGAATAATTTTTTTTATTTTTTTAGGGGCCCCTTTTTTCAGGAGATTATTTTGAATTTTGAAGTACGGTACAAGTTTCAGAATTTTATTTCGGAGGAAATCTAATAAATATTTTTTTAAAAATTTTTTGGTGCCCCTCCGGCAGTTGGGGGCCTAGGGCAAAGTGCCCCATTTGCCCCCCCCCCCCCCCGTCTGGGCGGCCCTGCTTCCTGGCAATGGACAGAACGGCATGAAGAAACATTCCAGAAGTGTAAGAGTTTGCTTACATCTAGTGCAGTACTTGTACATTATGATGAAACACTTCCTATCAACTTGTCATGTGATACTTCACCTTTGGGTTTAGGTGTGGTTCTGTCACACTTTATAAATAATGAAGAACGACCTATTGCATATGCCTCGAGAACTCTAACCAAGGCAGAAAAAAATTATTCGCAACTAGAAAAGGAAGCCTCTGTCATTATCTTTGGTATAAAAAAATTTCACCAGTACATTTATGGACGACAATTCACTATTGTAACGGATCATCAACCGTTAATTACAATCTTTGGTGCCAACAAATCAATCCCAGCTATGGCAGCTGCAAGATTGCAAAGATGGGCAATTCTGTTGTCATCTTTTCAGTATTCCATTCAAGGATTGCAGAAAAGAAATGAACATACAAATGCAGATGCATTATCAAGAGTACCTATTGTACATAATGATTTAGAAGAACCTGAAATTTTCAAAATTTCGCATTCTCCCTGATATCTGAGGATCTCCCAATTAGCAGTGAGGAAATCGCCAAAGCTACTTGCAATGATGCCTTGCTTGGAATTGTTCTGAAATATGTACAATATGGTTGGCCAAAACAAGTCAGTGATGACAAGGTAGAATCTTTTTTCACTATACAAAAGGTAGTAAAGACTGTAATTGCCTGTTATGGGGAATGAAAGTTATTATCCCTGACAAGTATAGAAGCAGATTGTTAAATTTATTACATGATGCACAACCTGGTATTGCAAGGATTGCCTGGATTGCCTTGGCACGCAGTCATTATTGGTGGCCTCTTTTGGATCGTGACATTGAAAATATGGCAAAACAGTGTTCTTCATGCCAAGAAAATGCACGATTACCACCTATAGCTCCTCTACAGTCATGGGTTTGGTCAAAATCCCCATGGGAGCGAATCCATGTTGATTTTGCTCAAAAAGATAACAGAAATTACTTTGTTATTGTTGATAGTCATTCTAAATGGTTAGAAGTAACTGAAATGAGATCAACAGCAGCAAAACAAACCATTGGTCTTGCAATGCCTTTTTGCTAGGTATGGTCTTCCTGTAGAACTTTTTTCTGACAATGGACCTCCATTTACATCTCATGAATTTCAGTTTCTTAAAAATGAATGGAGTTAAGCATACCCTCATACCTCCTTACAGACCAAGAACCAATGGGTTGGCAGAAAGAGCTGTGCAAACATTTAAACAAGCACTGAAGAAAATGAGTAGTGATAGAAAGGATCAAAGTAGCTTGAATCAAAAAATTTTCAGATTTCTTATAACGTATCGTTCTACACCTCACTCTACGACTTAAGTCTCCTCGGCTGAACTTTTTCTCTCAAGACCAATTCGTACACTCTTGTCATTAGTTCATCCGGTTCTAAAAGAGAGAGTAACCAGCAAACAATTGATCCAGAAGAAATATCACGATCGCAGCCATAATCAAAACAGAAATTTTCAGTGCAATCAAGATGTGTGGATTTCTTCCTACAGACAACGTAAGTGGTTGAAAAGAAAAGATACCACCTTTGTGCTCGAGGAATAAACAGGAAAACCAACGTAAATAAAGCACAAATAAGATGCAATTATTTTGCATATGGCCATTTCGAAGCTACAAAAGAGCTTCTTCATCAGTGCAACGAACTTAGTGGCAGCTCAAAAAGCCGAAAACTAAGCCAAGTAACGTAAGTGGTTCCCTGGCTAACCAAACAACGTGGACTCAAATCATTGACTGCCAGTGTTCATAACTCGAGTGTTTTGGTCCATGAAGACCAAATACGTTCTAAAGTTCCCAACACAGAATCTGACAGGTGTCAGTCTTCAGAGTACTACTGGTATGATGATGATGAAACAGTGCAAGAAGTTCCTGAAACAAATAACAATCCAATTATCTCCAGGCGCAACCCAATACGAAACCGCAGAAAACTCAATAGACTGGACTTGTAATTATTTAGGTTTAATAATTTTTTTTCACAGGGAAGGTGATGTAATATCTCTAATACCTCAATGTTCACTGTAACACTGTCTCTAAATAACTGTAACTGGCTACCGAATCAATAACTGGCAATAAGCCATGCGGGATCGTTAAGCATGTTAAGCTTGCGACTAGAATCAATAAAGTTATCTTTGTATTATAAGAGTATTTGTATAATATATTACATTAACGTTTATGGTCAGCTCATCCACTTTGAAAGGGAAGTGAAATATTTGGATATCTTCGTGGATAGTAAGCTTACTTGGAAGAAAAATATTAATAATATCTGCAAATTTTTTAAAGCTAGAAAAGATATCGCCCACCTCCTGTACCAGGAGGAGATGAGTATAGAAAATAAACTTCTGCTTTACAAAACAGTACTTCGACCTATACTTCTTTATGCAGTACCTGTATGGGGGTCAGCGGCTAACAGTCATGTCCAGAAATTGCAATGCACACAAAATAAAACCTTACGTCTAATCACTAAAGCCAATAGATATAAAACTAACTACTCCCTCCACAAACATCTAAGTATTGAACCCATTCGCCTGACTATAATTAATCTCGCCACTAAATTTTATAATAGTCTTTACTCCACCCCTAATGAAGAAATTGCCAATCTTCCTGATTATGACAATAGAGAATTTAATCGTGGACCTAGAGCGACTCTAGTTCTTGACACTAGGATTACTCCCAACTCTTCTTTCCTAAAATTTATTTATTTTCTTTTTTCTTTGTCATTCAGTTTTCCTTAAATTCATTCTAGAACGCTTAATTTTCACACACACCCCTTTTTTTTCCTAATTATATGCAGTCACATCATCTTACGCTGTTTTGAAAAAGGAAGTGTGTCGTCTCGTTGGTGTAATATGCCTCTGCGAATCCTCATGGTCAAATTGTGAGCCGTCCTCCCTGATATCTTCTGCTAAGCTCCTGGATCCTGTTTCGTCAACCAATCAGGTTGCGGGACACATTTTGCTCTCGACCAGTAGTTAAGCTTGATCTTTTTTAACCTCTGTAATATAAATTCATCATGTTGCTTCCTTTTTCGGCCTGTTTTCAAGCACGGGGTTGCTTGATAGTTCTTTCCCATCCTGGGTTTGATCCCAGCGTTTAATATTTTTGCTGCTCGCGGTCCTCTGTGGCTCGTCTTCGACTTTTGAGAGTTTAATCTTTATATTTTGCTTTTTATCTTATCTTATATTGGAACATTTTAGTTTGACAAGTCTTGCTGATTTAATTTTGTTTGTTGATTTTATTTTGTGTTAACTTTAACTTACTAAATTCTAATGTTTTTATTTTTATTTTTTGTAACTTCTTTAATTTAGTTTGCAACTTTTTTTTTACTTGATTCATTTCTTCTTGGACCATGCGTGAAAAGCTTCAGTGCTCCCCATATCCATACTGAGGGTAAAGGGCTTTCTTAACCCTATTTGGAACATCACGAAAACTTTTTGTCCATGTCCATGCGTAATATATCAAGAGATAAATGAAAAATATACCCGTGCGGTGGCACCATACTTTATCTCTTTTGAATTATTTATTATTTTTAAACCTTTGTTGATCATGATACATTACGGTATTTTAATTTAGTGGCAACAATGATTGTTGAAAACCTTTCATTTTAATCCTTTTTTTCTGGGTTAATTCCCAGTATACGGATTACCATTTTTTACAAGTTGCCGGTGCTCACTTATTCTGTCGTTTTTTGTTTAATTTAGTTACTTTTTTGCATATTCTTTCTTTTTATGCTTCTGTCTGAATCTCTGGAATATTTTTTATTATCATTCTCAAGTAGGAATTAAGCAAAATCTTAACATTTATTCTCCAAATATTTGGACACAACATTGTTTATCAGGGGTGTTTTATAACAACTGTTAATTATGTTTGTGTTAGCTTTGATTATTGCTATTCCGTTTGTGTTTTTAAGTATCCCTTTTTACTGTGTTCACGTTTGTTTATTTTGCCATCATTTTTATTATTATTCTCAAGTAGGAATTAAGCAAAATCTTAACATTTATGCTCCAAATAGTTGGACACAACATTCTTTACCAGAGGTGTTTTAAAACAACTGTTAGTTATGTTTGTGTTTAGCTTCGATTACTGATATTCCATTTGCGTGTTTTTAAGTATCCTTTTTTACTGTGTTCACTTTTTGTTTATTTTGTATTTGCTGTGTAGTAACATTTTATTCTTTTATTTATAGCGCTTTAATTGTCAAATCGTAGATCAAACAACTTTATTGTGAATTTTGAAATGATTATGCCGAATGATGGGAGGTATTACTTTGCTCTTGGCTGGTGACTTCTGACAGACTCTGCCTGTTATTCCACGTGGAGCAAGAACTGATGAAATACATGCATGTCTGAAATCTTCAGTTATATCGAATGAAATTGAAACACTTGATCTTC
This sequence comes from Dolomedes plantarius, assembly GCA_907164885.2. Classification (NCBI taxonomy): domain Eukaryota; kingdom Metazoa; phylum Arthropoda; class Arachnida; order Araneae; family Dolomedidae; genus Dolomedes; species Dolomedes plantarius. Next base: position 20,948,737 of record OU015495.1, on the reverse strand, counting down.
AAACTAATATGAGGGTTCATACGACAGGTGATGCTGATGAATATCAGTTTTCTGATACTTTACTTCAACTAGGAAATGGAAACTTGATGTCTCATGGCGATGTTGGACTTATAGCAGTGGAAGATATTGGAAAATTAATTTAAAATCATGAAGATTTGTTACAAGAAGTGTTCCCCAACCTCTCTCAGCATTTTAAAGATCATAGTTGGTTACGTGAAAGAGCTATCCTTGCACAAATAAACGACAACGTTATACTCATTAATAAGCAGCTTTTATGTCATTTGCCTGGCACATCTCAGATTTATAAGTCTGTTGATACAGTTCGTGCTACAGATGATAGAGTACTTTACAACATTTCATATGCGGAGGGGAAAGTCAAGAAAAAAGTATTTAACGCCCATACGCGAAGGGGTGGAAACTTCTCGCCGGGGGGGGGGGGTGGAAGAATTTTCTTCTGCCTGCGACTGTTTGCAGGACGTGGGATGCGTAACCAGAAAATTTAAATACCTTTAGGCCTGGACTCCACTTCACCAGAAAACGCGACAGAAACAGAAAACAGAATCGGGAAAATCTACACACTTCCGGTTTTTTCCGTTTCTGCCCAGCAGAATGACGGCGGAAAACAGAGTTGAAAATGTTGAACTTTTCTGTTTCCGTCCGCGGATTCCGCGTGTATGACAGCCAATAGGAATGCGTCTTGATCCACGAAACACAAAACAGCAATGGCGTCTCGGTTTGACATGGAAGCGTTTATTTATGAAACCATCACCTCCATAACTGCAAGCTAAATAAGTCAAACAGTAAATTCTACTAAAATAATTTGTTGGAATAATGATTTTCTATTACCAGATAATGGATTTAGTGCAAACTGATCTGTAATCCTAAGATGTCACTTTGTAAAGGTCTGATATTTTTAACTATCCAAATGTTATAGAGATGATATACACTAAACATGACAACTAAAACCCTCAGTAATATTTTGTCGAAATTTCTATTACATACTATTTGTTATGCACTACTGTTTTTTCAACAAGACTGTTTTTTCAGAACTCCTGATCGGTAGTTCGAAGATCTCTAATTAAGGTGTTGTGAATACCATGTTTTTCCCTTTCTTGGAAAATCTTTCAAACCCAGAATCGATGTTTTCTTTTTTTTTGCTTCAGAGGTTCTAATTAAAGACAGCAGACTTAGGAAGTGCAAACTCGCCATAGCAAAATCTGTGTCGTTTTCCATACTTTCTTGAGCATAAGTATTTTATGTCCGAATCACAGCCAATGTAAAACAATAAACAAAAAACGACGACAGATGGCGCCAGCTGAGCGGAATCTGTCTGAGCGAAATCTGGTGAAGTGGAGTACAGAAAGAACGGAATCTCAGCAGAAACAGAAAACAGAAAAAATTCCGTTTTCTGTTTCTGGTGAAGTGGAGTCCTGGCCTTAGGCCTGGACTCCACTTCACCAGAAAACGCGACAGAAACAGAAAACAGAATCGGAAAATCTACGCACTTCCGGTTTTTTCCGTTTCTGCCCAGCAGAATGACGGCGGAAAACAGAGTTGAAAATGTTGAACTTTTCTGTTTCCGTCCGCGGATTCCGCGTGTATGACAGCCAATAGGAATGCCTCTTGATCCACGAAACACAAAACAGCAATGGCGTCTCGGTTTGACATGGAAGCGTTTATTTATGAAACCATCACCTCCATAACTGCAAGCTAAATAAGTCAAACAGTAAATTCTACTAGAATAATTTGTTGGAATAATGATTTTCTATTACCAGATAATGGATTTAGTGCAAACTGATCTGTAATCCTAAGATGTCACTTTGTAAAGGTCTGATATTTTTAACTATCCAAATGTTATAGAGATGATATACACTAAACATGACAACTAAAACCCTCAGTAATATTTTGTCGAAATTTCTATTACATACTATTTGTTATGCACTACTGTTTTTTCAACAAGACTGTGTTTTCAGAACTCCTGATCGGTAGTTCGAAGATCTCTAATTAAGGTGTTGTGAATACCATGTTTTTCCCTTTCTTGGAAAATCTTTCAAACCCAGAATCGGAGTTCTCTTTTTTTTTGCTTCAGAGGTTCTAATTAAAGACAGCAGACTTAGGAAGTGCAAACTCGCCATAGCAAAATCTGTGTCGTTTTCCATACTTTCTTGAGCATAAGTATTTTATGTCCGAATCACAGCCAATGTAAAACAATAAACAAAAAAAAAACAAAAAACGACGACAGATGGCGCCAGCTGAGCGGAATCTGTCTGAGCGAAATCTGGTGAAGTGGAGTACAGAAAGAACGGAATCTCAGCAGAAACAGAAAAAAATTCTGTTTCTGGTGAAGTGGAGTCCTAGTGTTTTCATTATCTGACAATGATTGCTGAAGGGAGCGGGTCCCTAAACCGACCGGCTAGACGCAGCTAATTTGTAATAAATACAACGATCAATGTATGCAATTGATGTAAAAAAAAAAAAAAAAATATTTATAAAAAATATCGTAAGGGATATTTTTATAGACAAAATAATGTAGAAGAAAATATTCAAATTAAATCTAATAGAACATACTAAAGAATATACTGCAGTTAATGTAGTACAGTTTGAGGAAGATATCATTTACTGTACTTAAATATTCTTTCCAATCGTCTGCCGCATTAGAAAGAAGAAAAATTTTTTTTTGTTTATTTCGTTGTTATGCACGTGACGCATAGTTTAAAGTATCACAAAAAGAAAAGAAACCACGTGATCAGCATTTAATAAATTAAATTCTAAAAATGAATCTTTCAAAATTCACCAAAAATCAGAAAATGGAGGTAAAGATTCGTGAAAGATTTAATTTTAAAGGAATTTTTATGATCTTTCTCGTGATATAAATTTTATAACCCTCGGATTATTACTTTAAATGCGAACTTAAAAAAAGTTACTAAAACAGCTTAAAAATTTAATTTTAAAAATCTTTCTTAGTGCACCCCTACAGTATAAGAGGAATGGCCATGTAAAATTTCAGTCCTTTAGGTCTAGCAGTTTGGTCTGTGCGTTATCTGTCAGTCAGTCACGGAACTGTTTTATATATATACTAGCAGAAAACCCGCACTTCGCTACGGAGTACATTCAAATTAAATACAACGGTCAATGTATGCAATTAATGCATATATATATATATATATATTAAATACGACGATCAATGTATACAAATGATGTGAAAAAAAAGTGTTTGTGCGTTGTATGTCAGTGAGTCAGTCAGTTATGGAACTGTTTTATATATATGAGGCATTGAAAGGCAAAGTGGTGTAAGTCAATTTTTCAACATTTTTCATTTGGGGGCAAATATGTAATCTCCATGTTCAATTTATGGTGCAATTGTAAAATAGTTATTATTTGCAATATTGTAATAATTGTCATGAATTATATTTTGTTCAATTTATGGTGGAATTTTTTGTAGTTTTTGCAGTCAAACTCTTTTGACTTACACCACTTTGCCTTTCACCGCCTCATATATAGATAGACAATAAACCCTTGTTATTGTAATGCAGCAGTAAGATTCGTTTTCATGAAACCTTAATCCATATAATATTATTGACAAAAATAAAACGCATCAAATATTGAGTGGGAGGGGGCCCGCTGTATTATTTTGCCCCGAGCCCTGGCTCAGCAATTAATAAATGACAAAACTTTTTAGCAATATCTAGCCCGCGCTTCATTACGAAATACACGAATACCATTCTTCCTGTCATTTTAATTCAAATTCACTTGAGCAGTTGAGTCGTCATTCGTACCTGTCATTGAACGACCGTCACCTGACATTGAATATGGATTTTAGATTTTAATTTCAGGGTTTTAGGCCCCTTTATAACTTGTATTTGGCTTACACAAAAATAATTTGCAATTTTTGTTGCCCCCTCTTTCATAGTGTTTGCATTTTTGACAATCCCAGCTGAAGGAGAATTGACAGCAATTGCCATTCTAAATTTTAACAAGCTGTCTTGCATACTCCAAGAGTTTTTCTTATAGAATTTTTAATGAAATTCATTATGAGCACACACAAAATAGTCTTGTTCGGTTTGTTATTTGCATATCATGTTACTATTAGTTTTTTAACTTATCTTTGCCAGTTATAAAGTAAGAAACTAATTGCATTCATTCGTTTTACGACAATGATTCTTAATGGTGAACCTGGTAACACTGTATTTTATGTGCTGCGTCTGGACAACTGTGAAAATTACAGGTAAGGAATTCAAGATACAGTGAAATAAAAATAGTCGAGGTAGATGCTGGTTCGAAAATTTGCTCAGGCATGACAGATTTGTAAAGATAAATTGTGAACTTGAATTCATTGCAAAATAAGATATCTAGAATAGAAAGGTGGAGATTCCTTCCAAACATCTAGCAGGTGCACTTCCATTTTAATATTTGTGCAGCAAAAACGAAAATTTCAAGTACTCTTTAAAAGCCTTTTAATAAGGTCCTTAAACTGAAGGCAAGGAATTCTGAAGGACATTTAAGAGACTACAAGAAAGCTAGCGATGCTCATTTTAATAAATCAGGAACCTTGTAGTGGATGACTTGTACAACAAATTTGCAAGCTCATTCTTCATAAAACAAGTCTCTTGAAATTTGAACTGAAATCAGAAGATTGCATAGATATTTAGTTATTTGGCTTCCATGTAGAGAGAACTGAATGAAACAGAGTTTGTTCCAATCGCTGTGTAGTGGTATTAAAAAGAAAAACGGACAACTGATTTAGCTACACATACCATGTTTAATTAGATGGCAGTAAAAAGTATACATCTTCATTTAAAATCCAACACAAAAAGTCCACAATGTGATACTTAACACTAAAATACTCCATTGGCTCCGAATCGATCACTTTGTATAGGATTTTAAGATGTCGGCATTTATACAAACATGAAGCGTGGTCCCAGTCACGCAATATACATCAAAGATTTTCGTCTGAAAACACATTTAATAATATGTACACGTGTTGCTTAGAACGCAACACCACATGATGAGCTCTTGGGTGTCAGGTACAATTCTCTATGCGATGCACCTGCAGAAGAGAATCAACTGTTGTCACAACACAATAACAGAAACAAATACTTTTTTTCCTTGGCCTTGAGACAGAATCCGGAGAAATATCAAACACAAGTCATGGAAAAGTATGAAGAGTGGATCATTTTTATCCATACACTTTGTGAATAACTAGAAAGATATTGTTTTGAGGATCAGTTGAGCACTGGCATAAAATAAGTCAAAAATAAACCCAATAACTTTGAGATCCTATATGCAGATATTATAATGTTGGAATAAAATGTGTGTAGGTACATCAGTCAAATTACTTTTGAGAAGTAACTGATGATACAAACAATTACTATTAGGCAATGTAAAATAAGTAGATTACCCTCTGTCAGAGTCTACTATTTTTATCAAAAACATTACAGTATCAAATGTAATGAGTATGAAATTTTTTTTTTAAAAAAAGAAGTTACTTTTACATTCCAATAATAGATAGAGGTAATTGTTTTTACAATCCATTCCTTTTCAAACCCAATTTGTTCCTGTATGCACATAGACATATATAGTGCTGTAGAAGTCTAAATGCTTATAGCATGGAGGATGCATTTCTTAAAATTATGTTTGGAATGATATTTAATACATAAATATACAAATCTAAACAAATGTTTTCTCTATCTTATTTCATATGTAGGTATTACACTGGACTTGTATATATTTCAGCAGCACTATACACATAAAATACATACACACATGTCGAAAATTTAATATATCAGTTGAAAGAATCTGACTATATATCTTTAAGCCATTTTTTTTGACCCAATAGAGGGGAAATACAGAACCCTATAACCGGTCACTATGAAATATAGACAGCTTAAAACAATTTTCTTTTTCAGATATCTCAAGTCATGTGAAATAGGGTTGATAATCAACTGATTTTCTGAATAAATTCTATTTTCAATGCAGTAAAACAAATGAAATCACTTAAAATACAGACCCCCTTTCCAAATGTACATAATGCAATTCAAAATAAAGAATGTGGTATGAATTCATCCAAAACAAATTTTAGGATTTTACAGAAAAACTCTCACAGATTTCCTTGTCCAATCATTACCTATATATATATATATATATATATATATATATATATATATATATATTTATATACAAAAATTCGTACCAACTCTTTAATTTCAGTCACTCATTATCCAGTGCATAATTTGTAACAAAAAAACCCTTACATTCATAATAGGAGCAAAGACACAAACTCATCATATCAACTTTACTATAATTAATGTACTACCCTAATTCCCAATTGGTGTTAATCTATGTAGTTTGAAGGAATTTTATAGAACTCTGAATGATAAATTTGTTCAGCTTAATTTTTAAACTAAACAAGAATTATTGAATGAGTGACAATGATTCTAAATGAATCAATAAATATCAATTTCATATTTTATAAATATAATCTTTACAAAAAGATAACATGCACAGAAATTTGCATATTTAATTTACAGAGGGGCAAATGGCACCAGAAAATACCATCATTTTCTTACCATAAATGTATAAACATGAAGTTATTATATTAATAAACTATTTAAGCATGTCCAATCTATATTTATAAAAGAATTACTAATTAGAATAGTAATTCAACGTAGAGAGAACTCTATATCCAGCAACATACAGTGTTAATGAAAAGTAGCCTTGAAGAATTCAGCTAAACAGAGCCAGATCAAACAAAAGATTTAAATGGGATACTGACTAAAAAAATTTGCATCCATTCACTATCTCTAATGAAACAATATTATAGAAAATTGAACTTTTGTACTTTAACTCTTTCATTTGGTAGAATTAAAATAATTTCATCCAAATATGATCACCATACATACTCAATAGTTAAACATAACTTAAACATATCCCCTACCCTTTAAAACACACAAAAAAGAAATTAAGTGAGAGAGCCATCTTTCGACAAAATAATACAGATGAATGGAAATATAATCACATGCATACACACTTAAATACATAACATTCATTAAAGTCAGAAAAATTTGAACATGGAATCATAAGAAGAATTCACTTTTCTGTATTGAAACATGTGCTGGCATAAAACTGAACAGTATTCTATGATGTGATGTTACATTTCTGTCACTTAGACAACCCTAGTTACCATGAGATAATAAAAGACATAAAATAAATGCCTATAATATTCAACAAAATACTATCACTATTGCCCTTTTATAAAACTTTACATAACAACGAAATTAATTTTAACATCACACAGATTATATTGTGTCAAAATCTTCCAATATACACGTGAACCATACAGCATCTTGTTAGGGATAAAAAATATCACAATTTAAGAATGTATTCAAAAATACTGTCCTTAATTACACACAGCACATGTGATGACTCAATATGTCAGATGCATGTACAAATTATGAGTTTTATTGCCAACATTTTTTAAGAGGTTATAATTCTCTGTCAGTACATGAATATGAATCAATGTACCCACAACAATACACTACATTGATATACTAATTAGGCAATTACAGCTTGATATAAAGTTTTTCTTTTACCCTTTATCTATCAAAAACAAGACTAATGCAAAGAAATCCATGGTGCAGGAAACTGACTCTCAAACTAATGCTGAATTACTGTACTTATTTTAAATCGACAACACTCATTGGAAAGCATTAACAATACAAACTGTAGGAATATGTCAACAAAAATCACAAGGATAAGCTTTTGCACTCAGAATCACTGGGTTTTCTGAGTAGAAATCATACCATATACTCACACACACAAAAGAAAATCGCATGGAATGCAATAAATATGTGAAAGATGCAAAAGAAATTTAAAAAAAAAATTCAAGTTTAAAACTAATGAGATAATTCCATTTTCTGTTTCAAACTAGACTAGTAAAAAATATATATATATTATGGAATAAAATGAAACTATTAGGTCTAGATTAGTCACCGACAAACTTTTTTTTTTATTATTATTATTATTAAAAATCTTCAAAGTCAAAATCCCCACCAAGTTTAAAAAACTATAAATGCATGTTACATGACTACATTACACTCAGTAACAAAATAGTGGGGAAAAAAAATTTTAAAAATGTTTCTACTATGTATGCTTGAAATGAATGTATGATAGTTAGATTATGACCTGTTAAAAAGAATGATTTCTAAGCAATAATCAAGAAATATGATTATTTAATTATCTTTCCAGCCACGGAGGAAAAATTTCATACTTAAAATTTTTCTGACAAATGATAAATTTTGAAAAATAACCTTTTTTTTGTAAAAAAAGAAAAATAACTTTTTCAGACAATATATATTTAAATGTCTTTTACAAAAGGAAAACAAAATTATTGCAAATAAAATCAATTGTCCATCCGTACATGCACAACCCTCTCTTAAATTCCTCGATATGTCTGACATCAATGATGTTTCACTTTAACAAAAAAAGAAAACAATGAAAAGACAGACACTCAAGTTCAAAATCATCCCAGGAATAATTAATAATCTACAAGTATAAAAAATTTTCAGAGCTGCTTTGTTCGAAAATTTACTTAAAATAATATGAACACAAGAAAATTATATGTACAAAGTGCATACATGGAACACAGCACTTGAAATCATATTCACCCAAAATTATCACAGATGTGTGTGTGGCCCTTGTACTTATAATTTGAATACAATAAATACAATCTACAATGGGTTTAAGAAGTAAAAGTCACAAGTTTCATATGCTAGCATATCCAACCACTCACAAGTTTTGACCTAAAAAAAAATATGAAAATGCCTTAAGTATTATGAACTTGAATGAATTTTCCATAGTCATAAAGCACATCTTTAAGAAAAATTAACCGTTCATAACAAATATTAGGAAAATCACCACTATTGCAAAAATTTAAGTAAACAGTTCTCTCTGATGTGAATATTACAGATTTTCAACAAGATATACAGACTTTCTACAGTGCAATAGATGTAATTTTTCATAAATGCATATCATGAGAATACAGCTTTTTTTTCTAAAGAGAAGGCAGTTACAGACTGCTGAGACATCTGACTGCAGTATTTACTTCTTATCTACAGAACTACTTAAATTCTCTACCTCCCGAAGGAGGCGTATGAGGCTGTCTAAGCCTAGCAAGTAACCAGTGTCTGGTCCACTGTACACTGTTGTGTCTCCATTGTAGCCTGCATATGTCGTGTGGGCAAAATCAATCATGCGCACATCAACTTCAGGTCCATGGCCAACTTTGCACTTTTTGCTCTCAATAGACATTTTGTGAGAGGATAGCCAAGATAAAGATGCAGAGGCTGATGTTGAATCATTGCTACTCTCCAGAGAGGATTCATCATCCATCATGCTATCCACTCCATATTTATCCATGTCCTCAAAACAGCTGGTATCATTCTTTAGGAGACCAAAAAAGTCTTCGTTCTCTTCATCTCTTCCTTTCACACATCCCTCATACAGTATTAGAAGAGAGCTGGAAAAAAATCGAAAGGAATTCTGCTTCTCGATGGCTTTTCTCAATTCAATCAGGCAACCAATGACTTTGCGAATCATTGACACTCGAAGATAAAGACCATTAAAGAAAAACTGAAATAATGCACTTCGCACACCACTTTCATCCAAACTGCGTCCATAATATTTGTCTTTACAAATGTATCCATCAAGATCAGCTTGATATACCTGTGAACAGAACAAACATAATTCAATTTATTTTTTTGTCTTAAAACAGTATAAAATGATTGAATAGATATAACAAACTGGAACATATATCAATGTACGTGAATGATGAAATGCTTGACGCAAGACACCATTGTCCTCACCATTTTAAAGTATTCCACTAATGTCAACATTATTCTATACATAAGAACAATATATGTTCAGTAGATAATGGAACTATCTATAACTAATAATAAAAACAAAGAGGAAATTAACAAAGTACATTTGCGAGATGAACTGTGTATATGATGGCAGATAAACAGCTTTTCATTAAAATTATGAATTTCAACATTTTTTACATAAAACTGTAAAGGTAACACCCTTATAACATAGTCAATTGGTTCCTAAAAAATTTCTTGTTATGCAAAACTACGAGCTAGTTCAAAAAAAAGGGCCAGGTTTAAAAAATTAACATTATACTATTTTCTTTGAATAACCAAGATAAATATGTTTATGTAAACAACCAATAATTGACGGACCTATTAGACATTAATATTAAATAGTGCTTTCATCTTCATCACTGCTTATCATCCAATGAGGGCATTCTCTTTCTGGTAAAATATCTTTATCTATTGAGTTATCTCGTGTAGCTTGTTGATTTCAATGCTCTACTTTATCTGAAAAATTTGTTACTTTTGTTTGTATGCATTCACCTGAACATTCTTTACAGATTTCATTGCAAGGACCTAAGAATTTGTGATGTTCTCTCTTAAATATTATGGTTCTTTCAGTGGAAGGATCTGCTGGCTAAGTTTATGCCTTCCCGTATGCTTTAAAAGGTAAAACAAAACTTTGAACTTCAGTGTTTTCATTTGTGCTATCATCTTGTCAATTAATTTGGTCAACTCAGAAGCTATTTCAACCATATTTGCTACACCAACCTAATTCTTCAATATCTTCAGGATTTATGTTGTCAAAACCTTCCCCTCCTAAAGACTTAGTAACTTCTATTATTATACTAGTAGGTAACCCGCCATTTTGACGTCATAAAAGTATATGAAAGTTAAAAAATATCCCGAATTATCTAAAATATTGCATTTAATCCACACCTTGTAAAAGCAAACCATTTCATTATTTTTTATTTATTTAGTTTTTCATGCGATTGGAGTAGTAGACTGCCATCCAACCCATCATTTTGACGTCATAATACTAAAAATGACGTCATAATGGAAAAAGTATATGAAAGTTAAAAAAATTTTTAACAGTTCACTACGCAATTCATTCACATTCAAATTTGTTTACTTTCAGAATTCATCGCAAAAGTAAACAGATTTTTAAAAACTGTTAAATATACAGCTAAAAACATCCAATTTTTTTTAGTTCTGAATGTTTTATAGAAAAATAGGCTGAACAAACGTGATTTGAGGGAGAAAATATTTGTTTTTAGGTAAGAAAAAGTTCTGATCCACATTTGAAATTGAAATTAAGCCTAGCCGGTGGTTTGTTTACTGAGGGCTTCAATTGAAAGATGAGTACAGCCCGGAAGTGTCATACAGAGACAACGGCTATTATATATAGGATTGATTCTGATTTCTGCTAGTTTGATAAGATTTCAGGTATGACTCCGGCCATACAGTCTTCCAGAAAGCATTTAATACTGCCGATTTTATTTCTTTGAAGGATGAAGCTATAAGATTAATGTAATTTAAAATTGTAAAGAGTTTCTATGCCTCAATTTGATAGCTTTGTTGATGATTTTATTCAAAATTCATTATAAGTATTAAATGTTTTTAAAAAGACAAAAAGCAACATAACTAAATTTTATTCCAGAAAAAAAAAAAAAAAAAAAAGAGAGAAGAAGAAGAAGTCGCCAAGTATGGCTCTCTTATGATATTAAGAAAAATTTATTGGTGATACAAAAATAGCAATAAGATGGTCGCAGAAAAATTATGTGTAGTATTATCTTTATTGAGCAAGTAAAGTTACTTTATTTTAATACTAAACACAATCAAAATCTTAAAGTTAATGCTAATTATATTGTCTTTTTTTATGTCAAATTTATTTTATTTTTTAAACATATACTTTTTAATAGTATTTTATAGAGTTTAACAAAATACTGTTTAAAGCATGAAACTACTTTAGGAATGCACAAATTGTTAGAAAACTAATACTGCAAATTGCTTATGTTTCAGTTCTACCATATCTAGGAAATCTATTTCTACCATTTCCTTTCTGGAATAAACTGGTACAGTTAGTTAAAACATCTTGCTTTATAAGCGTATCTCAGAGATCTGAACATAAATAAATGCTGTCTATTAACAGACAAAAGTCAACTACAAAACACTCATTACAAAATATCAGAAGTTTAAAAAAATGAATAAGTATATAATGTTAATTAGTTTCCCTTTTTAATGAAAAAAAATCAATTTTATCAAGTTTATTGCATTTTTGACTTTAATTTTGGCTATTTTCTGTTGTCTCATTTAAAGGACATGTAAAACTTCTTTTCTTGTGCCATTTGAAATGTGCTGTATAGGGATTGCCTGCACATTACATTAACAAAATATATATATCTTGTAAAAATAAGCATGTATTTTTCTAGAAACTGAACAAAGAATATAAAAGGCTGTTTATCTTTTTACCTGCATGCCACAAAGTCTCACACCTAGTCTAGCCGAAGTGCTAGCAGCACACTTGGCCATCTGGCTTTTCCGTTTATCAGGTGGTGCATCATCTCCATGTTGTTGTGTGCCCATTTTCAAATCTAAAATGCATGGTTGATGGAAATGGGAAGCAACATTTTCAAGCAATAAGAAATCTAGATCATAAATTAAGGATCATCTTTATCATCAATTACATATAAAAAATAAAATCTAAAGGAAAGGATATAAAAAATTATCATAAATTCCTATTGTAGTCATTGCATTCCTAAAAGCAGCAGACTGTACTATTATGCACACATTTCACACTTGAATCCTAAGATTAAAAACTGCTATATGATGCAAACTTTCTCCACGGCCCTGATCTGCTTTAAAAATTTTTAGTTTGTGGTACAGGATAATTTAATTCATAATTTAAAAATGCATTTTTATAACTTTCTTCACAGCTAGCCTATTCTGTATAACTGACTTATCTCGTTTAAATAAACACAGGGACAGAGTTGCTACAAAAATTCATGTTCATTCATGACTGTGCACTGTGACAAAACATTGTTCACATTACTTACGGATAAGCCTTTCATTCAATTAATATACTTAGGTTTTATCTTATTTTCCACTATGCATGAACAGTAAAATACCTACATTGATTTTCAGATTATTATGAATCAGTGGCGCACCCAGGATTTTTTCTTGGGGGGGGGCCGAGATGAATGGATAAAAATATTTATAATGAATGGGGGGGGGGGGCCGAGACGAACGAATACAAATATTTATAATGCAAAATCAATATTTCTACTTCTTTTGGGGGGGGGGCCAAGGCCCCCTGGGTGCGCCACTGTTATGAATAAACTATTTTTTGTAAATTCTCTAAACATCTTAAAAACAGCTTTGAGTACATGCTCTATTTAACAATAGCACATGTATCATTCAATTGGGAAGGATAAAAAGATATTTCAATTGCCAATTTAGTAGATATTTTCTAACAATTCAAAATTACATTGCCCTTTTATAGTTGCATTGTATATGTAAAGATGTAAGTTTTGACTATAACTGTGTAGAAAATTCAAAACACATATCTATGGGTATTTTACACTCATCATCATTTTACATTATGCATCAGATTAATAATGAAAATGTGTTGAAGTGTAAAGGAATTTCAGGTATCATAAACAGACCTCTAAAAAATACATTACTATAAAAAAAAAAAAATTTTAAGGTTGGGGGGGGGGGGGGTTTACACCTTTTCCTGACAAGATACAAACTTTTACACTGAAAGCAGAGGTCACAGTAGATTAAAGATTATATAGATTACAGAATAAAGAAATCACACTTTTATGTATTTTTTAACAACTGTAAGAACAAAATTACTGAACATATTCATAATTATTTTAAGACCAAAAATGGCCTTTAAAGAAATCAGACAGTTCCTCATAATGAAAAACTTATCACTTGGGAAATAAATGTTTTCTCAACTTCATAAATTTAATATTTTTAGTAACAGCATAACACTCAACAAAATATATGCTTTCAACAAAATCCCCTAAGAGTAGTGAGAGTTCCTCCTTGAAAGTGCATTTTTAAAACTTTTGCTCAAGCATGAGCTGAAAACATTACAGCAGATATCAGTTCGAAAAATAAAGAAATAAAATAAATAACAACACTAATTTCTATAATCAACCTCATTTATACCATATTTTACAACCATCGGACAGAGTTTAAACTTCATTCAATATATTATCTGTTAACATATCATAAAGAGTATTATAATATTCTAAATACAATTAAAAGGTTAAAATTTTCAGGTTGGTTATATTAATGCCATATTGTATCCTGAAATATGTGAACTTAATAACAGACCTCTAAACATATAACATTGTAATAGGGAAATTCCCGAGAAATATTCTGGCTGGAAGTTCCAGACCATGTCCATATAGGCTTGAGACTGAGGTGTGCAGCTCCAGTTTCTATAGCACCACAAGGGTCAGAGTCTGTCTTAGCTAGTTATTATCACAATTTTGTTCGAGCACACCCAGAGGCGACATCTCAGGAGATCGTACCCTAGTCTACAGATAAAGCATGCCCATATCTAGCCTAGGCGCAGAGGTGTTCAATGACAAGTCAGGATTTGATCCGAGCAACCTCAGCACCGAAAGCCAGCACACTACCACAAGGCTACCTACCTTGAGCCCGTGTTAAGTTTATATACCTATAACAAACAATACTACCCTTAAAATTACAGCTAAACACACTGGAAACAAAAATTAATTTTTGCCTATAAGACAAATATTATACATAGTATGACAACCTCCCGATCGAGGCTTTTAAACGAGAGGATCACCGATTCTAGCGAACTGAAGTGAAGTAGAAAAAAAGATTGAATGAATGGAGAGAAAGAAGGGTTGTTCGTGCTTCAGTGTTAAAAAAAGTATCATTTTCAACTCTGATGAGTAGCTGCGTTATTGTGCTACAGTTATAATATGATGTGTTCCACACCTATTTTTGTGATGTGTTGCCCCTCATCTCATCAATATGAAATAAAGTTTTGTTTTTCTTAACTAGCTGTGTTATTACGGTACAATAGAAAGGTTTGTTTTTCTCAAAAAGGCGTTAGAACTGATAGAATAAATCTGCTAAATATATATTGAAAAGGATACATCTCGGATTAGGTCGACTGTATAGCTGCTGAAGATGCTCATCTTTCACGAGTTTTTTGTCACTGCAAGAATGTATTTGCACTCTGAAATAAAAATCAAATGAAGAGATAAGTATGAGAGAAGCTCCCGTCACTAAATGCTGAAATTAAGAAATACTATGCAATATTATGCTGAAAACAATAAAAATTTAAATTAAAAGAAAAACAGAAATTTATCTACCAAGTGTTTCAAAAATTCTTTTATATCTTAACAACAAAATCCCATTATGAAACTCAACAGGCTGTGAACAGAGTTATGAATATTTGTTCAGATATAATACAAGAGAAAAAAAAGATTTCTAGACAGTTAATAGTAATCGATTTTGAATGGTTTTTCCCAAAAATGAAAGAATTCCACAATTATTTCATAATTGCACACAATTAATTTCTTAACAACCTAACATTGAACTACTGTGTTGAAAACTTCAAAACAATAATCTTTAGGCCCAACAGTTTAGATTTCAAAACATTTTTTTACAGCTCAAAAGATGATATTTTATAAAGTCATGTAAAAAAAGGAAAAGTGCTTTAGGGAAAAAAAAAATAAATAAATAAAAAATAAAATAAAAAGACAAAGGATGATAAATTTCTGTTAAGGTCATGAATAGAGGCTACAATAATATCAAGATACCATAAGCTACCAATAATAGAACAATATTAAAAGAGTACTTACATTACAACGAACATTTAACAGATTAAAGAAAAATATGCTGAAAGAGATTAGAACATACATTGAAACTAAATAGATATTAGTTTAAAGACATTTAATTATTTGCAATTTTTCACCCTTTGAGGACCAAAAATGTCCAGAAATGTTTTTTTTTTTTTTTTTTAATCTTAAATATTGGTCTTGATATATTTCACTCATTTTTCTTTCACCAGAAAACTGTTTTTGAACTTTGAGATTTACATAGAAATGCAAATGTATATTTAAGTTTGTTCTCCACTACTTGGTATTTGTTAATAATTTGTTAGCTTATGATAAATTATGGGAAATTCAGACTATCTTCCTCACATTCTTAAATGCTAAAACAATATGAACCATTAATCAAAATGTTCCATAACTAGAGTGAAAGACACCGAATTCTGAAATAAAATCCATTTCTTAAACCCAAATGTTGATATATGTATATATAGATATATATATATATAGTGGTCCTAAAAGGGTATTGTACAATAAATTTTATAAAGGATTGCTGAAAGCATATAACTAAATTCGTATACATCATATTTCATGCAAATTTCAAAGGTAATACTAAAATAGAGATCATGAAATATGCTAAAAGGAAGAAAAGAAAGGAATAAATGTAGCAAATAATCATTGAAAAGAAACAAAATAAAAAGTTCAGCATAAAGAAGTAGTAGTCCAATATAAAGTAAAGATTGCTGAGAATTGTCTTTGAAAAAAATACACCCAAAGTATTATAAGGTTAAAAAACAAAATTTTAAAAATGCAGTGAAACTTCATCACTCATGTACATAGCTTTCAGTATATAAAAATACATAAGTTAATGCTTTCACAAAATTAACTCTTAATGTAGAATAAGAGAAATATAGATGGCCAGGATTGTTAGTAAAGGACAGCTCTGCAAAGAATCAATGAAGTTTCATAGCAGGCAAAATATATACACAGTTCCGTACCAAATGATGGGCAAATAAGGTAGAGTCTACAGGCATCCAGGGCGCAACAATGAAACCGATGGCCCAAATTAAGCATCAGAAAAAAGGAGCTAATACCTCTCGCCCACTCTCAAAGCAGTCACGGTACGGCTCTGCACAATAAATATGAATATACACATCTTTAAACGCTCACTGCAAAGGCATGAACTTACGATGAACAATGTACAAATAAGCAAGCATTTCATAAGGTGGAATTAAAGTAAAAATCGATAAAACATACAGAAAGCATCATGATTTTAAACACCCTATTAAAGCTTTTTTGATGTTTCCTACAGGGTAAAATTAAAATATAATTAAGTGCATTACAGGTTTATCTTATGAATTCATTATGCTGTTATTTGATTAATGATTGTAAAAATAAAGGTTAATACATAATTTAAATTATTTATGTAATGCTTTTAAACATAATGTCAATAATTTTTATATAAATTGACTTATCAATATTTAAATTACATCGATAATTCAAATAATTTAAAAGCTTAAAATAGGATGTTTATTACAGATTATTAAATCACAGTGCTTTTTGAGCATTCATAAAGTATATAAAAGTAAAATAGATCAAACAATGAAAATAGGACTAAATTAAATTGATACCTCAATTCAGGCGAAGTTTTATGACGCTGTGCCCTATTAATCTTATCTTCACAGTCTTCAAAATTTTTTTTATGACCTCTAACAGGATGGTATATTGTAGGAGTATTATCCATTTGCTGCACTTGAACTACTCCTAAAATAAAGTGTCCCAGCACAAAGATAAAAATAACCATTTTGGAACTGAACAATTTTAACATAACAGGCAACATAAGGGAACAGACTTTTATATTTCCTACTTTCACATCTAAAATCAACACAACAGATAATTCAAATGATAAAAACTCTCATCCATCTGAACAAAAGAAAATTAATTTTTCAAAAAAATTTATAACTGAATTCATATGTTGCAGACAGAACAAGCTACAGATGCGAGATAAAATGAGATATAAACAGCGATGCAGCAAAATAACTTATACTTACTGATTGTATCGGATGACAGCAGACTTAAAATCCAAAACTAATTTCTCATACTTCATATGAATCACATTAAGTGTTTTCTTACCTATCAATGGATGATGTTAAATCGATTTTATAATTATTTGAGTATTTTTGAGGCTTTTTCTCCCTTAATAAGTTTATAACTAAAGGAAATTAAATCCAGGATTATACTTGAATAATAAAAAAATTTTGTATACATATAAAGTGTCCAGAATATTCAGAGAATGAAATTATAAAAAAAATACAATACCCTTTAATTTAAAGATATTTGTACATACATAAAGCAGTCCCCTAATCACATTGTCTTATATGACTATAACAACACTTAAAGTTAATACTTACATAACACATAATTCATTATGTACCATGTAAGTACTGCTATGGATTAAAAAATGAAAAATCTAAGAGTACATTATTTCTTTTAAATACTCCATTATGATTAAATCTTTCAATTATGACAAAAAATTATCTTTTAAAGAGATATGATGGTAATTTGCATATATTATAAACAATTAATGAAAGAATTATCACTAAGCTCTGTATAAAAATGTGCATGCTTATACAAAACTTTTAAAGAAAGATTTAACAAATTTTTTTACAATTTCAAATGTGTACAAAAATTGATAGAGACACCAACAAAATCATTACTGAGCAGAGTATATACAACATTTATAACAAGAAATCTCTTTGCAACACATACAGAAGAAAATATGCAATTAAATTAGGAAATGTTACTTAAGTTTCTGATCCAACATTGATACACAAAGCTTGAATACTCCCCCTGTTCTGCTTTTATATGAACAGATCCATAGCATACATAAATGGTATTCAAACTCTGGAAGAAAAAAAAATGATAACTTTATAAGAAATGACATGACTGAATGTGTAGTTTATGTACCTTTATACTGAGGGACAAAGTTTCTCATGCCCCGTGGAACATTCAGGTAGAATAAGAGCTCACGCTGGATGAGTGGTTTACAGAGTGTGCTATGATCAAGAAGCATGAGTTGAGTGTGTCCCCCAACTTGATGGGCGAACGGATGGAGCACAGTGACGGGATCACTCGTCTTCGCCTTTTCCATCGATGATGTTGCCACTTGCGCATGACTCTCCATGTCACTGGTTGCTGCTGGACTGTGGGTGTACACCATGACGCTTGACTGGGGGCCGCAACAGAGAGGGGGGAATGACTGGGCCGAATCTGCTGGTCCTGCGGGTGCCCAGAAGGCAGCAGGACAGCTGGCCTTACCTCGTGCACTTTTGGTGGTTAGTCTAGCACAACAGCAGACCTGAAAAAATAATTTTATAATATTAGGAACAAGGTAACACATTAATCACACACATATATTTCATATTTTTGTTTATATTCAACTCTAATTTATGAAAATTTCTTTTCTTTTCGAATTCAACTGATCTAGAGAAATGTAAAAAGGCACATACAAGTTATTTTGTGCAGGTATATTGCCTGAAAAAAAATTCTTGATTGGAGAAAAAAAATGGACTTAATCTTTTGGATTTAAATCATTTCTGACAATATACTATGAGAGTATGTAAGAAAATAGGGTACTTTCCCATTATACCAAACCATCGCCAACCTCTTGGCACGGAAAAGCTGGTTAATTTCCCATTCCACTGACCTGTTGCCAACACAGGCGAGTCTTTGAGAGACTCGGGATTAATCTCTGGAACATCTACTTTTTAAAATGGCGCTATCTAAAGTGAATACATTATGATGAAAATGAATAAATATAAAGTGAATGCATTGTTAAATGTAAATAACTTTATTTTCATTTTTACATTTAATCCTGGTACTATTATCTACAAAGATTGTTGGAGAGGGTACGGAAAACAGATTTTGATGACATGAGGTATATACATTTAACTGTTAATCGTAAATACAAATTTGTAGATCTCCACGCTAGTGTCCATAACCAAAACACAGAAAGGATGTGGGGTTCAATAAGTGGAGAAACAAACAATAATGGGAAACGAACAGAACACATTAGATTCGTTCCTTGCAGAGTTCATGTGGAGGCCCACTTTGAATGAAAATCCTTTTGAGGCAATGTTGAAAGGAATTTCAAAATATATGCCACCGAAAATAGAAATGTAGTTATCGATATTTAGAAATTAGCTTTAATAATATGTGATGTGATAAAAATGTGCGTATTATGTTATATTCATTTAATATCTTAAATTTGTGGTATTATAATTGGGGACCTCTCGTATGACGTTGACAATGGGTCGGTATAAAGGGAAAGTACTGAAAAGGGGTTTAAATAATTCATATATTTTATATAAACACTTCAAATGTTTATGTAATTGGTTATATAGAGAATGCTAGAATATACTATACTTCAGGTATTACTTTAGTGTTTAAAACTAAATTTTAATTTATTCAGTGTAAAAATTTATATAAATTAAACCTAAAAGCAAGAAGCAGGTAAGTCTAAAGAATATAACAAGCTTCATGAAATAATTTTATTTAGCTTTCAATAAATTATACTCAGAAATTTAAAAGAGTTTGATTTACATTTTTTATTCCCATTAAAAACAGGTTTGCAAGAGCTTGGATATAGGACCCTATTGGTGATATTTTGTATTGGTGACTTTTTTTATGTCGCTTAGCCAAACATCGCATCATTAATATGTTATGAATTACATAGAAATTTAATTTTGCAAAATATAAATTTAAAAAAAAAAATACGGAAAATAGCATAAACTTTGTAGATCCAGAAATTATAGATAAATCTACACGGAAAGGCATGGTTAAATCAAAATAAAAAATAAATAAGAAAAAATCGGTACAATCTGGTTTGCGTCACGTGAATGTGGCAGTGTTTCCGAAACGAATTCTGTGTATACCAAATTACCAATATACGAATTCTACTATACCAAAGCTGTTCCAACGGGTTACGAAGTTGAAAATGGCATATTCCATTGGGTTACAATCTGGAAAATGGTTTTAATGTAGGATTACGTTCCTCAATAACGGTCTTTCCGAGAGAAAAAAAAATTGTCCTGCGTCGCGAGTTACAATTTTGGCAGCGATGCAAACCCAGTAGCAGTAAACAGTTAAACAGAAAAGTTCCAAAATGCGTAAAAATCTATATAAATAAAAGGAAAACTTTGTCGGCAGTGACGTAGCGAGCATAACTGGCGCCCGTTGAACGATACCTTTTTGGCGCCCCCTCCCCGAAAAACATAGTAATATTATATATAGAATTTGTGAAAAGGACCATTTGGCGCCCCTCTGAGAGTGGCGCCCAGGGCATGATAGACCCCCTTGCCCCCCTCTCGCTACTCCACTGTCTGTCGGTCGGAAACGGAGAACAATTCCGCGTAGACCGTTTCCGGTATGGCATTCGTTATGAAATTCGGCCATGTTTGAAAATGTCGAAATCGATGCTTTTTTTTTTCTTCATGAAAGTACATAAATGTTACATATTTGAAAAGAGCTTTAAAAACCGATAATTTTTTCTGCGTACACTTATTCTGTTACTTAATAGTTTTAGAGATATTTTAATTCTAAATGCATACTCCACCGATACAAAACGCATCCACCATGTTTTGAAAGCTAAAATCGATGTATTTAAATTTATTTTTTTAAGAAAGTACATAAATTTTACATATTTAGAAAAAGCTTTAAAAGCTGATAATTTTTTCTGCATACACTTATTCTGTTACTTTAATAGTTTTAGAGATATTTCAATTCTAAATGCATACTGCACCGAACAAAACGTAACCACCATGTTTTACGATGTAAACACAGTACGATTCTCACTAAAAAATGTATCACCGAAAAGAAATGTTTCTTCGTGTGTCTAATTTTTAATTATTTTTCTATTTTTCCTACTTTTAATTCAAACTTTTTAATCATAAATAGATCATTTGAAGATGTACTGATTTTTTGGCCATTAAAAGTGAAAAACATTTTAAATTCAAGTGAACTGTGATTAGAGTGTCAAGTTATTCGATAGCTGGGCAAAGCCCGGCTAGTAAATAAATAAATAAATAAAAAGGTAAGCAACTATAAGTAATCCTACGTTAATAACCCGCGGTAGTTTCGTTAGAAGAGACTACCTGAAATATATATATTTTTTTACAATTTAAAACACACGCGACTGTGGCAGAGTTGCCGAAATAAATTGTGGGTTACCATATGCGCCAAATGTAAAATGTAAAAAGTCGCCAATACAAAATATCGCCAATGGGGTCCTATATCGAAGCTGTGCCATAGAGGAATTAAAAAATAAAGCATAATAATTTAAACCTGAAATTTTCAATCACCAAGTATTTATTGTATTTTAGTTTATTTTAAGTAGATAAACTAAAATACAATTTCATAATCCATTTTGTTTTCATAAGGGGATATTCTACATTAAAAATCAACTTCTGCATACAGAGGAATAATTATGTACCCTCATTTTTAAAAATTTGTGATGTACAGCGCGCATCACTAAAATTTAACAGACGTAACGTGAGCAATTAAAATAAATCAAATAACAGAAACAGGCATAAAACCTAGAAAAGTTTCTCATTTTTTATTCAATTTACCTTACACTTTTTAATAATTTCAGCATGTCAATTAGAAAGGGCATTTACAAACGTAAAGATTATATAAAGGAAAACAATAGCACCATTCAGAAAACAATAATAAAATAAAATGCATACAAGTTCAGCATTGAAAGAAGAAAAAAGAAAGAAAAAAAAAGTCAAAAGTAGTCAAATTTTATAGCGTCAATAGTATATATTTATATGATAGAATATTTAGTTTGATAATTTCCTATACTTGATGGATAGCTTATTTATATATTTTTAAAACTCACAAATAGAACACATTTTCAGCATTTCAGGTTAATACAAAAATGCCAAGGCGAAACAAAGTGCAAAGGAATATGACAATATAACATGACTGTCAGGTTTTAGTTAAAAAGAAGTTATAAATTAATTTCAGATCGTTTGCTTACTTTGTAAACTAATATCTTGAAATTGTGAATAAAAACTAATACAAATCGTTACTAGTTTCATTTTCGCCATTTAGTTTTAAAAGCATAATGGAAACGGATTATTTTTGTAAATGACAACTACAGCTCGTTAATCGTGTACACAACATATTTCACGCACGTTAAGTGCGTGTATTTACATTTCAAGCACGAAAATATGAAATAAATTAAAACGTTGAAATAAATTAAAACATTAATAGAAGTTCAGTTAAAATTGGGAAATTGTAGAAAACTTTTAAGAAAGTTGGTTTTTTCCCGCTTTTACAAAGTGTGAAACTGATGATTCCGATTGTTATTTGGCCTTAATAAAAACATGTAAAACTATGTTAACTCGCTTTCTTGTTTGTATGTGTGTTTGTCCAGTTCAAATCTTGCAATCGATTTTTAACTAACTGCCCGACTAGTTAGACATTTGAAACTTTTAGAATAGCTCAGAACACGATGGCAATGCATTCTTTTAATACTTTTAGCCATCTTTAAGCAGAATTAAATTAATTTTTAATTATTTTCCGTTAATTTTGTTTTGTAGATTGGTGCAGCCATCTATCGGCCGGGACGGGAACGAAAAGTGAAACGCAAGTTAACTTCATTTTCTCTCAAGTGGATGGGATAATTCATCATAAAAATTTTAAAAAGTATTTATTAATACATAGAATTGTCAAGTTTATATGATTCAACAGAAAATTTAAAAACGTGGTATATAAAAAGTTCTTTTTATCTTGTAATTATTATTATCAATGATATGATCCAAAACAAAAAATGACAAGGAAATATAGCATCGAATTTATTTATATTATATTATATTTATTTTTCTCATTGTGTAACTTTTGAATACTACTCAAACATCTATTCTATTGCAATTTTGAAAAAATCATAGTATTTCATATTTTAAGGACCGTCCGGCAGTCAATGCGCTGAGGAGGTCACTAACTGAATTCAATTCGTGCCCTCTCAGAAGTTAGAAGCACGCTACGCCTATGGTTATTTCCTGTCCGTCTATAAATCGTAAACACTGGTTAAAAGTTCAGGAATCCCATGAAACATTACGTAAGATCTCTAGTGCGACTTACGAGAAGAAAACAAAAAGAAAAGATAAAAAGTAAAAGTATTTTATTATGTGTGACATAGTCCTTTCTTTGATTTTATTTTCCGTGCTGTTCAATTCCAGCCCACTTTTCAACGGATTTCAAGCCGCTCTTGCCCGGTGCGAACAGAAATTTGACATCAAATTTAGGAGCGAGTACGTAGAATGCAAGCACCAAATAAAAGGCAGTCAGTGTTCAGGAGCGTAAACCATATCCGGTAACTGAAGGAATCTGAACCAACCCAATCTGTCCCTGAAATCTAAGCGTAAAACCTCCCAGTAACGAAGGAAGAAAATGTTCATTACATCTGTGAAATACTCCTCACTATTGCCACATTGGTGAAATGCTTTTAATAAAAAACGGTCAAAATGTATGTTTTCGCTAGAAATCGAGCTTCTCAGCCTCGAACGGTTTTTCTGGCTACGTGCCAGTCATCGATAAAAAGGAGGATCATGCAGTGAGCACGAGAGGCATCCCAGAAAAATTAAACTTACATAAAACTCATAAGAAGAATGTAGTATTAAAAAATAATAATACTAATGAATTCAAAGATATTAATAAATTGTGAAAAATTTAATGTGTCAAATATTTTGGATAAACGTGAATTTCAAATGAAAGAAGATAAAGGAAACAGATAAATACAATAGAACCTCGCTTAACGAGCACCTTGCATAACGAGTATTTTGCAAAACGAGCAAAATAAATCGTAAAAAATGGCTCGCTTAATGAATAACATTTCGCATAACGAGTGACGTGGAAGGAAGTCCCCTCTTCACTTCACTCGGATCTTCACGTCACCAGGATCATCAACGGCCGTAAAATAAGTATTTAAGGGTAGTCATGGATGGTTCGAGAAGCAAATATCATGGGACTGGAGGATAACAGTGATATTGAGGAGCTTGTGGAAGAGCACAACCAAGAGCTGACCACCGAACAGCTAACAGAATTGCAGTGTCTTTCACAGCAAGCAGTTGTAGTGGAGAGTTTGCCAGTGGAGAAGGACGAAGAAACAGCAAAGAAACAATCTTCTGGCGCAATAAAAGAAATGATGAAAGCATGGGGAAACTGTTGCATCGTAAGTTACAAAGCATCACCCTGATAAGACGGTGGCTATGCGAGCTATAAATTTATTCAATGACAATGCGGTGACACATTTTCTGGATCTTTTAAAGCGCCGAGAAAAACAAATGTCGCTAGATAGCTTTCTAGTAAAAAAATTAGACATGTGTCAAATTCGTAAATAATAAACTACATGGATGATTTTGCTCCTTAAGAATTTATGTATAAGTAATTTTCTTTAAATAATAAACGTTACATCTAAAAAAATTTGAGTATTTTTTGGCATGGAACGCATTATCGTATTTTACATTAATTTATATGGGAAAAATTGTTTCGCTTAACGAGTGTTTCGTATTACGAGTAAGACTCTAGAACGAATTATGCTCGTTATGCGAGGTTCCACTGTAATTGGGTTTTTCAACCATATATGATTCTCAAAAAATAGGCTTGGTTACCATTATCATTGTCACTTTCATCATCATCATTATTTTGTGTATTAACGAACTGAGGTCAAGCAGAAAATTCTTGGTTTTGTTTGGTTTAGTTTAGAGCGTTTAGTTTGTTTGGTTTAGTTTAATTTTTTTCTATACGACGGCTAATTAGACCGGGACACCTACTGCTTAAAGCCGCTTCCGAACGGCTACAAACGCCCGTGCCAACAGTAGGACTCGAAAGCCAGCGCCCTTTCCATTCGGCAATCGTCCGGGATGAAAAAATCTAGGTAAACAAGGAAAAATAATAATTTAGTTCATAATGTCGAATGATATTTTGGTTTCATTTACATAAAAATTGACCAATCCTTAAACGCAATTAGAATTAAATTCTGAAAGAAGAAAATAAATTGTATTTAATACTCAGGGCCCGATTATGAACGCTGGGGGCCCCTGGGCAGATGCTATTTGGGGGCCCCCTCTAAGAACTATCCATGGGCTATATATACTATTAGAAGTACTAGGTACATACACCAAGGGGGTTTTGGGGCCCCCCTAGCAACAGGGGGCCCTGGGCAAAGTCCCGATTTGCCCATGCGATAAAAAGGCCCTGTTAATACTGCAACACTGAATTCTTTCCCCCCCCCCCCCCCGAACACAAATATTGGAAGCTGTTACCAGAGGCTTAGTGACTGAATGCGGAGAGGGGGGGGGGGGCAATTGCTTCGAGAGGCAGATCCCAGGGGCCACCAGACATATACAAAATACCCTTACACGTTAATATAAAAGGTTCAACAGCTATGACGGGACGCAACTTAAAGAGTATCCGTTAAGCTACTAGTTGTAGCATCTTCCTTCGTACACTCTCAAATCACATTCATTGATTTTTTTTTCTTTTCATTCAAAACGGACTGGCTAGTCGAAACAGAAAACCTAACCCTTTGGAATTCCCGGCTGATAGTCTGAACTACAGTGCCCGCCCCCAAAATGATCCAACAAAGTTAAACTACGCCGTTTCCCTGGTGGTTGCAGTTCGCTTACATAATACGCCTGCCAAAGTCTATAACTCACACAAGGAATAAGGTGACTATAGGACCACAATGAAACTAGAATGTCTTACAGGTGTTTTTTGTCGGACAAATTTTAATTTCTGAGGGGTGGTGAAGGTGTTGAGTAAAATTTACCTCTTTGTATTTATCTTAATCAGCTAATATTAAGGCTTTCTTGCACCACAAGGCACAGCATATACCGGATGGATGAAGCATTAGAGCATGGCAAAACTCCTGAACAGTGAATTCGCCGAAAAATACCACAGACATTTTGGCTGGAGGTTTATTCCGTTTTTATTGTATACCAAGAAATTCACAAGAAAGAAAAGCAAAATATTCCCTGCGTGAAAACATTGCCAGCAAGCGCTCTGAAGAAGCAATGCGTAACGAAACGGCCAGTAATTTTACTAACACAGTAACTCGATGAATCATCAATTGCTAGTGATTATTGCAAAATATACTACAAACACATATCCATTAATCAAACAGCTTATAGTTGTAGGTGAATTTGTTAATTTTTGACTTTAGATTGGTTTATTATTTTTTTTTCTATTCAGTCTCGGTTGATTTCCACTTACTCTCTACACACGCACACCACACACTTACGAAAAAAGTACCTTATAAACCAGATCACGAAGATTTAAAATATAGTTTTTAGTTTGTAGAATTTTACAGATATACTACGTTAATTCTCATAACCAGGCATATCAGCTTTCTTTTTTAAGCGTTTCTAAAAATTTCGAGTAAAGTTTAAAAAATTTTATTTCAATTGATGCGATTACAAATATCACTTAAGTCTATTTAGTAACTAAAACTGAAAAATACCCCTGAAGTTTAAAAAAAAAATATGACGATATTTTATCATTTTCTTAAGAAATGAAGTGGAACACATTAAATAAATAAAAAAAAAAACCCTGCGTTATAGTTCAGCCGTACAAGAAACAAAGAAAAAAAAGGAAGCATCGGCACAGCATTCTGTTGGGTGGCTTCCGCATGATGGGCATCGAATACTACTAAATATATCACAGAAACAGGAGCGCTAGAAATGCCTGGATGTGGAGGAATGGAGGAATCGCTCTCGGTTCTCTTGAAGACCGTTAACGATCCAGTAAGGATTTAAAAAGCGCTGGGAAAGTGTCTTAAGCACAGAATTGAAAACACAACTATTCTGATCCCTGTTGCTAGACGGTAGAGAGTCTTTTCGAAAATTTCACCTGTTTCCAAAAAGAAAACGCCTAAAAATAAGTTTATTTTTACCTCAAGAACAGCTCTCTCTCTTCTCTCCTAGATCCCGTAGTGCGGAACTCTGGTTGGCAGCTGCCAAGACCTGGCAGCTCGGGTACGGTCACAGTGACAGAGAGAGAGAGGAGATCGATATAGAAATGGCGCGCGCAGCTAGCTCTCTCTCAATGGAGTTCTCTCCCCTTTTTTGATCGATATGTTTGGCCTCCAGAGGAAGTATAAACACGGAATCTCAAACGAAAAGAAATCGGAACGCAACTTCTCACAATTTATGTTCGAATTATCTAATGTCAAGGGCAAACGGAAAACGGTTCTTAACTAAAAGGGAAATAAATAGTTGGTGTTGAATCCGGAAGAGATGTAGTATTATGCAGAGCTTATATTATGCAATCAAGGTCTATCTCGCAAGTTAAAAGTATAACTAGACTGCAGCATTTCTTTCAAGAAGGAACCTTTATTCCCCACTCTTCATACTGTGTAGAACGTAAGAACTGATGTATTATGAGTATCAAATCATAAATAATGAAATAAAAAGGTTATCCAAGATATACAATAAAAATACTGTCTAATCCGGAATCAAACTTTCCGATTCAAGAAAGGTTATTAGATTATCAACATAGAAAGATAAAAAAATAAAAATCATAAGATATGGATTTTATTAAGTATTTTGCCATTCATTAAAGTTGTCACTTATCAACCTAAAATTGTTAAGCATTAATTTCAGGTGAATAGGATCTCGAGCATTCCTTTTTTGGATATCAATTTAATTACTAATTCGTTTAAATTACC
The DNA here is from genome assembly GCA_907164885.2 of Dolomedes plantarius. Classification (NCBI taxonomy): domain Eukaryota; kingdom Metazoa; phylum Arthropoda; class Arachnida; order Araneae; family Dolomedidae; genus Dolomedes; species Dolomedes plantarius. The sequence continues at coordinate 20,920,316 of OU015495.1, read as the reverse complement.
CAGTTTTGCCCCGACTTCTTGTACGTAAAAATAAATAAATAATTTAAAAAAAACCTAATATTAGCAAGTTGAAAATAATTTATAGTGATATAATTTACAAATTCTTATTGGAAAAGATATAATTTATTGTATTTCTTGATTAATCCATTTTTATCATTACTCATGATTCGGTAAAATCATGAGTAATGATAAATATCTGCTTTTGTAATGCAGAATATTCTTCGCTCTCCCTTCTGCTGCTAAAACTAAAGATGCTTGGAGCAAGGAACCTTTGATTAACCTTTAAAAGCAAGCCATTTGATGGTGCATTCACATTCGACAGAGCTCTCTCCCCGACTCTCCTGTCAACATTAGTTACGGTAACATTAGACACGGTATTTAGAACCACCCCCATTCCAATGAACACGTGTCTTCCAGATATTCCCCCATTTAGAACCCCCCCATTCAAGCCGCCAAAGACTTCGTGTTGCTTGATCTAGTGTGACCCGCCCCCACTGTCGCCATTTGACCCCCGGGACCTCAAGTTCGTCTTTGATGCTCTGCTCACGGACCGCCATAGCGAGCGATCTACGCAGGGAACAGAGTACAGAAGACATAAATCACTGGAATAGGCAGAGAGCGCTGTACAAGTCTGCACGCGCTATGAGGATCGGCGGCAGAAATTCGTATTTAGACGATCATAAAATAATGTTATGAAATAACTTACAGGAAAGATAAACATTTAACATGGTGACAACAAAATGGTAAAAGGACACATCAAGGAGGTGAGTGGTGGGGTATCTTAGTTTTAAAGTAGATTATTATTTTCTGTGGGCCCTATAAAGTAACAAGGAAAAATTGGTTTGAATCGGTTTAAGGTTTTAGGACTACAGTAAACCAACAGAAAATACATTTTTTTTATGTTTGAATATTAATATCGTCGTCCATTTTACTTAAATTATACTTCCTTTTATATTTTTATTTAAATTCGCTTCAATTATACACTACTTGTCAATTGATGGCATTGATATTAAAAAATGATATAAAAACATCACGATGACGCTTGAACTCGACCGAACACTGATGTAATGTCTCTAAAATAATTTTGTCATAACTAGAGTTATGGTTGTGTTCTTAAAATAACTGGCTGTATCTAGTGTGCCAAGAGAGTTTAAGTGGTTTCACAAAGCAGCATTTCTTGATCTCTTGACAATATTTTCAGCTAATAAAAAAAAACAAATTTGTAGCTCTTATCTGCTAACTGAACACCTGTTTCCGACCTGCAGCGGCCAATTTCGCAACACCAGCGAATTAATAAACGTAATGAAGTTAGGAATTAATAAACGAATTAATAAACTTAAAGAAGTTATACCATCTTTCGGATGAATAAAATTTCTGCTGCACTGGGTTGCAAACCTTCAATTTCAGACACATAAGTAAATAGCATTATGAATGATGAAGTTAAAGACATTCTTTAAAAATTTTATTATTGAGTTTAAAGCAACCATTTCTCTTTACAATATTTAAGCATATATTTATAAGCAAGAATCAATAAAAAAAATCAATTTTCTATATGGAATTTTATTATATATTGAAATTTTTATGCTTTTTTTTGCACGATTTATATACTTTTTAAAAAGACTATTCCTTTGTCAATTTTCAATTTTTTTCTACAATTTAAATTTTTATAATGTCATAATATATGCTACAAACCTAGGGAGAGATTTTTTCTCATTATATGGTAATTTTTGACAAAAAATTCTGCTTTTCATGTTTATCAATTTGTAAAAAAAAAAAAAAAAATCTCTGCCTACGCTTCTTAAACCTTCAATCAAGATTTAAAAAATACAAAAAGTATAACTGAAAGTGCATATTTCTCAAAGCCTCAGAACTTCGAAGTCAGACAAAATTGCAAAAACATGATTTTGAGAAAAATGCATTCAAAGTATAAAACACAACAGAAATTATAGAAAAATAACTTACTTTTGTAACAAACATTTCTTTTAGTAATTTATGATGTTTAAAGGTTCGTATGATAGCAAGAACATATTAAATTAAACATAGAAAAAAAAATTATAGGTTCCGTATGTGTAGGAAATTGGACGATTTGCTAGAATTCATAAAAAAAAAGCTTTATAATTTTATTTAAAACAACTAAAAAAATATATTTTGCCATTTCTTTTATCTTAAAACACACCAGCACCATAAGCAACACCTTTTTCGTCCATAGCCATTCTTTTTTTCGTAAACATAAAAATTTTATCAAAATATTCGAAGAACAAATTATCATCAAAACATTTGCTAAACCAAAACATTGAAATGCAATGGTTTATAAACAGTTACTGTTAAAAGTAATTTACACAAGTTATCAGTGTCTTCTTTGATTAGTTTTGCAAAAACTGGAATATTATTAATTGTGTCAAAGGTTAGTTCTTGCATGAAACTAAAATGTAAACACAACAAGTGGCCCTTTAAAAATAGCAGATCAGACATTTAAATCCTTACGAGCAGTTATAAAATGCTTAATTAGTAACGGTTCCAACTGTCCCAAAGACCCGAAATTTTGTACACAGGTTTTTAAATGTGTGTATTATTTTCTGAAAATAAAATAAAATATGATTTTTTTGACTGATTTTGGGGGAAAATGAGGTTCGGGTCTTCCTAGATTTGAATCACTGTTGTCAAATATAAAAGACAATACTCAATTATATTAAAAATAAATAACAAAGCGTACATGCAACCAAATGTTTAACCACAATCCTTGTTACGGTGTAAAAAGAAGGGAGCAGAACAAAGCTTTTTTCACAAAAACAGTTTTTTCGCCCACCAAAATTCCTTTCATTTCACCATCTTCAAGAAAGCTGTTGACTGAATTTCGATTAAAAAATAATTGAAAATGACACAGTAAAATTTTGCTCAACAATTACTTTGGTTACAAGTCTGTAGGGGAAAATTTCCCAAATTATTCCCTTACGACACTCCTGTATTAACTCAACACACACAGTTGTAGTTTCACGCCCTAGATACTCGTAAACCGATGACTCACTCATAAATATGTTATTTTCAAATGCCTGGCATTTGCCGCTAATCCATTCGCCTACGAGCCTCCCAATACTTCTTAACAACAGAATTAAAATGGCCTAGTGCAGAGCAAGTATTTAAACGTTTAGTGTTCATAACTATCACAAAGAGTACAGAACGTGTCTAACTGGATAAGAATAGCTCTGTGGACAATCATATCCCGTCACTCATAATTAGAGCAACGGTGGTTGCGATCGTCATGCCGAAAATCAGTGTTCGTAGAAGACAATCGGGTAGTTTTTGAGATGGTTATTCTTATAAATGGGTGTAGTTAAAAGGAAGTTTAAAAAATTAAGAGATACTGCCAGTAAACAACATATGCGTGCGTAATTATAGTATGCCAAAAAAACTTTCATAAAAACGCATTAAATGATAGTTAAAACGCAAAGTTGACGCAAAAAATAATAGTTACCCTGACCTTTACTTTGTACAGAGTGTCTATTATTTCCCCCCTCTGATCTTTATAAACGTTGAGTCACTGAGCTGCTGATTCAAATTCTGATTCACTGAACAGTTGGCTCACATTAGGGTTCACTCTCCTGCACGAAACTAAGATTAAAGTAAATGGGAGATATTTTTGTAAATTTCTTATTTTCGATTACAAGAAGCAAGCTTAGAACTTTACACTTTTGACTATAAAAATGCATTGAAAACTGTTCTCACAACAACCAACAAAATATTAGTCGAGGTGAACTAATACAACTCTCTCGCATATTAAAAAAAAAATGGTAATGATTTAGGACAGGAAAACAAAGGTTAAAAAAAGTTCGCAACACTGAACGCTAGTTTTTACGATTACAATAACGTAATCAAATTCACACTCGAAAGTCTGGACTCTGTGCTACTTTTCAGGTGAATGCATTAAGATAGTTGGCCTCTAAAAGTGCCGGGAATTTGTCCATTTATATAAATATTTTTATATATATTAAATGTTGTACGTCAGTAGCATTTCTTGAAAAACGACATTCAAAAGAAGGCAGCAACACACTCTGTAGGGTAAAAAAAATTTTGACAAAAATTGAAATTTTCAAACGGTTCGAAAAATTTCTGTGGTATCACAAGAATGAGAAGAAAATTATGTATCCAAAATATGAAAAAGAAACGACTCAAAAATAATTATCAGTTAAAACCAAAATGGGCAAGGAAGCTAAAATATGACAGTTAAAATTAAAAATAAATAAGATATTATAATTTTTTTAAAAATCTGCTCGAAACGTAATATGCACCAAGGTATTACAGATTGAATTCATTAATTTTATTTCGTCAGTTAACTGTCGCCAAAGCATTTCTGTATTAATTTTTTATACGAAATTTTGGTAAACTGGAAAAAGACAAACGCAAATATCGCTCACCCCTTTCAACAACATCATACTTCAAAATCCGGCGATCTTTAGCTATCCCTGTTTTCAGAATGCTTTGAAAGAGTAGTATATCCCTGCAAGATCGTCATATCCCATCGCTCAATATTTAGCCGCTAGAGAGCAGAATTAATATTTGTTTTCAATATATTTTATTCTACTTTTAAACTTTAAAATCACTTTCCTGAAAAATCACGTTTTTTGAGATATGGCGTTGTTGAAAGGCGTGAGCTGTATGTCAAAGTGATAATACACCGATTAATTACAATGACAAAAATAAATAGCGGTAATTTTGTTTAAAAAATCTGAAATTCAGAAACCACCGAAAAAATTATAGTCTATAGAAGAATTGTGCTTAGCAAGCTGATGAGTAAATTCTGTTGTATAGCGCTTAGCAACAAAGGGAGACATTCCTCAGTTACGTCATCGATCGGCAGCCTACAGTTTCAGGCTGCTAGATAGGAAAAAAAAGACTGTTTCGACCGAGAGGAAAGCCATTAAAAAAGAAGCATAAACTTGAGGGCGTAAGAATAACAAAGTCATTCATTCCCATTTTTATTAATTTTACTACTTGTTTCATTTACTACCGAAGAGTATAGTTCCAGAAAACTCAATGTTTGAAAACAGAGGGACGATACAGTACAAATCTTTGCTGATATAATATAAAAAAGGAATAGGACTCCCCCACCCCTAATAATCTAGTTTAATTTTATCCAAACAAACGCACGCGAACAGAAAATGAAACAAAGCATAGAGTTTATCCACATTGAAACAACTTCAAATATTTTTTTCGAAAATCGTCGGCATTAACACAGATGTGCCATATGCTAAGCTTTAATAAATGGTGTCAAATTTTACACTATCACAAACTTTTCCATGAATAAATGACTGATATAAACAAAAACTGGAGGACCCTTCCCTTTACTTTATCGCAAATTTCTGGTGATCAGCTGTCAATTAAAGCGTACAAGTTTGAACAATTCGCCTCGGCTCTTAGAATAGAAAGAAAGATCAAGGTCAAGGGAAACCTACGTGAATATCTGATGACCTTGGAGCTGAATCGGGTCAGTTTCGGTTTCAAACCAGGATTTCAAACCGAAACTGCGTTTCGACTCCTATTCATCCAATACGGTTTCATTCGCGACGCTACATACTACTAAATGGGGATTTGGATCTTTACGACAATTGTGAGAACGATCTGACGAAGGTGTTTTCCATGTCTGCAACAGATTGATGGAACAGGTGCGCATACTAAGTCTAATGGATCAAAAGACCGCGAGAAGCATCACAGTACATTTTCCTCCACACACAGTAAAAACAAAGAGCGAACTGCGCTCAAATGTGCCTCAGAGAATGGCATCATTTTCGTATAATGAAATTTTTACAAGGCTCGAAACTCTGACGTTTTACCGTACAAATATTTTCAGGTTCTACGCACGCTACAAACAACACTGAATTATAGAGAACACATTAATCGTTTGTCTTGCTTTCCGTTTAAGTAGTCTATATATATATATATATATATATATATATATATATATATATATAAGACTTTCCATTTTCGGCAAGATCTTGACTTATATTCATTTTGACAAAATTGAAGTACTTTGACAACAAACCTTTACTTATACCATAAAATAACGTGCATTCAGCAATTAAGGTCAACTTCTGAACCCGTTTTCATTCTATGAAATTAAGTTTTTAAGGACTGAATTTCTATTGATCAATTTCAAGTTTTTCACTGGAACTATGGGGCCTCGTTAAAGAGGGAATCCATTGTTTTTACCCATGTTTCTACACTGGCATATTCAGTAGATCATAGGATTAAGAATCTTGATCTGATTAATTTCAACGTTTAACAGAAAATATGTGATTATCGTTTGAGACAAAATAGAATACAGCCGATTCCGGTTAATCGGACCACATCGGGACGCGATCATTTTGGTCCTAATAACCGGCTGGTCAGATCACACGAACATGCTTATGCAATAAGATTTGTTTCGGTTCTTTAGGATTCAGTCCGAATAAGCGGCTGGTACGATTAACCGATAGTCCAATTAACCGGATTCGACTGTATATATTTTTCAAGCTGTTCTTGAATGGCATGACACATGCTCTCCAGAGAGAGGATATATGAAATGTCAAAAATGGAAAGAAAGAAAAAAAAAAGAAAATTTAGATTTTGAACAGGATTTATTCCTTTCTTCCGCTTCCGCAAGCATTTCCCAATATTTTGCTGAACTTGTGACTCCTTCACGCGCATCGACTCACTTTACAGCAAAATTTTAACTTGTTAGTGTAAAAACAGCAAAAGAATTGCTTAACGCCTTTGCTATGTCAAATTCTCGAACCAGGTTATTGCTCTATCATTGATTGCTATTGTCCTGTCACGCACATGTAATACAAATTCAAAAAGTTCTAGCGTAACTCGCGATTTGATGGGGCAGAACAATTTGCAGAAAAGTATACCTTTTTCAAACAGGAATTTTGTTTCAGCTTAATAGTAATAATTTACTTTACAATAAAGGGTATATATAAGATAAGGTTATATACAGATAAATAAAAAGTTTGCAGGTATCATCTGCCTGGTTCCGGGAAAGACCAAAATTATTTTTAAAAAATTAAAAACAAAAACTCAAACATTTTGACAGACAAATCAACTATCATTAACTTATTTTTAGCAATAAAATTTTGATTCAATAGTTCCAAACAAACAAGTTTTTATGAAATATCTAATGGAATCTCATGCCCAGAACGGTCAGAAATATAAGAACACTGAAAAACTTAAAAACAAAAATAAAAATCTTTTTAATGACAATTTACTAACAACTTTTTTCTTGCAATCAAGTTTTATTTAAATAGACCTGAAGGGGGGGGGGGACCATTAATTACGTGAGGCGATTTTGGCGATTTTTCGACCCCCTCCCCCCCCCCCCTTAATCTCACGTTAGATTTTTCAAAATGCATATTTTTAGTGTAAATACGTTAATCTGTGCTTGATTGTGTTGGATTTATTTAAAAAAACATTTGCTTAATTATTTTTATTTAAGACTAGTATTTTAGACTACTAAGAACGTATTCTAGAATCACAGTGAGAAAATCGAACAATATAATTAACTTAAATAGGACCTACTAAGATTCGTAAAAGAATATTCATTCTAATTCAGTCCACGGGGACTCATGTGTGGTCTCAAGAGTGATTACTGGAACTATTGTGTAGGATTTAGCCCTAGTTTAGTGTAGAAACATGTTTTACTTAATATAATCCAGTTTTCTCGCAATTTTACACTGTTTCTTGCGGAAAAAAATTACGTGATATTTGCCGAGATCCCCCCCCCCCCCCCCTAAAAGCCTCGCGTAATTAATGGACGCCCCCGAAGTAATACGAACTTTGATTTAATATTTAACTGGACAGCGGACGAAATAAAACATTTCTACGTAAATGACCCTGATAAAAAAGAGTACTAAGCTCTAGAAGTCGGGATCTTGAAAGCCACACTGCTATTAATGACTGAAATAAATCCGTGATATTGTCACGGGTTGTCGATTCCTAAAATCGTCGCAGGTCATCGACAGGTTATACAAAAATAAATTAACGAACAAAAATAAAATTGTACTTATAGTGAAAACTGTATACACGGTGAAACTGGTAAAAATACTCCGTGTGGCAGCAGTGTATCCAAACCCCATAACCTGAATTCTATGAAGTGAACCATCCCACATAGTGCATATACATTGGTGCAGAGTTCTCTGCCTGCAGACCCCCGACTCCTGTCATCACATTAGTCACGGTATTTAGAACCACCCCCATTCCCGCCCCCAAGGCCCCTCGAGTTTCTTTGATCTGGTGTTTCCCCCGACCCCGTTCGACACCATTTGACCCGCTGACCCCCCGCCCTTTCTTTGATGCTATGTATCCGAACCGCCAGAGGAGGCGATCCACGTATGTACAGAGTGAACATAATCACTGGATTCCCCAAGGCACATGCAGAGAACTCTGCACCAATGTATATGCACCAACAGATGTGAAGAAGTATTATTTACATTACTTGATTTCTATTACATGTTTCCCCCTCTTTAAGGTCAACGGCACATTATGTCAACGTTGGTATTTTTTTATTGTTGATATTTTACTGTTCACGGAGAATTTTTGGTCATAGGTTTGAATAACAACCTATCCTTTCCAACGGTCAGACACCTGCCTGTCGGGAGCGAGATTTTAACTCGCATCTCCAAACCACGAAGATGGTGCTCCACCAACAGGAAGTGATCCCCCCTCCCCCACACACAAATACATGTACATGGCTCAAAGTGGGTGAGGAAAGCGTCTGCATTTTTTGGAAGGAGGTGAATCGAAGCAGAAACGTTGCCATCAAAATGATTCTTATGGTAAACACCGAGTTCCGTTACTTCACAAAGTAATAAGGTATGACTTTAGAGAATTTCGACATACACGAATGTATTGAGATATTTAAATAAAAGTATCTCATAATAATCCTTCATTTTCGGGACAAAACTGAAATGAGCTGGAATGGACTATTTGCTGATGACGTAGCAGAAGGACCGACTCCCATTAGATAGCAAGGAATGGGTTATTTTAAGATGACGTATCAGGTTACAAGATGTCAAAACGTGGATACACGCATTAAACAACACGGAATTATTATAATGTTAAACAAAGTATTTTCGGCCACACAAAGCGTATTTTTCCGATAAATCAAAATCATGAAGATACGAATCTTCATCTTGAATACCCTTCCTTGTACAGGAATTTGAGCGACACGATCGGACCCAAAGGTGTGTCAATATTTACCTCGATCTTCATTCTGTACGCACGAAAATTGCTCATTTTTATATATCTATCAGCCGCGAACACATAATGGGAGTCAATGGAAGACTGGTATGTAAGGCATTTCCACCGCGCTTCAGATTGCCTCGCACATGTATTGTCTGCGCGCAGAACAGAATTTTCGTAGTCCCTTGGTATCCGGGAAAGAATGGACAATGGTATCACCGCATCATCCCATTGTTTTGCGATTAACTAGCACAGTTCCCGACTCATTTAGCTCCGACTGTAATTTCTGTAAATACAGATTATGCGAGTCGCAGAACCTGTTTCACATGTCGATTCCTAATAATGACCTCGCGAGAGGTCAACGAACGACACCTCATGCATGCGGGAGAGGGAGCAAGGAGTTGTTGCCAATACGTGTGGGGGGAAAAGGGGTTGAGGAGAAGGCATGTAAGAGTTCTCGCTGGTATTGCCGAGAATTACTGCAGGCCAGTTGTTTGTCTAATGTAAAAAAGAGATCCGTTGACCTTGAGCGGAAAACAGTTACCTCGTTATACAGGTTACATGGCGAGAAAAACAGCATGTTCCACACCAAGCTGTCTACGACTGGCTTACGGCAGGGGGATGTGTCTGTTTTGCAGTCTCATTAGATTGTATTCATGAGTTACAACTGAGTAGGCGAGTTTAGAGCAGTATCTTCGCTGACATTTCGAGAGTTTGCACTTCCTGCCTATTGAAGGAAGAGAAAACCCTTTGCGAACCGAACGCCTCCAAATAAGAGGTATCTTGGTTCTACTTATTGGGTCAGTGGAACACTGAACGATGGGGAGATTCGGGGGTTAACACTTCCCTAAAGCTCCCAAACCGTTTATGTTTAGTATGGCATTAAAAGTTTTATTAGCAAGATATAACAAAATATTTCTGTATAAATTAATGCCCCAAACCCTAAATTTTGCATATATATGTGATAACATATCTTGAGACCTACGTTTGAACAACAAAAAAAAAAAACCGTTCATGTCCAATACACTCAAACTTAATAGTTTCATGCAAATATCATGAAAATTACTGCATGAAACATCACCAAGCTCTGAAGGAAAAGAAAACAACTATATTTCTTACCCATAACGGCAATACTTAATAGATAGAAATATAGTAAACTAGTATAGAAATATATAACGAGTGAGGCATATGTGGAGAGTTCCATTCGTTAAGTCACCGGAAATTTCAGATTCGATTATGCTTGAACTGGAATTTTTTTTAAAATTTTTATTTCTAGAACAACATCACTTTAACTTGCTTTTGAAAAAATTAAAAAACTTTTTAAAAAGTCATCAGCATTAAAATAAATATCCTCACCTACCATAACGATCTCCTGCGATGGAAATTCGCTGCAAACATTTCCTAACCATTCTCGATTTGAAATATAAAATGATGTTTTGCGTACTGAATAATTGCTTAAGCGCCCTTTCCTAAAAGTGTAAAGTTCTTAGCTTTGTTTCGTTAAAGAAGAAGCTAGCTAGATATGATAATGCAATAGGCATTTCTTACGAAGCAAGACCTTTGGGAACGTTCATTTTGTGCAAAAGAAAAATTATTACGATTTTAAAAAACAAAGAAACTTAACAAATACTACATTCAATGCTTTATGACTGAAGTAACTGAAAATAATACTCTCTCACGTCGTTTAATCGGTAGGGTACCGACCTTGTAACCCTGCCCCTGACAAGCAGTCATTATAACGTCAACCGACCGATAGAACGATCACTTAGATAAGAAATAAAACAAAACATACTTACCGTGGAAAAAAAAAACTAAAGATAATCGGAAAATCAAATAATAAATAAATACGCATGACACTTTTTGAAGTTATTTGTTCTTAAGAGTAAAGGGGAATTAAAGAGGAAAGTCAATTAAAATAATCCGTTCGAAAATGGTTCACTTAATAAAATATCAGCCGCGAGGTTTGTTAAATGAAATATCAACCTAGTTGATGAAATGGATAAAAATAAAGCCATAAAAATCGTATTTCTAAATATTTGATCTTGAAACGTACGGCATTCAGTGGGGTTTTATGTTGATCAGTACACTTTTTAATACACTCCACGTGTGAAGTACGAATGTGCGCATATTTCAAAAGGAAAGCTTTAAATTACACAGGCATTCAGAAATAATAAAACGGCCAGATTTAAAACAATATATTCCTTAATTGTAAAATTCTACATTTGAAGCGACAAGCCGGGGTTTCAACTCGCGTTACCTGGGGACAGGCGGAACTAGAAGACAACGTGTAATTTTATAAGCAAAGGAAATGCAAATATCTCGAATTTAAAATCAATACATTAAGTTACGCGGTTGTAATTTTCGATTTTTCGTAGATTGCTTCAGCATGCTATCAATTGATTTACAACGAGAAAAAGAAAGCTTCGAGTGTACAAACATCATTGGACAAATATTTCAATGTCCCATGAACGTCTGCAGATTATCAGATTATTTTTTAATTACATAATGATTAAGTATAATATTAGTATTTCTAAAATATGTTCGTGTACTGTAAAATGTAATATATGTGTGTACCATTTTCATATTTGAATCAAAAGTATTTCAGTGAAAATGATTGAAAAACTTATTTTATTTCGATATTTAGTTATTAATGCCTGCTGCTGCTATAGTCCACACGATGATGGTCGAAAAGCTGGGCCATTCGCGCTCAATCAATGCGCCGCATTAATTGGTAAATTTCGACTTAAGCCATTTCTACATACGCGGAATGTTCTGGAACGAATGAACCGCGTAAGTCGAGGACTACTGTACTCGGTTGTTACTCCAGTCGGAAATTGCAGTGTGATCCCATACACGCGCCAGGAGAAACTGTTGCACAAGTATTTTCCTTCATTCGGATAAAGAGTTTATATATATATATATATATATATATATATATATATATATTTTATCTGCTGCCTCTGCAGCGGGTCTATTTCGGTGTATCAACCCCCGCCCATGATACAACAGACGGCAGTTTTAAATATGGGTCGATGAATTGCCGTCGTGAAATATGAAGTTGTTATGAAGAAACCTTCAAATGTTAAAATGACGGTTGGCGGTTATTCGAAAGTTACAATTCTGTAGAGCATTGATCGCTATACCCGACACCAGTAGATCATTTCTTATAGACAGATTATCAATAATCAAACAAGGTTTCTGACGCAATGTTCAATCACCGCCAAGAAAGGCAGAAAGTAAATGGAAACAATCCCTTTCAGTTCTCCGAGAAACGGTCGTATGAAAAATCTTTTGACATTACAAAGAATAAGTTTGAGTTGGACAGATTTCGATGTTCTGATGCTAGCTCTTCAAGTCCAGCAAGGGTTTCTCGGCGATTTTAGCAGCTGCAAGCCATTTTAGGATTGCTTTATACATTGTGAAACGTTTTGAAAAGGTTAAGAAATAAGTAAAAGGAGTTTTAGCCATAAAGTTTGACACGGAGAGGGATATTTTAATAGCGTGTTCAGGAATAAAAATATTTATGGTGAAGAGGGAAAAACGTTAGAAAATAGCCGCCGCGGTGTCTTTTGACTTAACCGATGAGTTAAAAAAAACCGCTTCCATAAAGAGTAGAGCGGTGAAAAGAGTTTTGGACTAGGGTCAGTCGAAAAAGCCCCTTAGAATATGGAATATAAGAACTGAAAGGAATTTGCGCAACAGTAAGTATTGTTGAGTTATAGAAACGTTAGAGAGGGGAGATTTAAGAAAAATAGAATATAAAGAAAATTGAAGGAAAGAACGGGATGTAGAAAATAGAAGAATTTAGGTCCAATGAGATTTTGTGAATTTAATAAAGAAAATGTTATGGCCACTGAGATAGAGTTTTAAGACGTAGGTGGAGTTTAGATGGAGAAGAAAATATTATGATTGGAAGATAGAAACGCATATGGAAAAATTGAGATTAGTATTAAGATGGGGACTTCGATATTTTAGATATAGAGGAGATGAGATTAGACGAGTTTTAGAAGAATTTGCAGAGAGCGTGGGCTTGCGGGCCCTATTAACTCGCTCTGTGGTGTGTTGCTTTCGAGCCACCCTGCAACTATATTGAAGTACACGATGTCTCCTGAGCTAAGCCGATTTTGGGGTAAGTCAGTCTTTGCTTTTTCTGTTGAAGGACAGTACTTGAATTTTAAGGTTAAATTTAAAGTTAATATCACATAAATGATTCATACTATGATGAGGACCCACATTAGTACTTAAAGAATATTAATCATAAATGTGTCACTTAAAGAATATTAACTATTTTTAATACTGTATAACTTAATTGTTTATTTGTTGTAATAAAGGTTTTTTTTTTGTTAATTTGTAAATATTGGTCCTCATACTTTAAATATTTAGTGGTGTGTCCTTTTCTACAGAGTTTATACGCTGGGTAAAACAAACCTGAGAAATTAGTAAAGAACGTGTTAAATTTTAAATTTAATATTTCAATCGGCACAAAAACCCATTTTTCCACCCAGCACTGTTTGACAAGCAAGTAGAATCAACTGGGGCCGGGGCTCATTCAGTGGAGGATTGTAACGCCGCTAAACTCGCTGGGACGTGATTTATTAGACTTTTGGCCACCAACAGCTATCGACATTTAAAATATTGAGGGAAGAGATTTGATCGGTACCCTCCTTTGTGACTCTGGATGTCAAAACGCCTGTGTGGGCGCATCAAGTTTAGTCTAAGGGGGCAAATCAAGTTTAGTTTAAGGGCTTCTATGGCCATGCGTGTTCCTGTTTTAAATAACTGTGACTATTCATACATATATTTAAAACTGGACACAGGTTCCTCGCTTACTTGTATTGAGTGCTCACCCGAGTTAATGACAGGACAGCGATTTGTAATTATACTAAAGAATCAGGGATGCTTTTGGAGCAGCAGTAATTAATGATAAGGTGATAAAGACACATGACCAACTGCAATGTATACTAAAGTCACACTTTTAGCATGTTTATTTCTTATAAGGTATCAGACAGAAAATTTCAAAACAAAACAGGACCTACACATAGCCATGACTAGATTAATTATTATCAACCCCGATTTGTTTTTAAATAAAGGGTACGGTGTTATTCCGCGACGAAATCTGGCAAAAAAATTTACACCCCGCCTCTACGCCAAGGACTAGAATTGCTAACTTTACACACACAATTCTTTTATTTCCTATATAATTTTTCTTCCGCTCAAAGTACAATAAAAATAAAGTCCGGCTGAGATAGCTCTGCCACGGTTTCCGAGCACAATCGAAATCTTTCATCAATATCACACTGCTCACCATCTGTAACTAAACTAAGGCAAACATTTTCTTAGCGAAGTATAAAATTTACGTAATTCTTTAGTTGTACCAGCAGGAAACGTGAATGAAAGCATACGAGGAAGTGGAAGTCGCCTCCGGAAAAAGCGAAGGGGAAAAAAAAAGAAAAGAAAGCAATAACTTTACGAGAGAGGATTATCTCAACCCTCGCCTATGAATACGCAAGGCCAAATGTTTGTTTGTTTAGAGTGGGAAATCTTAATTCTTCATGGTCATTATCGGCTGAGTCACGCCTGCAAATATAAGTAACCGCACCTATCTCTCATACGCCCACAATTTCACCCATGACTAGAAAACAACAAAAAAATAATAATAATAATAATAAAAGAATGTGAAATATCGGGGAGAGATGAGGTAAAGATGTCAGATAAACAGATTCTGATAACAGATTTTTGGAGTCTTGATTAAGAAATTGAATCATTACCTAACGCGGGGCATTATATTTTGTATGCCTCTAGAAAAAATTAGAAATAAAATAGAAGTTTCATTTCGAATTCATAAAGGCTTTCAAAATTAAATAAGTGTGTTTAACACTATTAGAAATTTACTCAAGCAAATATATAAAATTAACTTCTTTCCTTACTTTATACGGTTTCCCAGTGAAAGGAACCTCAGTTTACCTACTTCTTGAAAAACGAATATGCTGGCAGTCACCTTTAACAAACAGCATTCCGTAAGCAGATGTGAAATATCGGGGAATATATTCATCACGTTGCTGGAAACATTGTCATATTCGTTTCAATTAATGGATAGACGCCTATTTCATTGAAAATCGTAAGTGTACGAACACTTTTGGGAGCCACTGTATATCAATAATTAATCTTTGACTACCTCATATCCACAATTTAAAATTATTCAATATTTGGATTTTAACCTTTAAAAAAAAGTTCATGACATCATCCATTCTTACATAAAATATCAAATACCGCTTTAAAACATTTGGCTTCAATGAACTTATCGCTGAATCAATTCCAAACTGCATGGCAACAACTGTCACAATAATCAGATACGGTTAGACTTTTCAAATTACAAACAGAAGTTTGCAAATAATTAACGTAACGTGGTAACATAAATAAGAAATACTCATTTCACGTCGTTTTAGGTATATTTGTCATTCAATCAACCATGCAAATAAAAAAATAAATAAAGCAAAACAGAAAAAGTTAATTTGTCGGTACCTCTCATACGTCATCGATTTGTTTTTCTTGTAATTTTAAGAAACGATGGTTGCGCCGCAATGAATTTTGCAAAATTTAGCGATAATTATTGACGTATGGTAATGCTAAGTAATTTTTCACAACAAATTCAAATTATAATTATGCTAACAACCGTAGAAAGCTCATTTAATTTCCCCGAAATATACGTAATAAAACCTTAAAAATGACTAGTGAAGAATTTTTTTTAACTCGTATCACTTTTACTTATGGACTACAAAAAGACGTAAAATTAAGAGTTAGCAATGAATGCAAGGGCAACAAAAATTGTCTAAATATAGTGATTGTTTCTCTAAGAAAGAAGAGAATAAATGATAAAACATGCCTCAAGGACAGTGATTGACAGTGATTGCCAGTTTGGGAATCAGTAGCAATAATTTAAATTTATTCTTCACGGAACTCAGAGGTTTGTATGTTTAGTCCAGCCATACCTTTCTTCTCTCGGGCCGCAACATAGTTCACTTATCTTATTATATAATAATGTAAAAAATAAAACTCAAAACCTTAATGTATTCAAACGTTTATTTTAAAAATAATGAGTGCGATTTTTTTTTTTATGTTGAGACAATTTTTTTGTCTATTTTCGACAAATCAGGTTTATAATTGCTACATGCTACTCTCAATACATCATCAAAGTATGAATCAGTAAGCGAACTTCTATATAATTCATTTTGGAATAGGATGTTTCACAAAGATGCGTTGCAGCGAACAACGCGAACAGCAGGTGGTCCATTTTTGTGTTGTTTTGCAATTTTCAGGCAGGCATTTCCAAAATGATAATGAGTGCGAGTCAGTTTGAGTAACCCTGGTCTAGTCTCATTAACTGCACCGTCCAGTTCGATGTATCAGTATTGTGAAGTTGGCACATTTTACTATGCTTATGATTATATTTAATCGGTGTTTTTGTTAAGCAACGAGTCTAAGAACTCGCACACTGAACAAAGGTGAATTTCAGTAGTTTTCTGTTTGGGGTTTATAAAATACCTCACGCAACTGTCCCGAAATAATTCTGATTTCATTTAAAAATTTCCTTCTTTATGCTCCGATAGCTTTTTTTTGAAGTTCACGTGCTTCAGAAGATATGAGTAAAAACTTGTATTTATGTCAGATTTTTTAAAGAGATTTCTTTCAATAAATTTTAAAAAATAAATAAGGGGGAAACGGTTTCTGTTGAGGAGATTGCTGTCTGCTAGCGAAATCTCAAAACATATGCAGTATCAACTGAGTTTGGGAGAAAATTAGGATTTACGTGTATATTTGACACAAGGGAAAAAAACAAGTCATATCGTAATAAGGATGCACACAGACGCGCAAACATGTAATTAATAAATATATATATATAGTTTAAAAATCTACAATCTCTTCCTCTGATAATTTTGGAAATAACATTTTTTACGCATGGCAACAAAACAGGAGGGGAAAGAGTAGATGACGTCAGAGAGAGAATACCCATATAACACCTGCCCTTTGCACAATGGATCGATGACGTAGAAGAGGCAGAAATGAATAGTGCTCGTTTGCCGCAGAAAATTCGGGATATCTTAAAGATATTACGACGCTAGTTTCGGATTTTCATGCATTTCTACAAACATTACACAGCGTACGAAAACTAACTGAGGCCTGTTGTTATTACGATAGAGTTTATATAACTTCGGTACCTCGTTCCTTTTGAAAAAAAATCGCTTTAGAAAAAGTAACCGGAGTCGTAGAACTTTAATCTAATACAATAAAAAAAGAGGTTAATTAAAAACTACTAATGATACTGTTAAGAAACATTGATCATTAAAGTGCGTTTATTCTTCATTGTTGATAATGTTTTGTCACGAAAGAGACGTACCTGCTGAAATAAGAAATATGCACAGAAAGTTTATCTGATAAAATGCATAAGCATTTCTCAACTAACGCAAGAGAGGCGAAAATTTCTAATTCAAAAATAAAGTACACAAAAGAACTTGCTGGGACAATGCTGTTACCGAAATTTCAAATCAGAAATTTTAAGCATTCAGGCATTTAATAATACAGTGTAAATAAAATAAAATAAAATAATAAAAAAATTGTTCCGATCCGCACTCATTTCTTATGAAAAAAGTTTCGTTCGTACAGTTTTTCCTAAATTTGTAAAAGCTGGAACACTTCCTAAGTAAAACCCCATTGAAACTGTATTTCAGACCGCCTGTATAAAAAATAACATTATCATACCGACAATTATTTCGTAAAGGGAAATTAATTTGCATCTAAATGGCGCTAAAACTCTGCAGATGACAGAGTTAAAACAGAAGTTCGTTATAAGGAGATTTTACTTTATTATTCAAAAATTGTTTATAGGTAAGGTTAAAGTAACCTCCTCTAAATTAAATTTTATACAAATGGTATAGAGTCCAAGCAAACTGCAACATTTGATAATAAAATTTTAAATATCACTTTTGCCCATGTTTGATTTAATTTTTTTGATTTTATCCCCATTAAGTTCATGTTTTAGCAAATGTAAATTAAAAAAGCGTATCTGTATGCCTTGCTACTGCAAATTCGACCTTCGTTTGATTCGTTTATATCCTCTTGATTGAATGGGAAGAGACCAATACTTTTAACACTCCGGTAATCTGCATAGACACTGTGTTTTTATGAGGGGCTTTGAAAACACTCACAAAAATTGAACTCGACATCTAACAGGCAAACAAAATGAGTACTACGACCCCAAACCATTATTAGATAACATGAATGTGGGATCTAAACTTGAGGTATTCAAATCCACTCACCCATTGAGTAAGACACGTGGACAAAGAAACTATAATTCCCGGTCTTTGCTCAAAGCATCAGCGATCGGAACACACTTTAACATTAATTATCATCATTCAGGTTAAATGATCTAAGGGGTTTTAATCTGTCTCACTTATTAATTTAACACTCTCTATTTCTATGAATTTTTTTCCATGGAAAGAGAGATGCTATAATGACAGTAGCAATTCATAAAAATGTATCATTCCATTAAAACTTTTTACCTTAACCTTTTAAGATGCGCAAGAACATATCAATTTTATGTAAAAAACATGAAATTATCTAATTTTTTTTTAAATTTTTACGACTTTTCTTTAAGAAGTTAAGTATTTTAAAAAAGTGTGTAACATTATAAGAATTTTAAGATTTTTTTTTTCAAAATAAAAGTTAGAATTAATTTTATAAAATATCCCACAGCTTTAGGGATAAGTGATTCCAAATAACAAATTAAGTACAGCTCAGATTCAAAATACAGTAACCACCGCTTATAGTGATCAGTGGTTATAAGAATCAACCGTTTATAAGAATCAATATCGCGAAAACAAAAACAAATGTATTATTTCCATGTTAAAATTTTTGCTTTAAAGAATCAATCCACCGGTTTTAAGAATCAGTTTACACTCTTCGCTTTCCTTTCATTTTTTCCAAAAAAGCCACTAAAACCCTCAAAAGGCACGAAGTTCTTTCTTTACTTTTTTAAAGAAAGATTGATAAGATGTGGATGGAATATAGTCTCAAAATTTATCCCTTTCTTTGTTAGACATAACATAATAGTTTCCCCATAAACGCTTTAGCACAACACTGTCCTATATTAGCTTGACCCAGGGGCATCTTTACCAGTCCGGGTCCGATTTAACTTTTCTCCACTGACAAACAAAAATAGGGTCTTTTTTTTCCCACCTCCCACATCCCGATTGCGGCTTCCTGGACCCTGAAACACATAAATCTTCGGCGAAGTGTCCACTATCACTTAGGAAAACCTGACATTAGTAGATTCAGCACGTTATCAAACCGTGAAACGTAAGCTAGAAGGTGAATCTTCGTCTGAGACTATATATATTGAGAGAGGTATAAACAGCCTCCTGAAAACTTCATTACGTCAAACTACCACAAAAAACTTTTCCTTGCTCCCTTCCTGTAGTTGAAATGTTAAAACTGTTAAGCAGGTATGTTGTAACAAATATTGGATTTTTTCTTCTCACTATAATCATGTGTATCTACTTATAGGTCTAGAAATTAAGTTTTATTTTTAAAATTATAAAAAAATAATTATAATAAAAGATAACGTAAATTAAAGAGTATTTTATGGTAAATTATCTTATATATGTATATACAGATGTGTGTGTACCTGTCCAAAAACCTAAATTTCGGCTATAAGAATCAAAAACAGTAATAACAAACGTGATTCTTATAAGCGGAAATCACAGTATTAGAATAATTGAGAAAAAGTAATAAAGAAATTATTTTCCATTTATTTACTTTTGATACTAAGTAAATGCAATTAAATTTCTTATAAATTAAATCTGGAATGTTTAGATAAGATTTTAACATTTACAAAACATAAAATACAATAAATTAGGTATACAACAGCTTTCTGAAACACATCAAAATATTAGAATAAAATTTAGATTGGTTCAAAATATTAGAATAAAATTTAGATTGGTTCAAAATATTAGAATATTTTATTTTACGCAAAAATATTACCTTATGAATATGAAGTAAATGGTAGTTAATATTTTGTAGCATCGCCTTTAGCTTTAATAACAGCGTACATTCGATCTTGCATACTATATACAAGATGTTTACAAACATTTCTATCAATATTAGCCAATATATTGGCTAATATTGATAGAACTTCGCTCCATAAACGTTTTGATTTACACCAATTCAATCTTATACGCTTTTGTTTTGCAGTCATGAGAGGTTTTGTTTTCGGTACACGAGATTCCAACTTAAATTTATGGAGACGTCTTAATGTTGTCGATTTAGAAACTTCCAACTCCTCCTTCTTTCGATTTTCGGTGCAAGAATCGCACACTTTTAAAACGGTTTTTCTTAACTATACGCTTCAGTTTCTTGTCATCTCTAGCAGATGTTTTTGGTTTTCGGCCGCCATTTCGGCGATTATTTTGAAATTTTCCATTTTTTTAATATTGTGTTAGTATTTTACTAACGCTTGATTGTGAACAATGTAAATAATTTGCTATATAACATTGATTTTTACAGTGCCGATACAAATCAACCAAACGAAGTTTAATAGATTCAGGAATATCACTCACACGACCCATTTTAAGACGAAAAAGCAAACAAACTGCAAAAAGAATACTGATTTTAAATAAAATCGTCCGAATTTAATCAATGATGCTACCAGTTATGAATTGGTAATAATTAAAGGAGAATTAATGTGAAATATTCTAATATTTTGAACCACTTGAATAAATATTCTAATATTTTGACTTTTCAAAATAATTTTTTTCAATTAATCTTTTCAAAAATGATATTAATTTTAAGATAATAAATAAGTTTAATCAACAGTAAGTTCTTAATAAAAATATCGTTTGCATATTTGCATTAAAAGACATTAAATTACCAAACGATATTTTCAATTTGTAAAAAAATGTAATTATTCTAATATTTTGAATATGAGCTGTATCTGCTAAGTTTTATCGAACTGTTTAAGGGGACTCATCACCCTACCCGTATCGAAATTTCGTAAAAATTTCGATTTTCAGATTTTTGTCTTATCACATACCACATACTGTCAACTACATTCTGACAAAATTTCAGACTGATACTGCATATAGAAATTTAGTTACGGCTGATTTAACAAACATCTGTTATCGCGTTGTCCCTTTAAATGCCACACCCTCTTCTTTATTTACACAAGTCTCTCAGTCAATTTCTTGCTGCATTTCCCCCTTGGTTGACTCAATGTTTTTAAAAATACCCAGAGAAGAAGAGGAATCATTGCTGCATTCAGCTTGCCTGTATTTGTAACTGATAACGTTGTTTATTTATTTGCAGTAAGCGTTTTAATCGTCGCTTTTTTTGTATAAAATTTCCACTTTTTGTTATAAAATCTGTCTGTTTCAAGACAATATTACATTTTATTTTGTATCTAAACGTGATACTTATCGCTTTTGTTAATTATAATTGATAAATATGCCTCGGAAGAGTAAAAAATATACAAAAGCTTTACATATGATCAAAGCACGTTGGTGTGGTAAGAAACATCTTGAAAGAAATACATCTGTGTTAGTTGCAAGCAGTGGCGCACCCAGGATTTTTTCTTGGGGGGGGCCGAGATGAATGGATAAAAATATTTATATAGCATGGGGGGGCCGAGATGAACGAATAAAAATATTTATAATGCAAAATCAATATTTCTACTTCTTTGGGGGGGGCCAGGGCCCCCTGGGCCCCACCCTGGGTGCGCCACTGGTTGCAAGTGATACTGACAGCAGACAGCAAAACATTTCTTTTTCGAATAAATATGAAGCTGATTCGAGTGATAAATAGATTATTATTAGTTTAAGTAAACTACAGAAGTTGATTGAAACTGTAAAGTGCTCAACATGTGAACAGAACACTTTAGTTTTGCAATCTTGTGGTAAAGTTGGATTTTCAACTAATTTAAAAAGGAGTTGCACAGCCTGCAGTGAGGAAACTGCATCTGTGAATACTTCATATACATCAACAGAAAATAATTCATCAGATGTAAATCTGCGAATTACACAGGCTTTTTTACATATTGGCAAAGGTTACTCTGCTATAGAAAATTTTGCATGGTGATGAATATGGTCCCTTTTTCTTCTGCAACTTTTTCCAAGTGTTTATATAAACTAAATGTTTTGGATCTTTGCACATGGTTTGGATCTTTCACAAAATCATGTTTGTGACTTAGCGGTTGTGACTTTAACAATATATTGCCAAGATTTTACCTGTGTATCAAAGATTGGCATCAACCGAACTCTTGGAAAGATGCATTCAGTGTAAAACTCATATAACTCAGTCTTCATAGTATCATATGGTCTAAATGTCTCAAAGAAATTTTTGTTTTCAAACCAAGAGTTCAACGTTCTGTTAGATAAGCAATATGCGAATTTAATAATCGTATAGAATGGAATGTATCACATGTTCAAAAATACCTGGGTATTTATCGAGGGAGTCACACATTTAGATTGGCAAACATATTACAAATGAGAAAAAATAGGTTTCGATTCAGAAGAAATGATATGAAATTTAAGCACATGAGACAAGTAATTAAGAAAGCTGTGATGAAAAGATATATTTTGGCAAGAAAAAAGGAAGGACTTACATATGGTCTAGGTTGCTTCTAAGATTTTTATGAAGAAAAATAATTTGATAGTTTTCCAATCTGCATTTGTATATACAATTTTATTTTTATATCAACCTGGCATTATTTTATTATCAATCAAAATGTCATAAGTGTTATTTTGAACAATATTAGCTGATAATATTTTTATCTATTTACAGCCAGTCTTTAAAAAAAAGTACAAATTTCTTGATTTATAACTTTTTGCTTGTACTCAGTTAAAAGTCTATAATTAATGTTAAAATAATAATATATACCCTTAAAAGTGTGTAGAGTTGTTTATGGCTATTGGAGTATGCATAAAAAAGATTTTTCTTAAAAAAGTTATGAGCAATTAAAATCTTTAAACGCGTTTATCTCAGTTTGTGTTTTTTCAATGGTCCACGTTGCTTCTACGATTTTTATGAAGAAAACTAATTTGATAGATTTCCAATCTGCATTTGTATATACAATTTTATTTTTATATGAACCTGGTATTATTTTATCAATAAAAATGTCATAAGTGTTATTTTGAGCAATATTAGCTGATAATAATATTTTTTATCTATTTACAGCCAGTCTTAAAAAAAAGTACAAATTTCTTGAATTATAACTTTTTGCTTGTACTCAGTTAAAAGTCTATAATTAATGTTAAAATAAGAATATATACCCTCCTTAAAAGTTTTTAGAGTTGTTTATGGCTATTGGAGTATACATAAAAAAGATTTTTCTTAAAAATGATAATTTAAAAAAGTTATGAGCAATTAAAATCTTTAAATGCGTTTATCTCAGTTTGTGTTTTTTCAGATTTTTAATGTCTTCAAAATGATAAGACATTTTTAAATATACATAAAAGTGTTCGAAATTTTTTTGGTTTGCACATCATACTATATGTAAGAGATTTAAACAGCGGATTTTTAATATTTTGATAACTTTTTTTTAAAAAAAATTATATGTACAAAAACTAGTCATTTTTTTGTTTTTTTCCACTTGTTTATAGTTATTTTTTTTCTCTAAAACTTTTGCTATTAAAAAAAATCCGCTATTTAAATTTGATTAAACTATTATTACTAACCTAAAATTAAAAAATCACGTGAAAATTTTTACAAATAAAATACTAGTGTTGATTTGAAATCGGTGGTTAAAATTGAACTTTTTTTAAATTTTGTGAAAAAAAAAATTTAATTTTTGAAACTTTTTTGTATTAAATTATTCGTATTTAACATTTACATAATAATATCCAAAAATATTTTTTTTAAAGTTGATAATAAAATTTTTTTTGTTTTGGGTGCCGAGTCCCCTTAAGATCTATTCTTGATCTATTAATTCAAATAATATTAGCTTTTAATGAAATTTTCATAATTTTTAAATGAAATTTGCTTTCATAAAGCTGAAATACCAATTCTGCGAAGAATAATCAATTCTGCTTTTAAAATTTCATATATAAGTACAGAAACTAAGAAATAGAATTTTATCAGATACGTGACAAAATTTATTGTCTGCGAATAAAGTATGACTCCTTCCTTAACTAGGTCAGTTCCGTATTAAAATCAGGTTAATTTTTAAGAACACCTTTCCACTTTTAACGCGTTTGAACAAGAAGTAATAAAATGACGACGATGTGTAGTGGATGAACAAGCAAAGACAATTTACCGTTTCGAAAGTCAGCGTTGGTAATCAGTTCTACTGGTTAGTAAGCATTATAACGAAATATTTCTAAACTGGTATCACGATGAGTCAGAACTTTTAACATCAATACCTCAACTAAAATCTGCAAATCAGACGTATCCTTAATCCTAACAGCTGTGCAATATTTTTCAGGCGCTAATGGAAGCCTTGGTGTGCAGCAGCAAAGCCGTGTTTCCGCGTTGTGGGTTTGACCTTAAGAATTGGCAAACGCAAACACATCGAAGACTAAACTGGGCTTAAATGAACGTCACTGCTGTTGGGAATTATCGTCGATACAGGAGCTGACGCATGAGTAAAGTCTTGGCTGCAGTGATAGTTTTGTCTCCGTGGTTTTCTCATACTCTAAAATATTGGAAGAAGGGAAATTCCACCATTGTCTCGTGCAGACATAATTTGATATTCTGGTTTTGGTATAATAGCGATACAAACCCGCGAAATAAAACTGAAAATTGTAAATTTATAATGACTGACAATTGCATTGAGAAAAGCGTACTTTATTTTAAATCTTCCTCAATGAATTTCCTGTTTTTATGATCCAAACAGAAAATTACGTCATTAATTGACTTTAATAACGAAAACTGTTCATCAGTATAAACCACCAAATCTTGCTATGGTCATTTTTGTCTTTACTAGCCCATCTAATCAAAGTCGAGATACTTATTCGAGAAGATCATCACTAGATTTAGGGAAGTGACCGTTAGCACATCATACCAGATAGTTCAAGGCTCGAAATCCATGCTAACCACTTGCATATTAGCGTAAAATACACTCAATATGAGAATGTGAAACAAACTGGTGAGCTACAAACGCAATCGATCCAATTAAACTGTTATGTCATGTGGTTCGAGCGGCCCGATCTCTCTCAGGCAAGGAAAACAAAGCTGATGATAAAACGCGAGGTCGTACAATGGTCATCACATCTCTTCATAAAACAGAATGTCAGAGGCAGAATGTGTTTAATAAATTAAAATTAATCAGTAACAAATAGGAAAAAAAAAAGTCGAGGGTAAATTCAAACAGGATTTTAAGGGTTATGATATATGAATCATACACCCTTTTTTATAGAGAGCAAATACGCTTAGATCAAATTGCATTATTCAAGCGTTAACAGAACTGCCGAAAGTTTTTTTTTTTTTTAAATGTTTTAACAAAATGATACAGAGCAGCTGAGTTTTTTTTTTTTTAAACATGTTTAAAAAAAAAGAGAAGGGAGTGGCTAAATGGCTAGGGCGCTGGCATTCGGTTCCAGAGTCTGTGGGTTAGAATCCCACTCTTGGCATGGACGTTTGTAGCCGTTTAAGCAGTAGGTCCCGGTCTAATGAGCCCTCGTGTAGCTAAAGTCGACAATAGCGCTCAAAACCAAACCAAATCAGTGTTCTGAGAATAAATATTACAACTTACATCTGGCCAAGCCTTACGAAATGAATTCTCCAGCAAAAAATAACGTCACGACTGACTGAAACCATCGCAATAGTCCATCCAGTGAGGGGGGGGGGACTATTGTTGTTGCTTACGCCCTCCGGCTGGAATGTTCTCCAGACCAAGTCCATATATAGGCCTGAGGGGTGCGGCTCCGATTTAAAATGGCACCACAAGGGTCGGAGTCGGGCTTAGCCAGGTGCCACTACCCCCAGGGGTGACATCTGGGGGATCGTACCTTCTCCACCTCCTGACCTCAAAGGATTTTCCGGGTCTACGGATTTAACGTGCCCACATCCGGCCTAGACACGGAGATATTTAATGGCGCTTGTCGGGATTCGATCTGAGCACCCTCAATACTGAGAGCCAACACGCTACTACCACTAGGCTAACTCTGGCCCTCTCCCGCTTTACTTCTGCTATATCTGATTGCTCAAGGAAAAATACTGCCATCCCATGAATCGAACGTCTAGAATCGATCCCGATTTCAATACAACTGCATCACTTTGGAAGAAAAAAAATCAATGCAAGCGTATTCAAAATTTCTTCAGCTCTCTTTGCGAAAACAAAGAGGGATGTTTTTTCTCCTCTGATAAGTGTATTTTAGATGCTAGAAATATTTTAAGTATGAATGATCTCTCTGTGTGAAAATCATTAATACTTTTTCATAAAAACGAATGCTCTGGTATGTTTAAATGACATTTACATGTAACATACCTCTTTAACACGTAATTATAATCAAGAGCATAAATCAGCATTCTTTATTTAAAAAAGAAACACAGAATTATACAACCATTGGCGACCTTTCGCTTATGGAAATGACTATCTAGTAATTTCAGTAATAACTGAAAAAATATATACATTATACATCATTTTACCTTGTTTCAGCTTTGACTAGAAACTGACCATGTTATTTTTTCCAATTACATGTAATAAATAATATGACCTTAAAATCCCTAGTCTTTTTAAGATAGAAAATATCACAGACAAAAAGTAGGGTAGATTTTTATCTCAATACTAGTTGTGGCCCGGCGTTGCACGGGTATTAGGGACATCTCGGTTTAACTCGGTTATTTTGAACATTTTATTTTTCACCCCTTCTCACCCCCCCCCCCATGCCAATGGAGCTGAACTTAAACGGCATCAAGAGTGTCACTATTCATCTCAGCGACCCCGAAAACTATGGATTTGACACTAGTATTAGCCGTTTTCCATTGTTTTTATATACCACCCACCCTCACCCCTAGGGGTGTCTTACCACCACAGTTATTTCTTTCTAGATTCTCCACAGCGTCATATGACGAAGTTTAGTTGAAATTGCTCCAAGTGTTCTAGAGTTATGTTGGTACATACATACATCCTTTATATATATATATATATATATATATATATATATATATACAGTGATTTCCGCTTATAAGAATCACGTTTGTTATTACTGTTTTTGATTCTTATAGCCGAAATTTAGGTTTTTGGACAGGCACACACACACACCTATATATATATATACACATATATTAGATAATTTACCATAAAATACTCTTTAATTTACGTTAATTATCTTTTATCTAAATTATTTTTTATAATTTTAAAAATACAACTTAATTTCTAGACCTAAAAGTAGATACACATGATTATAGTAAGAGAAGAAAAAAATCCAATATTTGTTACAACATACCTGCTTAACAGTTTTAACATTTCAACTACAGGAAGGGAGCAGGAAAAAGTTTTCTGTGGTAGTTTGACGTAATGAAGTTTTCAGGAGGCTGTTTGTACCTCTCTCAATATAAATAGTCTCAGACGAAGATTCACCTTCTAGCTTACGTTTCACGGTTTGATAACGTGCTGAATCTACTAATGTCATGTTTGCCAAAGTGATAGTGGACACTTCGCCGAAGATTTATGTTTTTCAGAGTCCAGGAATCCGCAACTAGGATGTGGGAAAAAAGTGTCCCTGTCTTTCTTTGTCACTGGAGAAAAGTGAAATCGGACCCGGACGAACAAAGAAGCCCCCAGGTCAAACTAATAGGACAGTGTTGTCCTATTAGTTTGACCTGGCGTTCCTATTAGTCCCCTTAAAGCGTTTAAGGGGAAACTATTATGTCATGTCTAACAAAGAAAGAGATGCATTTTACGAGTGTATTCCATCTCATCTTATCACTCTTTCTTTTAAAAAAAAATAAAAAAATAATAATAAAGGAAGAACTTCGAGCCTTTTGAGGGTTTAAGTGGCTTTTTTGAAAAAATGAAAGGAAAGCAAAGAGTGCAAGCTGATTCTTAAAACCGGTGGATTGATTCTTTAAAGCGAAAATTTTAACATGGAAATAATACATTTGTTTTTGTTTTTGCGATACTGATTCTTATAAACGGTTGATTCTTATAACCACTGATAACTATAAGTGGTGATTACTGTATATATATATTTCAAAATAAATGCTTTTATAGAATTACCTTTGGTTAACACCTCATAAATTAAGAAAACACTGTTAAGGTAAACAACTGTACAGAACAAATGAAAGTTGTCATAGACATAAACAGAACATAATTATGTTACATCTTCTGTCGCGAATAGAAATGCTAGAAAAGCTGTTTTATTCTTGAAAAAAAAAATATTTAAACATGTTTACAACCATGGTAAGCACAATCAGCTAGATTTAAGATGCTATTTGCATACAGAGATTTCTGAACTCTAAGCTATAATGGACGTAAACCACTGGATCATGCGTATGTTTTGGGAATAAAAACGCAAATAAGTGTGAAGAAAACAATGACCAAGCGAAAATGAATGTTTGATTATGAGCTTAAAAAAGAAGTGTGCAGTGAACAAAACGAAGTGTTTGCTCTACGAGGTCACTTGCAAGGTCTACTAAAAGCAATACAACAGTAATATTTTTAGTGCATTTCCTTATTTTTGAAATGTATGATTTACAACTCTAGTTTATTGTCAAACAAGGGTTATGGCCTTCAAAACTACACACTCAGCATTAGGAAGTGGAGAAACAAGGAGCAACATTAGCAAATCACAGATCAATAAATTTCGCTTTTTCTTTTCAGATTATAACTCGTGATATGATGGCGCGGTTTCTCTTTAAAAACGTTCTAAATATTCTAACAATTCAACAAAATAATAGAATAATTTTAACTCTGCAATTATGTTTCGCCAAAAAAAAAAATCTACAAACTCTACGATCTCAAAAATATTTTGTAAATAATTACGCTTGCTTGCATACGCGCGAGAAGCAGTACTTGCTTTTCTCTTAAGCAATACAATACTTTTGCTTCTTCAAAATTTTTAATTTTAGTCAAACTATAAAAATGTTTATAAAGATTACAACTAAAACACTTTAGGGCAGAAATATTTTTATTCGGGAGTTAATTTTTTAAAATTTATGTAATGCTTTTTACATACAAAGCAAGCGCAAAAATTTTTATTACCATAAATTGAAACAAATTGAAAATAAGGCAATATGAGAATAGGAATTTGGATTATAATT
Organism: Dolomedes plantarius; assembly: GCA_907164885.2. Classification (NCBI taxonomy): domain Eukaryota; kingdom Metazoa; phylum Arthropoda; class Arachnida; order Araneae; family Dolomedidae; genus Dolomedes; species Dolomedes plantarius. The sequence goes on along the minus strand of OU015495.1, from coordinate 20,890,853 downwards.
ATTATTATCATTATTTTTTAATGTTCCGAAATGTTCTACAAGCGGAGCAGATTTACAAAGTTTTAGCTTTGTTGCTCGATGGTAACCACTTAACGTTTCCCAATTTCAAACATTCACTCCTCTGAAGTGTAGCAGAAAACAACAAAAAATATGATTGTATAAGTCATATCTATGTAACAAAGGCATCGGAGCAAAACAGCGAACATTGCAGAATCATCCTTTGAGAAATAACAAGAGATTAATTAGAGCAATTAGATTAGAGATTTGGCGCGAAATTTAAAACATCGCTCCAGTTACCCGCTGGAGTGGAAACGGACGATTTCTACATTAGTCTGGAGAATAATTAGTCCTTTAGATCCGAGACCGAGTTGTTCGGTTACAATTAATTTCAACAGCTAAAACGGGGACCAATGCTGAAAGGGCTTACATCCTGATTTTAACTTTCAACCACCATCAAAAACCAATGGGCGTAAACATACTTTACATAAACGCGAGTCAAGATTATTTTGTATCCAGAAACATAAGGCTGCATTTGTACTCGAAAAATCATACATAGCTACATACTTATGATTTTAATGTAATAAACTGGGGGTACATTTTTTTTTTTTTAATCTTTCAATACAAGTCTGCAATCCGTGGACACATTTTCTCCATAGATTAACATTGATGTGAGCGAATCCAATAGAGTTAGTACACAGCAGCCTTAAAAGACTTGACTACAAATTAAGCAATTTCGTCATGAATAATCCGATCAACTCGCTAGGCACTAAAATTAATCGAAATTGGGATGATACGAGAATAAACAGACACAGTGTGTCGGAAATTTTAAGCTATACTTTTGTCAGAAAAAAGAAGATTCATTAATTAAAAGGTAAAACTGAATAAAATAGTACATCAATATTACATATCTGCTATTTAAAGCTATTAACCGACGTTGTAGCAAAAAATACTGTTAATATAGAGGTCAAGCAAAACTCCGATACATTCAACAGCACAAGAAAACAAAGATATATTTATTTTTAGGGCTATCAAACGCACTAAATACTCCAGAAACAAATTAGAGATTCGATTGAGAGCAAATCGTACAGAAAGTGGAGAGAGAGGTCGTTCCCTGTTCTATCAATTACTAATGGTTGGAATCTTACACAATATTACATAATAAAATGGTCTCTGCGAATGGTGTCGTGTTATGTTTACAGAGCTAACAAGATGGTCTCAGAATTCAAAGAGCCATTCATTCATTTCACGTTAAGAACGCGATGAAAATAATAGATTCAGTCCTCGTTTCGGATCGATGAAGGGAGGGGAGGGGGAGAGTACCCGTTGTTCGGGTAAGAAGAGTGTGGGAGGGTAAGTAGTTAGTTCTTTGAAATGGCTGAAGAACAAGTAGGTGGGAGCTTACATGAACTGAAATGGAAAGAGAATCAGTCTTGCATGTCTTAAATGAGATTGAAATACTACACAACTACCGGAAAAGCTTTTAAAACAACATTAGCAATTCTCATCCAAAAAAGTATTTCGTAACAGTTCACAAGATTTGTTTGTAGCAGTTTTAAAAGTAATCAGAACAACACAATCCTAATTCAGAAAATGTCTATAACAGAGTTCCCCCCCAAGCATACAGAGAGAATTTCCTTTGCACCACCTATTTCTATTTTGATAATCTACAGATTTAGCATTGAATAGCATTTTTTTGAAGAAACGCATTTTAATAACACCTTTGTTATGAAACACCTCTACTAGGGTTTCCTGTTCTCATGTTATAAAAATATTTGACAAGGCAATACATGAAATTTTCTCTCGATTTTCACTTCAGTACGTAATGATTACTGCCTTCACAATTAGTAAAATAATTGGAATAAATATAAAAAACTGCTACAATTAAAAAAAAAAATTAGCATCTATCTTTTATAAATAGCTATTTTTCTAGGCCTAGTTTACCTAAATATGACAGTTTTGAAATGATTCATTACAAAACAGCATTAAAATCGGTCAGCTACAAATTTAAATGCGGCGACATGAACTGAATCGCAATTAGTTTAGTTGACAGATTAGTTGCTATTCAAGGATTGTTAAGACGAATTTTAAGTATAATGGAAGGAGCCATTAGTCTCAAACCGAACCATGATGGTGTATTTTTATAACAACATATTTTATCCATATTGAACACTATTGGAAACAATGAATACTAATTACGTAACTGTCACTGAACAATATTTTAACATTCTATAGCACAAAAGGTATTCTAAGTAATGCTCGATAAGGATGTACATGATAATTTCTTTGTTCAAGGAATTCGTCAATTGAATGCTTTTTCTAGAAAAATAAAACTTAATTTCAAGAAGAATAATACTTTTTTTTTCTAAAAGAATCATTTTATGATACCTCATTGATTGACATAAATAAGATGTCTGAATAATTAAAACAAAACAAACAAAAAAAGGCACATAGAGTAAGTTCTCAAACTCTTTAACAATATAATACATTGCATTAACACTGTTTCACAATATTTAATCAGTTCTTGGTACAGTGTAAAACAAACATCCTTATTTATATAGTTACGTTTACTTTCACATTGTTGCGAATCTTACAAAACCGGATTTATTATTTTATTGAGTAAATCAATTTGCACTTTTATTCACAAAAATCGAATGAATAATCCGCACGTGCCGATTTTCTCCATGACATCGGAGGTTAATAAATAGGTAACGACTAACAGTTTGAACAGATTTGCACAACATTATTTACACATGTCTCTCAGAATTATAACCACAACAGCATAAAATATTATCCGAGTAAAAGGCAGGGTTGGTTACCTGTGTGTTGTCGTGGGAACGCCAGCCGTGATTCCCCGCACAACGTCCGAAACACTCCCCCAGTTTACATTCCCAAGATTGATGAAGAGCAAGATATACATTTGCAGGCTTGGTGCGAACGATGGTACATTTTCAAACAACGATCAAAAATTTTTAAAAAATCCACGGAAGAAAATCACCAGTCACAGACAAGTAGTATCACACGTCCGTACTAAGCAGCTGATAGCTCACTTAATGGGGGGAAAGGGAGAATGCATAATCGCTCAGCTGGAGCTTCGGAGAAACTTTTCCCTACCATGACGTCATACTTTTTCCCTGCTCTAGAAGGGAAAGCACTCCCAATTCAGATACATGTACTGTTGTTTCGTTTTCGAGTTGACAGACGGTTGTATGCTGTGTAATACAAGAGCATTTGTTTAATAAAATGTTAAGCATTACACGTTAATTTAAAGATATTCAATATTACATCTTTCGAAATGCGATGAAAGTATTAATAATACAATAAGTTCTTCCCCCCCCCATTGAATGCTTAGTTTTACAAAGTATGTTGTTATTGATACATAAATGTAAATAATTATATATTCTAATTCAGAATACGACATTAACTATATTGAGCAAAAATTTACGTTGCCCTAAGAACAGATGCCGATTAGGCTGGGAACGATTGAATATTTGTTAAAGTATAAACGGCGTCTAAATTAATACTTTCGCTGAATCTTATTTTAAATCGTGACTTATTTATTTTAAATCGTTATCGAATCTTATTTTATATTGTTCCATTCATTACTCTTGAACAGCTTTTGTAATTCCGATAAAATCAGAAACTGAAACTGGGTGTTGGATGCGGCATTCAAAAGTAAATAATCCTTGCCAGAAGTTTGGAATTTAAACTTGCGTTGAAATAGTTACGGATAAAGAGAAAGAGTATCTAATTTAAATAAATTTATAAATATTTTCATTTGATCAGGTATGTATTAATTTACTATATAAACATATAATTCTTAAAGTGCCCTTTTCATTTGATGAATATTGTTCATGCTGTCTCTCTGTCTCGACCCAATGATATGCCATCCACTCTGGCTCTAGAATCCAAGAGCTTTGTCGATAACAGAACTCAAATATATTCACTCTCACATCCTTGGTTCATTTCTTTTATTTTTCGAAAGCCAATGAGAAATCAATCAATTCTTTTCGAACACTGGCTTCCAATGGACCAACCAAGATCATTTGATAGGGGGGGGGGGTTTTCTATTGGAGATTCTGAAGGTGGGGCTTTCATTCCTTGGATAAGGAGATAATGAAAAATAACGCTTGAATTACCTTTATGATCATACTTTAGGAATGAGGGGGGAGGGATGCGTGATTGTGCCAAAGCTAAATTTGTAAAACTGGAGAATCCATTTAAAACGATAAGGAGCTGAAAAAGATAAGATGCACAAAATCAAGGTGTAATGAGAAAAGGGGGTTATTAACACAGATGAGATAGTTCCATGGATAACACTAGGTTACAAGGCCCAGGGTGAATACACAGTCCCGTTAAATATGTAGTGGTGGTGTCCGACCACCGGACAGAGCGCTATGGACCATTGAGTCTATCAGATGAAGGAAATTCACGGCGAAAAAAAAATTCAGCATCTTTCAAAGAATTATAGATAAAATGTATAAATGAATAAACGAACCCAAAAATGTAAAGGCTTTCCCATTCTGGGTTATTGAAAGGGTGGTTGTAAAAAATTCAGAAATTAGAGAACATTTTTTTTCTTTCGAGATAATTCAGTTCATTGAACACTGGCCTCAAGGTTTGAAAGGGGAAAAAATCAGAAAGGTCAAGTAAAAATAATAAAATTAATAACTGGGGAAAATGAACGGGTTAAGGGCCTGTTCACATAGAATCCATGAACGTCAGCGTTGACATATTTTAAACCCATCACAGACCTTAACAATTTCGTGGCTGATCGTTTGGGAATTTGTAAATGGTTAAATATATTTCAATACGAGTAGCGCTGAAGGCGACGGATTCTATGTGAACAGGCTCTAACTGGTCGGTGTAGTCGACATTATTAAGAAAAGGCGTAAGAAGTGATAAATGAAATTCAAAAATGATAAAACCCCTCTTTGTTGGGGACGTGCAGGTTGCATAGTGGCTACAATCGATGTTGGTAAGACTCGGATTCGATTCCCTGTCTTATGTAATCGTCGCTAGTAATGGTTATATTCTCTCACTTTATAATTAAAAATAAAGGAATGATGTAAGTACCCATGGAAGATATTTTCTTTTTTTTTTTTAAACTGAAACCGATATTTTTTACGTTCAAATTTTTATTATGTGCTGTTAGAGGTTGATTAATTTTTTATTTGTATACTCCTGTCGATACTATCGATTTCAATTCTTCGAATTACTTTAATTTTTACATTAACGCAAAATCTCGCTTGATCTCTCATGTGATATTACTCTATGTCAGTGATTCTCAACCTTTTTATGTCTGATTCCCAGTGATCCTACGCCCCCCTGTCAGACCTGGAAAACGTAAGTAGCGCTAGTAAAAAACGTTCTTTATATATATTTTGCTAACTGTCCGCCCCCTTCCTCACTACTGCCCTATGTAATCACCTGATCCTCTCGTCTGTTGGCTAAACTACGAAACGTATGTTATCTGCCGTGTTTTTAACATTAGCAAGGGTATGGGCAAAACAAACACAGCAAGTAATCGAAGGAGTTTCGTCATCTCTTCGGACGTGCCTGATAGGAATGGACGGTCCGAAATGAATGCGACATTCGAAGAGCGAATTATGCGCGGTTATGTAAGAGAAGCTCTTTTCCGAAAGATATCGTGAAAACTCTCTTAAGAAAATTAGCTCATCGGCCTTGAACTGAAATAATGCGTTTTCAGATGCGTAGGGCAATTGCGTTGGGAGATAAAAGTCTTATCCCCTTTTTTGTACAGAAAAAATTCCTCGGACAGCATCAAAGCATGTTGCATTGGGATGATTTTCTCTCCGTAAAGTACGAGTTAAATTCCTCTCTGGTAGTTTGACAGATAATTCTAGCAAACAGTCCTGAAATAAAAATAATCTTAAAATGACTGAAAAATAAAATTTAATATTAAGCTATAAGAAACTCGGAACGACGTTTTAAACATGCACCTATAAGGTACTGATTCAATTCACCATTTTTTCTTCCTCTGTTAAAACTCGCCGAGGCATTGTTGTATTGCTTGTTTTGTTTTGTTTCAGCACATTTGGAAAAGCCTAGAAACGCCAGTCTGTCAAAGTAACGTCAGTAGCCCCTTAGTGCTGAAAGGTTCAAATAATTCATATTTGTCTCGCCAATTCTTAATATATTCGCCAGTTTAGTGTTCAAGTTCTATAACTGAAGATAAACACTGATAAAGCAGTCTCTTTTTGAGGTATAACAATCCAGATTAACCGTTCCATTGTGAAACCATTTATACTTATACTGTATAACCATTTATATATAAAAAAAACACTTACACAAAACAGTTTTTTTAACCACGAGCATGCACATTTAGTTACTGTCAATAGCATCAGGAAGAAAATGATCTCCATAGCCGAATGAGATCACCGTGGAATGAAGGACTGGAAGAGAAAACAGAATGAAGAGGATTGGCTCGGAATCGTTTTCCAGTGAGTGATAAATTTCAGTCATTTTTGTAATGAAGGACCGATCAGCACAGGAGGAAAAACGCCGAGAATGAAGAGGATTGGCTTTCAGACTCGGACACACTTTCCGCGACTGATAAATTTCAGCCATTTTTGTAATAAACTCCCTAAAAAAACCCGCACGTTATAATTAGCCGTTCCTTTATCCGATGAAAACGAAAGAAAACCGCTAAATACCTATAAAAATCTCCAACATAAATCAACAAGTAAAAAAATTTTACCTCCATGGATTTTACGACGAGCGTGCGTTCGAAGCTACTTGACGGGTGGTGACCACAAGAATTTTCGCGAGACCGCAGTCGCACTTCACAATTTAAATATCTGCGCCAGATCCGGTTGCAAGAGGCATCAGGCGGGAATTTTCCGAAGGGACGTCAAGACAGCGCGATAGGTCAAGGGTTAGTGGCAGTGGCGGCAATTTCAACTCCACTCGGGGAGATAAGTTTGATGAGGGGGTTGCAACTTCCGCCAAGGTTTAGGAGGAATAGACCAGTGGGGGTGTATCCGGTTTAGAATGTCCCTATTTCTTTTAATTATTATTATTATTATTTTTACAAATACAATAAATATAATTATGTTTATTTATTAAAATCAAATTAGTTTTGTATATTATTAATTTGTTTACTTCTTTTATCTCTATCGAGATTACTTAAACTCTTTCCACTCGCGGCCCCTTTTCGCCCGAGAAAATTTTACATGACCCGAGTATATACAGGTGGTTATCAAAATAATGGAAACAGCTATCAATATTAGTGGTGTTTATGAATGTGCTTCGTATTCCTTAAAAAACGAGTCTGTCCACTTGTATTTTTTTTATATAATATATTGTATGTATTAATCTACTGTCAGGTAGCAGTAATGAAGCTAAGGGCATCGTGCTTTTGGGGGGAACTGCGTAAAATGTCAAACCTTGCAAATCTTGTGAAAAGGGCAAATTGTTGGAGCGCGTTTAAATGGAGTATCTATTGCTGCTACCCCCAGGCTAATGGGTGTTTTTCGAGCTATGGTATCGAAAGTCATGATAGCATACACAGTGCACGGAAAAACATCCTTTGCCAAACAGAATAGTGGACGAAAGGGAGAGCTGAGTGAAAGAGACGGACGAGGTATTGAATCGAATTGTGACACGAAGAAAGAAAACAACTGCAACCAAATGACCGAAGAGCTCATTCGGCATCTGTATGTTCTGGTATTAACCATTAGATGTAGAAGGGAACTTCACAAACAAAGCATTTACGGAAGAGTAGTTATTCCCAAGCCACTTGTAATAGATGGCAATACAAAATATCGTCCACAATGGTACCACGAGCGCAAATCCTGGTCGAGTAATATGTCGAAAAACGACATTTGGTCCGACGAATCATTGTTCACATTGTTTCTCGCAACAGGACGTGCGTATGTCTGAAGAACACCTACACAAGCGTAAAATTCTGGCTCATTTGCCAATCATGAAGTTAGATCTATCAGGGTTTGGGATGGTATCTCATGGTTTTCTTCGGGCCCTATTAAAACCCTAAAAGGGAGATTGAATGAGAAGGACTATGTCGAAATTTTAGCTCACTAGTCCATCCTATGGGGCAAACATTGCTTCTTGCAGGAGATGGTGTTCTCAGGTACGATAATCCCCCTATAAATACAGCTAAATCTATCAAGTATTGGTTTGAAGAGCATGATAAAGAAGTCAAATATCTTATCTTGCCCTGTACAATCGCCCCGACTATAAATCATCCAACCACTCTGAGATGTATAAGCGGATAGATAAAAGTATCGATATCCACCACAGCATCTCTACAGGAACTTTCATGATTTTTCCCTGAAGAATGGTATAATATACTCTTAACCACTATTTATGACTTGTATAATCCAATTCCAATGTGAATGAGGTGATATTACATGACAAAGGTGATCCTGCCCCGTATTAATAGAGGTTTTCATGATATTTCTTAGTGTTTCCATTATTTTGATAACCACCTGTACATAAAATAAATATACAAATAAATTATTAACTGCTAATAAATCGAAGAAATGAAAGCGAAAAATGATCGGTTTATTTCTCTGTCATCTTTAATCAGATAACGGATTCATCATTAATAAACAGTAGAGCTGTATTTGAGAGCAAACGGGATTCATATAATGGTTAGAAGCGGGATAAAATAAGTTTCGTTATTCCATTCTGCCTCTAATCGTCTTCGTCATTTTATTCCAATTCCCTATCATAAATTTTTAGGGCTGTTATAATCACATTAGCTAGTATTTGGCCCATTTTGGAAGATTTGCCGTTATTTTGGAGCGAATGGTCGATGAAATGATGCCAAATATCCTTATTATTTCAAAAGTATTATTTCAAAATATTATCTCAAAAGCTGTCAGTTATGGCAAGAAATCGACAGCCACACGCACAAAAAAAAAGTAAAAAAGAAAATGGAACGAATCGAATCTGCAGGTATTTCAAAACTTCAGCGCTTTCATTGTCTCCTTTTGTCAGCTGTAATAGAAATGTCTTATTTAAAGGCAATTTCTGAAAAGGGGCAGTCAATGAGTAATGTATTTCAATGTAACTCTAAGCCAAGGAGATAGAAAGGAAAATGCAATAAGTGTTTGGAAGATGGCAAATCAACCAAACATATTTCGCCGAAAGTATTCGTTCTGCATATTTTTATTAAACATCGAAAGTGACCCCTCACAATGGTGAAGAACGATTCATGAGTGATGAATAACAGGAGTGGATTGAAGTGTTCTCAAAACAGGACTGGAAGTGTTCGAAAAACTGACTCGAACATTTCATTGCAAATTGTCTTGGAAATGTAACTGCATGGATGGAAATTTTTTTTAAAAATTCTAACTATTATTTTCTAGCTTTATAACCGATAGAAATAGTAATATTTTTTATTACTGCAGTGATATATTGTATTCCTGAATAATAATAATAATAATTATTATTATTATAACAGTTTGTTTTTACATCTAGTTGTGCTGACAGAATTTATTGTTAAAAGTAGTTCTGTGTTATTATTATTATATTCTTTTTGACAGCTGTCGTGTGGTGGATTTTTATTATACATAGTAATGTTTTATTGTTATTCATTAATAATTATTAATTAATTCTAAATCATTAAACTATCTGTAAGGGAGAAAGAGGAGAACTGATAGATTCTCTCCTCTCTGTTATCAAATCATTTTTTGTGAGTAAAATACCGATTTGTATAACTTTTTACAAAAAAAAGTTGAAAAATGAATTGATTAAAATCTGCTCGTTTTTTTTCCGGTTATCTCATTTGTAGCGAAATAACGATATGCGAGAAAAAAAAAAAACTTTTGAAAATTTACAACTTTTGAGGACTTAATATATTAGGGAAAATGCTTTTAAAAAATCCCTCGACCCAGTTACTACGTCACGAATTCAGCGCCTGCGCGTTGCTGGCAGAGGCTTTATAAAAAAAAAAGAGGATGATTGCTGGGGGGACCGACGTGTATAAAGGATTCTGAGTCATTTAACCTTCAAAGTGTCGTACACCGACGGACAGGAGTACCAACTTTCTTTCTTGCCCTACGGTATACAAAAGAATTTGTATCAGATTTTTCTTCTTTCTTTCTTAATTTTTTTTTTGCTACGAGCGAAACAGGTGCACACAACGTGTGTACAAGAGCGAGATCACGTTCTGCCCCATGAGGAATGGCGTGTATTTAATTGTCGTTCATTGTGGCCGCTGTAGAAGGATGTTGAGCCACGGTAATTAACTCACAGAGACCGCTTTACGAGTTTTGGAGGTGTATTTTGTCCGGCTCGTTATAACTTTGCTTGAGGTTACGAACAGCTTTCAAGAATGCCTCCGTTACGTTTTTTTGCCACGTATTAAGGCTGGTATGAACTGAGAAGAAAAATCGTATTTCCCTTTTTCTCTTCTTGCAGACTCTTGTGGTGGGAGGAGTCCAGTTGACAGTTCGAGAATTCCACCCCTTTAGGATTGACATTTTGAGGGATTGTAATGACTCTCTCTCTATAGGAGGGTTAAGCGCTGCTCCCAAATTTTTTATTTAAAATATATTTTTGTCAACTATTTACCGGTACATAAATGCTGATTATCAAATAAAATTGGTATTGTCAGATAGCCTGAACTTTTCTGCAAAGAGCTACAGGATTCATTTTATAAATTTCGTCCACCGAAGGAATTTGTGAACGTTTAAAACACACTATACCAGATTTTTCCCCGAATAATTTAAATTTTAAAATATTAATTGCATTTTCAAAAAAAATCGAAAAATGTAGAAAAATGTAAAATTTCTTTCTCTATGACGGAGTACAATTAAAATAAATCTTTGAATCGAAGTCGGCAATCCGTGGACACATTTTCTCCATAGGTTAACATTGAGGTGAGCGAATCTAATAGGGTTAGTACATAGCAGCCTTAACAAATTACGCTGAGCTGTTCTAGTTATTATTATTATTATTGTTTTAAACCAGGAAATTACAAGCTCGGTCCTGAGGAAGACTCATCGAGGAGAACTGGAATTTTAATTCAGACCTACCAAATTCAGCCTTGAAATTACTTTCCTCCTGTTTATTATTTGTGATGGGAAATAAGTTGGTCTAAATTAGGTATCCATGTTTCAGACGATCAAGACGTTTTGTTTCGCCGTGGGTAAAGTCCCATACACTTCTCTCGCAGGTTCGATTCCCCGTAAAGCCGAGCTGGCGTCATCCACTCACGTTGAACCTGCTGGTCTAAAATAGGGATGCGACATCGACAACAAAACATCGATGTTTTGAAACATCGATATTCAATATTAAAACATCGATACTAATAAAACATCGCCCCTAAACCATCGATGTTTTTAAACATCGATGTTTATGAACTTTCATTTTTTAAAACTGGTTTAGTAACCTCTGATTAATGTTACTTCGGTTAGTCATGGAGGGGGGGGGGGGATTTTACTCTCGGGTTGGGCTGACACAAATGACAAAAACTTCGTTGCTAGAGTCAGCGCATATCGCAGAATTTCCATTACACGTTTTATTACTTTTACCAGAAAATTGAAGAAATTAATGCAATTTATTAACAAATCTTTTATTTTCAAATTAAATAATACAAAAGAAAATTACATAAATTTACACCAATTTGAAGTACTGATGCAAAACCAACGTAGGGGAAAAACTGAACAAGCTTATTTTTTCTTTACTGTAAATAACAATCATTGAGGCTATTGGGGCATATAATTATTATTCATTGGTTGTTCATTGCTATTTGTCTCTAATCGTTCCCCCCTTTTGTATTCGTCCTTTTCAGAATTCAGACTTACATTTACTGAGTCGGAAAACTATGCTACGAGGTTAATTTTTTTTTATTATTATGGTGAATTTTCATTTAAAAAAACATCGAGACAACGTAAAACATCGAGCACAAAACATCGATGTTAAAAAAAAAATGGCTCCAATAAATCGATGTTTAAAACATCGACATCGAGGTCGCATCCCTAGTCTAAAAGTCCTTTCTGGTGACAGAAGGTTGTTACTCCCTCCTTTTCCACAGAGAAGTCAAAATTGTAGATTAGGTGGACGTTTTGCATTGCCGAAATTCACCCATGTATAGACTCGCCCATGTATGGACTGGGCTGACCTGTGGTCGCGAAGAAAGGCAGAAATTTTTAAGTCTGCTTAATACAATATAGTGTCAGACGCCATAAGGGTTTCTCCCCAAATTTCCAAACAAGCTTCCGGAAGTTCGACTCATCTTAATGGGGGCGTAAGGCTATAAAAAAATTGATATAGTTCCTTGTAATGAAACGAAGGTTGGTTTGGAGTGCTACGATCCATTTTTGTTACAACGAGACCGGGACCTACTGCTTCAAGCCGATTCCGAACAGCCACAAACACCCATGCCAAGAGTGGGATTCGAACCACAGACTCTGATGCCAGCACCCTAGCCATACGGACATCGTCCGAAATTAACGCGAGTGCGGGTTTTTCCTTCTTATCCTTGCATGTTTCAAACAACTTCCCTCTCTTATCAAGTAGTAACGCAATCAGTGCTTCAGGTGATTTCGCCATCCGGAGTTACGCTAAGGAAAATTTTATTACGATTTGTCTAATCGCTGATTAGCAAATGCTTATTTTTGAAAGCTGTAATTTTTTTTATATATATGAAGGTAGACTCCAGACGAACAGCGTGTAGATTAAAAAAAAATATATAAAAAATCCGTATTTTTTTTTTTTTAACCGGTCATTAATTTATGGATGTCTATCGTTACAAAACTAAAAAAATGAAAGAGATGCTTGAAAAACACACGCAATTCACTCGGATCCGGAAACACAAGCAACGATCCGGTGCAGAAAACGGACTCTAAAAATTGTGCCCAATTCGTGATTCGATAAATACGGAGAGATCCATTTGCCATATATTTAACTGTGGGAGTGGAGATCCGTGCAGTCAACAGAGTTATACGAAAACTGTTTTCTTCATTTACTTGGTATTCTCAAAAAACTTTTAATAGCCATTTTTATTTATTTATTTTATCCATGGGAAGACGAAGTTCGATGCTGTTGCTCTCTAGTTTCTACATGTTGCGCCCTCAGTGGGTCAAACGAAACAAGCTATTTATGGACTGACACGTTTCCCCTGTTTATTGATTTCTGGCCCATTACGGGTCGGAAGGATAGGAACGTATGAGCGTGTTTTTTATTTTTATTTTTATTTATTTATTTTTTTATTCAGATTGCACAGCTTGAGGCAAGATGGATTTATTCTCAGGAGGAGTGCTCCCGATTGTTTTTAAGCTGCATACACTCGGAAAACAGAGCTAGTCACTTCTGTGGATGTCATTTGGCGAGATTGTTGAGAACAAAAAAAATATCGCCAATTAAGAAATAACATTTTATTGCTAGAAGTGTTCATATTTCCTCAGAATAGGGACACAATTGAATATACACTGCTGGCCACTGTAAATGCAACACCCTGAAGGAAACATGCAAATAACATGAAATTTACAACATCCATTAGCGGAGGTGAGATATGCAAATGATTAGAATTTCAGCGCAGACGCACATCACGCGCGCCTGTGGCGCCACTTCAAAGCGCTATTTAAGGCTTGGAGATTTCGACGATTTCAAGTTCGGCAATTGTGTTTTTCTTGTGGTTTCTTTCAAAAAAACGATCAATTATGCCTCGTCGAAAACAGCGATCATCTTTTGATCAATTATCCGAGTTCGACAGAGGAAGGATAGTGGCCTACCGAGATTGTGGATTATCTTTCAGGGAAATCGGTAGTCGTGTTGGACGAAACCAAACAACTGTAATGCGGATATGTGATCGTTGGATGCAGGAGGGTACGACGGACCGGCGTGTTCGATCGCATCCACCTCAGCGCACCACTTCACGTGATGACAGGCAAATTGTGCGCATGGCAGTGACGGATCGCTCAGTCACATCACGAACCATAGCACAGCACATGCAGTCTGTAACGCATCATCCAGTGTCTGCGCGTACCATTCGACGCCGTTTACAGCAGAGTGGTCTGTCCGCAAGACGTCCATTGTTTTGTCTACCCTTGACGCAGAACCACAGACGTCTCCGCCGCCAATGGTGCGATGACAGAAGGATGTGGACCGCAGAATGGAATGAAATTGTCTTACTGACGAGTCACGCTTCTGTCTGCAACACCACGATGGTCGCATTCGAGTCTGGAGACACCGTGAAGAGAGGATGCTGAACAGCTGCGTTATGCACCGCCACACTGGTCCTGCACCGGGTATTATAGTATGGGGCGGTATTGGATATCACTCTCGCACACCTCTAGTACGCATTGCCGGTACTTTAAACAGCCAGCGCTACATCTCCGAGGTGTTGGAGCCAGTTGTCCTTCCTTACCTTTGTTATGGTTAATGTAAGACTCAGCGGTCAGCTAATACACACAAGATAGGATAAGGACTATTAAATAGCAGTTGTGTATGCAGCGAAAAATAAATAAATAAATAAAGATTCGCTGGCTGTTCCATCTTAAAAAAAAAAAAAGAAGAAGAAGAAGAAGAAGAAGAAGAATGTGTCCAGCTACCAACATATTTGCACAAATTTATCGTATCATCCTTTGTAAGGCAATGCATGCTTGCCAAGTCACCCTGCATGTACTGTAAAGTCCCGATCTTATCTTCTTTTTTCCCTTTGGGAACTTCATAACGTCATGTCCATGCACTCCACGCTAGTCCCAAGAGTGAAAGCTGTTTGAGGTGTATATATTTGCACGTTTAAGGACACTCTTCTTCTGCGCCTTGTGGAAACGTATTGTTTTGTTGTAATTAAAATGTAATGTGTAGTTTTTTTTTTGTATTTTGGAAACGTAATGTGTAAATTTTTTAAGTAAAATCAATCGCAGTTAGTGGCTTGCGTGATCAGGTTGTTGCCTCTTCAGCTAGGTTGTTCCTAGTCCAGGCAGGCTAACGAGTAAGCTACTGTTTCAGTTGGAAACTTTTGTTGTAGAGGAACTTTCTCTCAGATGTAAAAGTTTTTAAGTCTTAGACAATCGAAGTGTGTATCTTATGTTAGTGTTCCATTTGTTTTTTACAACATATGTGTACGAATACCCAACATGACTTCTTTAAGTTTTTTTTAATTATTTTTGTCTCTGTAAGGGGAGAGTGAAAAAATTTTTTTTCCTTCGTTAAAAAAGTTTTTTTTTTCGTACAAGAGGGATGTTGTTATGGTTAATGTAAGACTGTATGTTTTATTTATAATATCACGTCTTTCTCTGTTATGATATATGTATATTTATAGATATAATGTAAGGTGGCTGGATTATTCTATTGGATGGCTGTATAAGGTTGTTTTGTAAAAATTCTATTGGATGGCTGTATAAGGTTGTTTTGTAAAATTTAATTTAATAATATAAATTTAGATATTTGGTAAAACCCCTTTTCTTTCCCTAAACTCTGTTTTCCTTAGAGTAGCCTTTTTCTTTTCAAAATCTATGCCTCGGTAACTCTATACCTCCTTTCTTGCCATTTTTTGTCATACGCCTTCGCAGGACCCCGCGGGATCTCGGAGTGTCCATCTAGCTTCGTACCAAAAACACAGCCCAAAGGAATGTTAAGTGATTCTGCACTCAAGCCGGCTCGAGGAGGAGCTTTTTTCTTCCGCGGTGGGATACAACACCTGAAGAAGGCGAGTTCCTCCGCAGCATATTAATAAAGGAAAAACAGCCAAGTACCAATGCATGGAAAAAATAATTCAGCCTCTAACATCCAAGAAGGGCCAGGGCATTCCAGAGTTAAGGTGGTTGTATGCCCGTAACGCAAGGAGCCGAAAAGAACTATTTTACGTCTTCCATTCCTACGCGCAGGCGAGAAGAGTAAAAAAAAAGTTTTCCCTTTCGCGGGCTTTTTTTTTTCGGAGGGGGTGGTGTAGAAAAACGGATGGAGCACTGTCGTGACTTCGGAGCGTTTGGCCGTTTTACCCCTTCAGCGTTTCTCCGTCCGATCCCAGAAAATTGGAAGTATTCCCTGGTCTTTGAAGCAGCTATGGGGCCTGCAATTTCAATTTTTTGTTTTCTTTTCTTCCTTTCCTTACATTTCCCTCTCAATTTTTTTTTAGCCTACAGTCGACTGAGGTAATATTAAATTTAATTCTATTATAGTTATATTGAGCTCATATAAAGTGTTAAATACCTACAGGTCACCAGCCATCCGTTCTTATGTAATATGTGAGTGTAACCATTGTGATTATTATATATATATAAGTAAATGGATAAGTGCAGATTTAATTTATGATGAGGATAGTCTTAAGGGTAAAAAATTATTGTAACGTTAAATCATGTAAGGTCTGAATAAATTGTTAAGTTTAAAAATATAATTGTCAAGCCTTTTCTTTTGGTCATTTGAATTTAAGTGTTATTTTTCATTTGCCCTAAGTTTAATTCTATGGCAGCAAGTTTTATTTATGATTGTGGAGAGGTTGTTTTGGGGGTCAATTTTAGGTCGTCTCCTTTGCTGGAAAGTCGTTTTCTGTAAACTGCTTTAATTTAATTTAATCTTGAAAGAGTCACAATACCTTCAGGGCTTGCCCACAGCCATATTTCAACAGGATAATGCGCGACCACACGTGGCACGCATTGTCCAACGGTTCTTCGTCAATCGCCAGATTGAATTGCTTGCCTGGCCGCCTCGCTCTCCGGATCTTTCGCCGATAGAAAACATGTGGTCCATGGTTGCTCTACGATTGACCCAGATTCCATCCCCAGCTGCCACAGCAGATCAACTTTGGCAACGTGTGGAAGCTGCTTGGTCTGCTGTACCCCAAGAACTCATCCAAAGTCTCTTTGAATCAATGCCGAGGCGTGTGGCAGCGATGATCTCCAACAATGGCGGCTACTCTGGCTACTGATTTTGGCAGGAACCACACTTCACAGAAGTCTATAAATTTAATAATTTTATACTTGGTCAACATGTTATCTACAAAATAAATTTTGTTGTGATATCTCTTGTCTTTCTTGGTGTTGCAATTTGGGTGGCCAGCAGTGTAGATACGCGATCGCCGCGCCCATCACCAGTCGCGCCCAGATCCCTTTCCCTGCCGTCGCACAGCGTGAGTGACACAAAGACAGCTTCAGTGTGTGTTGACTTGTGGTTATTGAATAACGGGTCGCGTGATAAAGGAAATTCAAACCCAAAACGAAGGAAATTTCAGCGAACTGGTGCGTTTTCGTATCGAATCAGGGGATGAGAATCTCAGCAAACACCTCCAGTCAGCATGCGCTAACGCAATGTACTCTAGTAAAACGATTCAAAATGACTTAATCAATTGTTGCGGAACTGAAGTCCGAAATGTCATACTGGAACGAATCAAAGCTGCAAAATACTATAGCATATTATTTGATGAAACAACAGATGCTGCTCATGATTCACAACTGACATTTTCCACACGCTACTGCTACGAAGGAAATGTTTAAGAAGATTTCCTGGACTTTGTGGATTCCAGAAAACCCGTTGAAGCTTTTGCACAAGAAGAAGACTTAACTTATTTAAGTGAACCCTCCTTGACTGGTGAAGTGATAGGAAGTACTGTGCTTAGATTAATTAAAAAAATAATTTGGACCCAGAAAACTGTGTAGGAATAGCCACTGATGGATGTAGTAGTATGGTGTCTGGGGTAAAGGGAGCAGTAAATGCTGTGAAACATTGTGTTGTCAACGCCACCCATTGCCCGTGCTTAAACCATGCTTTGAATTTGACACTGAAAAAGGCCTCTAAGATTCAAGAGGTCAGAAGTGCAGTCGACACCATAAAAACAGTTATTTCTTTTTTTTTACAGCAAGCCCAAAGAGAAACTCTGTCTTAAAACAAAAATTAGGCAGACAGCTTATAGGGCTCTGCCAAACAAGATGGGTGGAACGCCACGATAGTATTCATTTGTTTTGTTCAAGCCTTCCAAAAATTCATGACGTGCTTGAAGTTGTAAGTACTAGGAAAGAAACCGAAGCAGACCAAAGCACTGTCTCTTTTAAATAATATAAGCACTAGTTCTTTCATAGTTTCCATAGCGTCTCTAGCAGACATATTAGCTATCACTCTTCCTCTTAGCCGGCTATTCCAAAAAAAGAGCATTGACCAAAAAGAAGCCAGTGAAGCTCTTCAATCTACTTGTTCTACCTTGGAACAGAGAAGATCACAGTGTGAAGAGTTTTTCCGTGATGTATATCTTGTAGCAATAGGTTTAGCTGAAGATATGGGTACGGAGGTGTCTTTGCCTCGTATTGCTCAAAGGCAAAAAAAAAACAAAAAAAAACGAACCAACCCCAACATTGTCGAGCTTGAGGAATTCTACAGAGTAACAATTTACATTCCTATATTAGACAGGATACTTCAAGATATCAAAGATAGATTCCCCGATGACATTATGAAACTCCTTGAACTATCAACCCTGATACCCACTTCGGTTGTTAAAATGTCCCCAACAAACCTAAGAGAATCAGTTAAGGTCTTGCTTTCTAGATTTCAGTTTGCTGTGAGGAACATTTCAAGTCATAGTGGAGCTGTTTTTAGCAATGAATTTGCCCTGTGGCAAAACAAATGGTTAAATCAGCAACCAAAGACAAAAAATGAAGAAATTCCAGAAACAGGCATTGAAACTCTCATCAAGGGTGACAAGGAGGTTTATCCTGCAATACACGAATTGATGAAGATTTTTGCAACTCTACCGGTTAGCAAAGCTACTGACGAGAGGTCCTTTTCAACCCTTCGAAGGTTGAAGGACTGGATGAGAACAACCATGAGAGAGGATAGACTTGTAGCATTAGCACTGCTAAACATTCACAGAGGAATTGCGGACAAAGTTGATGCAAAAAAATTCGTTGATAGGTTTGCTAAAATGAAGAAAAAGAAGTTGGACTTTGTTGTTTAGGCCAAAACTTGTTTTTGTCACCTCAAACCTACATAAAATTGTCCAAATATCAGTTTCTTTTATATGATAAATTATCACAGCTTGGACAAAGGGAGCAATGTATTTTACTTTATTAAATATAACATATTAAAAGTTTTTAATAGGTTGAATTAGATTTACTATAAATACTGTCTTTACGTAATATAGCCTGATATGATCCTTTGTCCTCTACAGCTTAAGATGAGACAATTTTGTAACATTTAAGTTAATTAGGTATGAAATTATTTACATAACAATAACATTATGAAAAATGTACCAATATGTTATAAAACTGTACCAAGATGTTTATTAATTAAAATAAAAATTTGAATAAAATGCCATGGTTTTCATGTTACATTGGGAGAGAATGTAAATTTTTTGGTTTAAAATAATATTTTAAGGTGCTTTTGATGCACTTAAAATAGACTAAGAAGAATTTTTCAAGCAACTGTATATTTAAAAAAAATTTCTGGGGGAGGCCCCTCGATCCCTCCGCTGTGCAGGGGATAATCCATAACCTCCCCTTCCCCCCCGGGTGGAAGACAGCCCCCCCCCTTGAAAATCGGCAGGATCCGCCCATGGTCGGGAAGTTAGATAAAAATCGATTGCAAGATTTGTACTGGACAAACACATACACAAACAAACAAACAAACAAACAAACAAAGCGAATTAATCAAAACATGGTAAAAATCGATCGCTGTCCTTGAAAACGTGTCCATTCGCGATATAAATGAATTTCACAGTATTTCCCCCCACTTTTTTGGTTTTATCATGCGAATTTTACATTTTACTGTCAAAAAGTCGTTAATGGTTTTCGGTTTAAACTGCTTTTTAGAAAGAAAAAATAAAATAGTGTTAACTTGCACAGACAGATTTTATTTAGCAAAAAAATGAGTGACGGGTTTGCGATGGACACCCCTAACGGCCTCAGCTATCTACCGGCGTCCCTTATCAGCTGGCTTAAATGGATGGTGATGCACTCATCAAACGATAGCGGTGTCTCATGGACGGTCATTGTTTCTCGTTTTGATATAATATTTAATGCAAGGGGAGGAACCATAAAAATAATAACGAGCTAGAGTTCCGCTAGAGTTTGCAAATAGAATAAATTAGATTGTTTGGGGTTTTTAATTTAAAATTGGAACTTATTTTTTATACAACTTCAGGTTCACTTTTCTGTAATTCATGAGTCGTGAGAATGAGGTAGTGAATGCAGCGCGTTACACCTCCATTCGGGCATGAACGAAGGGCTAAAGTTTTGTCATTAAACATATAGTAGACTAGCTGAAAACCCGCGCTTCGTTACGGAGTACATTCAAATTAAATACAACGGCCAATGTATGCAATTAATGCCAAATATATATATATATATATATATATATATATATATATATATATATATTTATAATAAATGTGACGATCAATGTATACAATTGATGTAATATATATATATATATGTAAGCAATTTTCTATGTTAATAGATGGCAGCATGTAACAGACCGCACGAAGAATGTAAGCGCATGCGCACTGCAATATTGTAACAGAGAGAGAGCGTTGTGTAATGGATGGCGGTCGCACGTTGACGGCCAGCCGCTAAGTGTTTTCTATATTCCTCAAATAAAACTGTTGTTATCGTTTTAAGTATAATGTCATGTTGATCTTCCGTTATTAAGTAACCAGAAGCTTGCCTTGTTAGCAAAAGAAGAGCTAACAATTATCAGAAGAGGGATAGAGGAACTTCCTGACAACGGCAACGAACAAGGTAATCTTGAATATTTGTATTTTTGTTTTACTCAAAAATGGCGTACTTAGGCAGATATAAAAAGTGTGATTTAGTTCAGTTAGCGATTGAGTTGGGCGAGAGTGTCCCTGAAATTAGTACGATAGTTATTTTGAAGGATATTATAACCAAAAGTAAAAACTATGATGAACCGTTTGTTAAAGAAGTGTTAGCAGGATTAGTTGAAGAAAGAGTGAAACAGGAAACACAAAAATTTGAATTTGAGCGAGCTTTGCAAGTAGAGAAATTAAAAATTGAAAATCAGAATAAGATAGATGAACAGGAATTACATAAAATTGAACAACAATATGCTTTTGAATTGGAAAAATTAAAAATCCAGAATCAGAATAAGATAATTTCTCAGGCTGAAAGTAATGTTATTGTACCAGAAGTAAAGAAAAACACTATAGATTTGAGGAATTTAATGCAGAAATTTGACTTAAAAGACGGAGATATAGCTTCATTTTTGGTATTATTTGAAAGGCAAGCTAAACGAGTAGGACTTACGGAGAGTGACTATGTAACACACTTATTAGGGCTATTGCCTCTTGAAATTACTCAGCTAATTGCGAGAGAATCAGAACAGGAAACAAATGAATATATATTTGTGAAGAATTTATTGTTAAAAAGATATAAACTAAGTCCCGAAAGTTTTAGACAGAAATTTGTCAACCGTGTTAAAGATGTAAACGGCACGTGGACTGATTTTGTATTCGAATTACGCACCTATTTCAATGAGTGGTTAACAGGGTTAAATATAAATGACTTTGAATCCCTAAAAGAACTTTACATTGATTACAGATCAATTAAAAAAGCGAGTCCCAAATACGATGCGTGAACATTTCATTGATTCTTGGCCAAAGTTTGTTAAAGCGAATGATTTAGCCCAAGTGCTGGACGATTATGAAAACGTTCGATCAGGAATTAAAACTAATAGCGAAAGCAGAAATACGAAGCATACTAACTATCGTGATGATTTTAAATACTACCCGCATTCAAATTACAGGATGAGTAATCGTAATACGAATAGGTTCGATTCGAGCAAGTTTGAGAACAAAAACGCGAACGTCAGCAGAAGTAAAATAAATGAAAAAGAAACCGCAACTCATAAAGTATTTAGTTCTTCGATAGGCGATGATAGAGCATGTTTTGTTTGTGGAGGGAGAAACCACATTGCTAGGTTTTGCAGAAAAACGAATGAACCGCGGAGCGAAAGTCTGAATGTTTATGGGAATCGTGAAATGACGGCGCCAGACAAATATCTACGCCAGGCAAAGATAAACAATCAAAGCATTAGTATTTTGCTTGACACGGGAAGTAGCTGTTGTCTGATGAAAATGTCAATTGCTAAAAAGTTAGGATTAAATATTACTCCATGTAAAAAGGATCTTTATTCGTTTGGAAACCAAATTAATCCAGTTTCGCAAAGTCTAGGTGTTACAGTTACAGATATAGAGATAAACGATGTTTTGGCTAAGGATGTTACTATTTTGATCGTGTCAGACAATACACAACCAGTTGATTTATTAGTTGGAAGAACATTACTCGATTTACCGTACATAGCTGATGCTAGGGTTGGAGAAAACTTACATATCGGATATGCGAAAGATTACCCATTCGTTAATTTAGAATTTATTGAGGAAAACCCAACGGTTAAATTGAAAGTAACTGAAACAGTACAAATTGTGAAGAATAGTATAAATTTTGTCAAAGCGAAGACTGAAGATTTAAATGATGGTTTAATTATGATTAGGGGAGAAGGTGAAAATTTAGACTCATTATTGGAAGTCAAGGAAGGGGAAACAATTGTACCAGTTATTAATACCAGAGATAGTAATATTATATTGAATAGAAATCAAAATGTTGGTAAAGCGGAATTAGTGGACGATGTCAATTTAAAGTCGTATAAGGACAATATAAATTTTGTTAATGAAGCACAATCATTAGAACCTCTAGACATGAGTACTAACGTAGAACGAGAACCTATAACTTTAGAACAAATTAAATTTGACGAGACGTTACTTGAAGACCAAAAGCAAGGTATAGTTCGTTTGTTGAATGAATATAGAGACTGTTTTGCATTTGATTTAAATGAATTAGGATGCACAGATTTAACTTTCATGGATATTAAAGAGATAGACGGTAGTAAGCCGGTATGTTCCCGACCGTATAAGACGAATGCTTCTGAGCGTAATATTATCAAACAAATTGTAAAAGAATGGAAATATAGCAAAATTGTTTCGGAAACACGGTCACCATACGCAAGTCCAGTTTTGTTAGTGAAAAAGAAAACAGGTGAACACAGATTAGTTATTGATTTTCGCCGTCTTAATAATCAAACGGTAAAGGATAAATTCCCCCTGCCAAAAATAGATGATTTATTGGAAAGTTTGAGCGGTGCTAAATTATTTATCACCTTGGATTTAGCTCACGGTTACTTGCAGATTCCATTGTCGGAGGAAGCGAAGAAAAAAACAGCCTTTATTACACCTGACGAAACCGGACAATTCGAGAGAATGATTTTTGGATTGGTTAATGCTCCCTCAGAGTTTCAAAGATTAATGTATCAAGTACTAGGACCGTTATTTCTTACTAAAGCTGTTTGTTACTTAGATGATATCCTCATACCTGCTTTCTCTTGGGAGGACATGCTTGAAAGATTGGTATTAGTTTTGGAACGTCTACGATTAGCGAAACTTACTCTTAAACTTGCTAAGTGCGAATTTGGTAAAAAGGAAGTACAATTTTTGGGTTTTGTAATAAATGCCGATGGTTTAAAGCCAGGTTTAAGGAAAATAAAAGCTATTGAAGAATACGTTGAACCTAAGAATATTTATGAAGTAAAAAGATTTCTAGGACTTACAGGTTTTTTTAGGCGTTTTGTTTCTAAATACGCGGAGAAGGCCGAACCATTGAGTAGATTAACTAAGAAAAATAAAGATTTTGAGTGGAAAGAAGAACAGAAGAATGCTTTTAAAGCTTTGAAAGAAATTCTTAGTAACCAACCAGTTTTAGCTCACTATAACCCCACATTAGAGACGGAAGTACACACAGATGCGAGTTCAGATGGATTAAGCGGAATGCTACTTCAACGTGGAGACGATGGAAAATGGCATTTGGTGTATTGCGTAAGTAAGAAGACAACTGATGTAGAAAAGAATTACCACTCAAGTAAGCTAGAATTAATGGCCATTGTATGGACACTTGACAGATTAAGACAGTATCTCCTTGGAATTAAGTTTACAATTGTTACTGACTGCCAAGCATTGATCTACATGAATTCGAAGAAAACGACGAATCCCCAGATAGCTCGATGGTATGATTTGATTCAGGAATTTGATATAGAGGTAAAGCATAGACCGGGTACGAAGATGAGTCACGTCGATGCGATGAGCAGAGCTCCAGTTTTAGAGGCAGAAGATACTATGACAAGCATAATAGAACGAAATCTAGAAGTTTGTCTTACACTTAGTGAAGAAGAACAAGTTTTAATAATTCAACATGCAGATCCAGAGTTAAGGAAATTAATAGACATTTTTCGAAAAGATGAGTATGAAAGGACAACTGACGACAAACAGAAAATATGCAATTATGTTTTTAAAGGAAATAAGCTGTATAGAAAGGTTAAAGAGAAGGGAAAAGAAAAGCTACTTTACGTAATCCCCAAAAGCATGAGGAAAAGTACCGCAGTGAAGTTCCATGATCTGATGGGACACTTTTCAGTCGACAGAACTGCCAACAAAATTAAAGAATTATATTGGTTCCCTTATATGAAGCGTTACTTACGAAGACATATACCTATGTGCTTTGAATGCCTGATGAACAAAGTACCAGGAGGAAAAGCAGAAAGGACGATTTTACACCACCACAGCTCACGTCAGTCAACTCAAGCCATGGCCTAAACCTCGATATGAAGACGATGACGATGACGATTCAGACAACGAGGCTCCCAGTGCAGAACCTCCTGAACCACCTTAACTTAGTTCAAATCATCACCAGGTAACAACCTCCGAAGATCAGGTAATATAGTTTTTTTTATTCTTTTTTAAATTTTACCCAAGAACTCTTGAACTCTAAGAAGGACTCAATTAGGACATTATCCAAAAGACTTTGAAGACCATATATTATTTTTGTTTTTTAGCACATTGTTTATATTTCTAAATGTTTAAGTTGTATTTTTAGTAGTGTTATAAGTACGAATTGAGGGCAATTCTCTGTCAGGATGCCCGAATGTAAGCAATTTTCTATGTTAATAGATGGCAGCATGTAACAGACCGCACGAAGAATGTAAGCGCATGCGCACTGCAATATTGTAACAGAGAGAGAGCGTTGTGTAATGGATGGCGGTCGCACGTTGACGGCCAGCCGCTAAGTGTTTTCTATATTCCTCAAATAAAACTGTTGTTATCGTTTTAAGTATAATGTCATGTTGATCTTCCGTTATTAAGTAACCAGAAGCTTGCCTTGTTAGCAAAAGAAGAGCTAACATATATATATATATATATATATATATATATATATATATATATATATATATATATATATATATATATATATATATATGTATATATATATATGTATATTTATAAAAAAATCGTAAGGGATATTTATTTTTTTTGGAAGATATCCAATCGTCTGCTGCATTAGAAAGAAAAAGAATATTTTTTGTCTATTTACATGACGATAAATTTATTTAAAGTACCAGAAAAAGAAATCACGTGATCGGCATTTAATAAATTAAATTCTGAAAATGAATCTTTAAAAATTCACACAAAAATCAAATAATTGAGGTAAAGATTCGAAGAAGATTTCATTTTAAAGGAACTTTTATGATCTTTCTCGTGATATAAATTTTATAACCCTCAAATTATTATTTTAAATGCAAACTTAAAAAAATTTAATTTAAAAAAATCTGAGAAAATTTTTTCAAAAATCTTTCTTAGTGCACCCCTACACCATAAGAAGAATCGCCCTGCAAAATGTCAGCCCTTTAGGTCCAGCGGTTTGGTCTGTGCGTTGTATGTCAGTGAGTCAGTGAGTCAGTCAATCAATTACGGAACTGTTTTATATATAATAGATTAATAAAACTCGCGCGAGGGAATTTCATGCAACCACTTGAAAAAGAAGTCCAGAAAATGGGTGCCATGCATTTTACACGTCGACTCTGATATGGTTTCTTGCATGAGCTTTAGTAATCTTTTAACTACAAATGTTTTGCCCTTTGTTTATGCACGAGTTGTGATGTGACATACTGCATGCAACTGTCCTATAGAATTGCATGTCTAAGCTCCCCGTGTATAACCCATGTCATCCATTTTCTGCCCCCTTTTGTTGCCCTTAGGGATGTTGCATGAAACTCCGTCATTTTGACAGAAAATATCTGGAGTTTGTTTATGATGTTACAGATTTCAGAAAAAAATCCTATATTAAAAAAAAAGAACGAAAGACGCGCATTACATTGCAATGTATCAATTTCGAAGAGAGCAGTCGGGGCCTTTCATAGTAGCCACACGTTACAAAAAGCGTCGTGGCCTTTCATGTCGGCTACAAGTTAACGGAGAGCC
Organism: Dolomedes plantarius; assembly: GCA_907164885.2. Lineage (NCBI taxonomy): Eukaryota > Metazoa > Arthropoda > Arachnida > Araneae > Dolomedidae > Dolomedes > Dolomedes plantarius. Next base: position 20,864,611 of record OU015495.1, on the reverse strand, counting down.
ATTGAAAAACGATGGCGGCTGGTAAGTCTTCCGTGCAAGCGTTTATAGAACGGAAATTTCCCTACTTCACCACCGGGGTTTGGAATTATTTAACTGGCCAGAATCAATCACATGGCCTAGTTGCAGCACCTCCCCCAAATTATACCCATTCTTCGTGAATGATGGGATGGCCCCTCATATCGCCTGACTAAAAGAGAAAAATAAAATAAGACATAAGTTCACTTACGGCAAGGAACTTTAAATAAAATTATAAATGTGTGTGATAATAATGACAATGGGAATGAATCTGCGGACAACTTGGAGAGATGCAGTCGGCCGTCGGGTGATGAGAAGAGCACAGACATGGAGCCAGAGAAGAAGAACGCAGATTACAGACGATATCCAGGAAATCACTTTTATTGAATTACTAAGTATTACGAAGTCTGCAGTGGCCACAACGTCCATGCAACAGGATGTTCACAGCAGTGCTTACATGGCAGAGTTAAGTGAGACGAGCCTTCGTGACCACTGGACTTCTGACATCTGACAGCAACGAGAGTTAGGTGAGAAGAGAGAGAAGTCTTCTGTTCAGGCAACTATAAAAGCCCCGTTTCCTGATCCGAAATTACTTATTTTTTAATTGGACGAATTGAGTCTCGTGGATTTCACGTGTCCACGTCGTGGTTCTCCCGGGGATTAATGAATCGCTAGATTACGCGCTTGCTCAGTGTTTTACCAACAAGGAAGAATTTGAAAACAGGACTTATTTATTATGTACAAATTGAATGAGGTTTTCGGTTCGGACCAGATATTATGGGGATGTGACTGAGTTCAGATATTTTAAATGTCTGCTTAATGATCTGCAGGGGCCAGTATAAATTATAACTTATGTTATTTTTAGGTTGCAATTTGGAAGAGGGATCGTGCTTTATTAAAAAGAGAATATACCTTAAAAGTAATTCACGAAGACGCGTTTTCTTGTTACATATATACATACATATATATATATATATATATATATATATATATATATATATATATATATATATATATATATATATGTATGTAATATAAAAATAATTTTTATATTAATAATCTGACTTGTCCATATTCCTGTAAAACATAATTTATTCGATTTCTAAAGATGATGTAATAGCCCATAAAGTTTGCAGTACTTAATCCCTTCGTTCCCCCATAGACAGAGAAATATCCTCATAGACTTAGAACAGCCTCTGTCTAGGGAGACTGAGTCGATAATAATCATCGGGCACGCCCTAGTCCATGACGTAACATAGCGTCATAGGGATTAACACCTTGCACCACCACTTCTGTTTTT